>CM029124.1:4345000-4652500 GCA_016859345.1 Istiophorus platypterus
CAAGAGTTGACAAGGCATACAGTATATCCATGGGTGAAGGATCTGTTTGTATGGATTTACATGTGTGTATGTGTGTGTGTTTGTGTGTGCGTATGTGTGTGTGTGCGTGTATGTGTTTGTATATGCGTGTGTGTATGTTTTTGTATGTGTGCGTATGATTGGGTATAGCTTGGTCACTTGCAAAATTAAAGCAGGCTACTGACTTTGATTTCACTTCATATGTTTCACGTCCTAATTGGGGTTAAAGGACCAAACTAGTGTTTATGCATGTTTTAGCCATTTTTTTCCTAAATCACAACCATCACTGCCTGCAGTTTCCTATACCACAGAATTTTAAATTTTTTGAATTTGTTTCTTTCTACCTTATTGGTAGCAAGTAGTTTCAACTCATTTCCATACATTATGGAAATTATTTTCAAGAGACCTGAGACCTGAAACTTAATTGAAATAGGTCATCCATCATGGTGAACACTATGCTCCCTTATGCAGTCCTCAAAATTTCATTGACTCAAGTCTGTGCTGCGTGCAAAATTAACATGCTACAGAAAACAGACTTTTGATATCAGTTTTACATGTGCACTACCACACCAACTGTTTCATAACTTTGGCAATAAAGTTTGACATGACGCTCCTTATGATGAAATACATAACTCAAGCAAGAGACAGCCAGCTGTTGCATCAGGTGGACACAAGTTTGAGCTTAAGTGCAGATTTAATATTTTATACGTGGAAAGTAGTCAGTTTTCACATTACACTATACATCAACAGAGTCGTTTAATCAAAACGTTGCAGAGGGGTTTTTCACCCATACGTTTCATTCTGTATTTTTGGAAAAAAAATTCACAACTGCATTTGGGCAGAAATGTAGAGACTCTAGACTTTTTGTTTTATGACATAATGACATAATGATATAATTCTATAATTTTTTTTCTTAGTTACATCTTAAATCTATGTTTTAAAAAACTAAGATTTAGCATAACTCCTCCAACACATGCAAACCAATCTTACACTTTAAATTACAAATGGCTGGTGAGAAAGCCTGCAGGTCCCAAAAAAAGTAATGACACATTCAAAAACTCCATAATAAAGTATGCTTTGGAATGAAACCAGGTTGAGACAATAAGTGGGACAGAATGAATCATGAAAAAAAAAAATTTAAACAAATAATTTAAATGTGCCATAGCTGAGTTGAATGAAGTAACTACAACAAAACATTTAAAACATTTCACCTTTTAATTAGTGCAGGTTGCATTATAATTGCTGAATATCCAAGAGCTAATTTATTGACATTATACTTATACCATACTAATCCATCTACCAAGTATATATTTTAATTTACAGAAACATATGTACACGATTTTTTTTCCCCATATCATATACAAGCAGTTTTTCTAGGTTTGCAAGTGTCATTTAAGTGTAGACAGCATGTTAGGCTTTTATGAGTTAATTTAGAAAAAAGCATGACTTGCTATGTTTGTGTCTTTCACCTATTTTTGCACTTTTTTTGTTAGTGACACAACTGATAGCTTTGTAATTAGATTTATTCAGGGATAAAGGAGTATTTGAATGTGTTGACAGTTATAGAACCCATCTTGATATTTTAGGAAATTGTAAAATTCCATGCCTACAAAGTTACAAAATCTAATTTCTACTTTCCTGTGAAAATCAAAACAGGATGCAACAGTTTTACAGATATAGGGGATGGGGCTGTGTGCGTACCTGCAGCAGCCCACGGTTCACCTGGGAGCAGATGAAAGTAGGCCAACCAACGCTAGTTGTACCTAACTCTGACTACTGAAACTTGAAAGATGTACGATGTGAAAAGATTATTTCTGTCATGCCACAGGAGAACTGCTGTATGAAAACAATTAGTCTCATTTCTCCAGGTTTGATTAACATTCTACCTAATGTTTAAGCCCTGAGACCTTAAGGCCACAGGAGACGGTGCTAATTAAAACATATATCCACAGCCTTTCATTGCCTGCTAATTAAAACATATAGCACCTTCAATCGTCAGAAATAGTCAGTTTAATCATATAATACTTTGTGTTGATTGCTGCCTAATTAGAACATATTACCTTCAGTTGTCATTGCTGGCTAATTAAAACTTACACCTCTTTTCTTCATGTTTGGGTTTTCTTAAGGAATACTGATGCTTTTCTTGGCTCCTATAACCCAGCAGATCTAAACTTTTTTTCTCCCTCACCAGAAAATGTGCATTTGTGCAAAGGGAAAGGCCACAGAGAGAAGTGAAAGGAGCTTCCAGGGAGTCCCCATTTGAAAGAGATCAGACTCTTCATCTTCAACTCTTGGTTGACTGCTGCCATCGCATTGGTGTTAATGGAAATGTTTAAGATATAAATGAAGATTTAAAACTTGATTTAAAAAATTGCCTTAAATAGAAAATTAATACATTCAAAGACTTGCTCTCAATAGCAATAGCAGCAGAGGCTTATGGGTACTGTAGTATTTTAATGCCATCGGCAATGCAAAGTGATGGACAAACCATGACTTCTCAGAAAGTAAAATTTATGAACTGTATATTATAATCTTATTATATAGTATGCAAATACAGTATTTTGCACAGGTCTGAAACTACCATGAGAATATTAAAACAACAAAAACATGTAACCTATACATAAATACTTTACTTTGATTTATTAATTTTTTAATTAATTTCACATCATATATTTCCCAGATCCAAGTCCCCAACCATCCCCCTCATCTACCAACATGAAGAGAGTGAGACAAAGTCTGTTTCCTGTCAGTAGAACAGGTAAACAGCATGTGCAAGAGGGCCAGTGACACAACCTTTAGAGACAAGACATCAGAACTACCACACAGATTAAAAAGTAAATTAAAAGAACAAGAAGCTTGGATTCAAACAATCATCATCTGGCCTGGTCAGTGATGTGCTGTGTCAGTGAGAAAAAGAAAAAAAAAAGAGCAATTCAATATTTGCAATTATAGTGTTAAAAAAAGTGGATTTTTACTTCAAATCAAAATTACCTTGTTTAAGATTTCTTGTACAAGAATATGACTCCCAATACTTAATACAGATTTCAGTCACATCCCTTCTAAAAATGGGTTGTTTGAATGTAAATTAATGAGTAGGTTTAGTGTTTAACAGGCCATTGCACCCCCCCCCCCGCAAATACATATTTATACATTAACAGTTCGAACAACAGTTGATCATTACCATAAGTGTTAATCCTGTTAGTGTGTGTTTCATTTAACATCCTTGTTTCCATTGACAGATCTGGATCTTGTTCTTTAATCAGCTTGAGTGATAAGAAGAAACAGCGTTTTGTCCTGTTTAGGTGTCCTTGAGCGAGACACTCTCTGAACCTACTGTGTGATGATCAATAACTTCAGGATTCGAACATTATTCATCAGTTGATTCAAACATGTTCACATTAATACTTAATATAAAATATAATGTCAGGAAAACTGTTAGGTCTCTTTGAATAATTTTTGTTGATCTACTAGCCATGTAAACTTTTACACTTAGATTTTAGCAGGTTACAGGAAAGGTTTTCAAGTTATAAGAATGTCACAGTGTAATCTGTGCGTATATAAAACACCTTGGAAATGTGTCTAATATTGTATGACTGTTTCAATCACAGAGATACTGTGGTTTTCTCCAAGAACACACACCTTGAATTATTCAGTGATTTCTTACATTTAATGCCTCTAATGGTAATTCTGTCCTCAATTCATCATTTCTGTTTGTTTTTCCAGATGAGGAAATTCATATCCACTGTACTGATATTAAATGGCTAAGCATATGTGATTATTTTGACTCTTCCAGTAGGCTAGAGGGCTTTTAGTTCTGCGAATTTGCTCCCCATTCATCAGTTAATCACAGGCTGTAAATCACAGCCATTAGTTGTAATATCTGGACTACCCTAATGCAAAATAGAGAAGCAATGTTTATGCAGAGGCGGCATTACCCTTGGCTGTCACATGCCTCCGATTTGAAGATTCATCAGATTATTCCAGGGTTTACACTAGAACAATATGTCAGATTTATTAAAGGATGAGAAATATATCAAGCATCAAGCAAAAATGTACATTAAAAAGATATTAACATTTTTTCCTTTTTTTATAATTTTTATGTATTACAGCCTCTTATGTTTGAATAAAGCTTTTTCCGACCTAGGGCCAAAGAGAAACCCTGATAATGAAGTGGGAAAAAGGAGGGGAAGTTAAAATTTTTTTTTTCTTTCAATGTGAATGCAAAAGGCTGGAGGTTTTGTCTGTACACTGGCCAAATGCTAGCATTAAAATTATTCACCTTACAAGACAGATTTTTCTGTAAATTTTCTGCTTACAAAGGAGTTAAAATTAAATTTTTTTAAACACTTTGGAACAAACTGAGTTCACGTCTCCTTGTAAGTATTGAACTATACTGGAAGGTCATTAGTTGCATGTATCTACTCTGATGGCTGTTCACACGAATCCTTTGAATATGACAGACCTATATTTAGAAAACCCCTGCACTGAATATCTTAAACCCTGTGTAATCCAGTTATGCCTTTTTAAAAAGCTTGTTTGATGTAATGGTGTTTGATTTGGATAATGCAGGGTTAAAATAAGCTGTTAAATTTTCCTTTTGGGAATCCAGGGATCGTTTTCTAAGAATAGTGTTCATTAACCTCCTATCCTCTGTTTCGTCTTTTCATACTTCTCATTTTTTCTTCATTCTTCATCTCCAGGACTTCACCAACACCATTTTTTTGTCATTGGAGAAGTTGCTCTCAAAATCTGTTTTTTTTCCAAAAGCCGTATTCAGCGTAGTCTTTTAGTTTTTTCAAACACTTATATGAATTTTTGATCAAAAACTGATTACTGCACAGTTTTACAATAATTTCCATTGATTACCTCTTTTTTATTCAGATATTTATGATCAAGGAGATTTCTTTCTTTTAATTCAGCTCACGACATACAATGGAAGTAGATGGAACAACTGACTTAGATGGTTCTCCATTGCCAAATTTGTGTATTAGTGGTTTCACATGGTCACAAGTAAATACTACAAAATTGCAAAATCACTTACGAAATTGACTGCAACATGGACACTATAAACTTGTAGTCACCACAGTTGCTTGAATGACATTACTTGTGGCAAAAGATACAAGAATCCATAGACGAAGTGGAGCGCCGACTGCCACGAAGCATCTCAACTGCCCAACTTTTATGAACTTTTTTTCTTTCAAATTTTTCCTTAACCCCGATTGTATTAATCTGGTGATGTTCCAAATGCCACAGTAGAGGTGTGGCGACCTCCTGTACACTTTTAAACCTAATAGTCCACATATAATGCATATCCAAGTTGTTCTCTTTGACAGAGAACATACTGAATGTCAAATATTTTATGCACCTCAATTATATTCTTTTTCATGGTGTTAAATGTGCTCTCTTTGTTCTTCCCATAGGGTAAGTCCTCCTGGACTTTGACTTTCCTCACTTTACTTCTCAGAGACGCAGAGTAGGAGGCAGCAGTACAGCAGCAATTCTGCAAATTTATGCTCCAGCACAGACATTCAGAAGTTGGAATGAACACACTGCACATCTTGAACAATGTGAGACTGAGCAGAAGACCTCATGTAAGAAAAGAGGCAATAATTTAATGTAAGTCACTTTGATTGAATGATTAAATAAAATACTGATTTCATTTTTCAAGATTATTTGTTTCATACCTCAAGATCATTTTACAGATACCTGAGGGAACCAGGTTAAATCTGAACTACTGTTGTGAAGATAGAAAGAAGTCGATGTCTTAATGTATTATGGGCCCCAAACCGGAGGAATTCCTCTGCAAGAATTCTCTCTGCAGTGGAAGATTCATACCAGCAACTTCACAGTAGTGTTTCTCATTAATGGTTATGTCTCTTATAAGGATGGACTTTACTTTTTACTTTGGTTGATTTAAACATACTGTTGTCCTGCTGTGTATAGAGGAATACATGTCTTTATAAAATAACTTCATATAAGCATTATAGTTGTATCAGAATCTTTAAATGTCAGTTTTTCTAACAATTTTAAAAACAGCTTAGTTTTCCTATTGATGGCCTGTACAATTTTTAAATATTAACGGATATTTGGGACCAAGATCATGAAACTGACTCAGCACATCACTAGTCAGGTAAACTTTTGATTCAATTAAAAAGGTAATGAAAAAAGGTCAAAACTGCTGTAAAGTGGTTTTCATCCAAGGCAACAAAATACCCTTTTTATAAAGGTCACTGTTACTAATGAGGCTAATTAGCATAAGCTGGTGTCTTCCAAAGGGTATCTTACATCCCCTTTAACAGCCATTGCTGGTAACAGGGTTAATTAAAAGTTAGGGCCTTATTGTTATTGAAAGCAGAAGGTTAAGGATAACCAATAATCATCCCTTCACTGTGTGAGATTATGAGAGTAGCTCTGGAATTATCTTTTTTTTTTTACTACTGTGAGCAATTCAGTCAAAGTATCCTACCCAGTCAGACAGTGCATGTGAATGATTTCTAATAAATGTACTGTACACTGGGCATAGAAACATTACTGTGCAGACACAAATAAACACAGGTACAAATGGGCAAAGAAAACAAAAGTCAAAGACTCACTAAACTGAAGCTACAAGAACTGTAAAGAAGAGTAATCTTATATGCATTTTAATAATATACAGTCGACCTAGGTTCTAGTATCATCAAAGCTTGGTAAGGCAATGGCAGGGGAGGCAGAGGAGACACAACAACATGGAATAAACCCAGCAACACAATGTAGTAAAGAATGTGAAGAGCTATATGTTTGGCAGACACAAAAAAAAAAAATGCTAAACTAGCGCATATCCCAACAAAGGAAGACTAACATGTTCTGCTTAACATCTGACAGACAAGGACCCCTCCTTTGAGGACAGCTATGTATATATATTAGACAGAGAACACAGGGGGTTGGAAAGAGGAGTGTAGGAGACCATCTATGTCAAACTACAAACTATCACTCAACAGAAGAGGCAATTTACAACCCCACTTATCAGTCGTTACAATGCTCCCCTGACATCTCTCCTCCGTTTAAGGCTCATTCATGCCTTGCAATGCAATACTCAAATGACAGCCAGATGGACTAACAACCCACATATAACCGCAACCACTGTCAAGGTGTGTAGCTCCCTACAGAGGTTGTGTGACTCCCCACTAGTCAGTTGGAATTGAAGACACCCTTGGGATGAGATGCTCAACATCTTCAATGAAAATGAGCCATGCTCATGTTTACTGTCCATCAGCCAATAAATAAAGAGCATAGCCAAATAAGGCTAGACAGTGTCGCTACTATGTAGTTTGTCAACCAGAGAGCACGGACAATCTACTTTTCAAAAGGAATTTTTTTTGTTTTTATGTATTATGTTAAAATTATGGACGATATATTATTTTAAATATCAATATCAGTACAGGCCTTCCAAATCCAGTATGATCTGGACTAGAGCTCAGATTTTTACGGTCAAGATTTTCTGTGAATTAGATTCATTACATAAAATGGGTGGAAATGAAACTACTAACTTAGTGGGTTTGCCAAATTTGCATATAAGTGGTTCCACCTCTGTGGTGGGTTGAGTGTACACTGCATAATTATAATTCAAATGATGTAGCTGTTCATAGTGATAGATTAAAGTGCTAATATCAACATTGAAAATTAGCTTAATTTTTAAAAAGGATGTAAATCCTCAAAGATTTATGTAAAGCGGAAAACATTTGCTCAGAAACATATTAAACTGAGAGGAAATCCCACGGTGATTAGACACTTCAGTAATTTTTACATTAAAGACATTTATTCTTCAACAAAATACATAACTGTAAATCTAGGGTATTGAACTCTATCCCATTGTCTCTTACAAACCTTCCAGTATTTCCACCATGACCAAGACAAAAAAATTCTCTATAAATTCTTTAAAAACAAAAACCCAGAGTACCACCAGTGCGTTTACCATGTTGATTTTTGCTCTTTTATCCACACGATTGTCCTCCATATTTTCAATATGCTCCCATACTTCTCTCTTTGTTTTCCTGTCTTCATATGCATACATTCACATTGTCGTTGACATGCCTGAAAAATCACTGGCCTATGATTATGCAGCTTTCTAATTTCTCCCTCAGCTCACATGATTTCTCCATTTCTCAACTACACACAAATGTTTTTTTTCCCTCCACATTTTCTCAATCTCACGTCTTTTCTCAACTCTTGATCATTTATTAGATCATTTCTAGCACTGTCCCATCTGGACAAATCACAAAACATCAAACATACCCATACATCTGGCCTTGTCATGTTGACATCTGTACTGTTCTATCAGTAGTGATGAAGTGATGATTTATTACTGCACACATTAGGCACAGGCACACATTCACAGAACACATGATGTGAAACATGTTAGGTTAATAATGAATTGATCTTGATCCCAGGGGAAAGAACAGCTCAAAGTCTAATAATAAAACAAATGCCATGGATGGCAATCAATATTCAGAAATAGACTGCCTCTGTGGTTTCAAAGACTGACTCTGATTTTCCTGTTTCAGAATGTGAAGCTCATGTTAGACTTTCTCTAAAAAGGTTCCAATTGGAGGTTTAATACTTCAGAATACTCTTGAATATAGAAACCAAACTGAAACTTTACTGATTACTAATGCATCATTTGGTTCTGAGAGCTTACACCAGATGCACCACATAAGCAGATACAGAAGTAGTCATCTAGGATCTGCCAATCCAGGGAATAAATGATCTAGAAAGCTGTTATTCTAGAGCATCGCCTGAGGAGAGTGAATGCTGCATCGGTACCAGTTACCACCGTTTAAAACTCTTTGCTGTTTGTAGGCCTAGATTTGTCTGTTACAAGTATTTGACAAATTGAATGTGATTGTGTGTTGTTATGAGTTTGAAGAAATTCCATAAACCTTCGCAACAACATAAGTAAAATTTGCACAAGCCTAAAGAAAATGTTGCTGTGTAATTTCCTACACTTAGTGTTAAGAGCTGATGCTTATAGACAGCAAGGCTTTATCCAGTTAAAAAAAATATCTGAATCAGTTTCACTGAGAGATATGGACAGATTTTTTAATTTTGAAGGGAAGATCACTGGTATCTGGTAGCTAATTAGCATCAACACCTACACTTAGTATAGGTATTTGTGTTGGTATTCAGAGGAAAATATTACATATTGCATACTGTGGCCAGTGAAATTACAAGGTTGAGCCCATTGTCTGTACGTGTTTCTATATGTTTAATTATCAACAAAAATGTATGCAATCAGGCAAATCACTTGTATTTATTAAATTAAAACAGCTTCACAGTCATTAAAAGTTTTTTTTTGGCTCTACATAAGACTAACCTCTTTGATTATTTGAGTTGGTGTTTACTGAATTACCAAGAAAGGAGACTAAAGCAGCAAAACCCACAGAGAAAGAAAAACATTTATTAGAAAAAAAACTGCCAGAATGTAATCTGCTCCAACATGTTGAAGATAATGAGAAGAGGTGACTAAGTAAATGAAACCCTGTATATTTTATACCAATATTTTTCTTAGTTCTCACTCTTGGCTGCCTACTGCTTCCAGTCAAGTGGATATAGTTTGTAACTGCACTATCTATGGCTTTAATTAGAAACAAACCAATTTCATCCTCTCCTCACACACAAGATAGGTTAGCTGGAATAAAGAAGTGCAAATTCAGTTCTCTTTTCACCTCCTCCTCAACCATTTTTCTCTGTCTGCCCCCTCACCTATCTTTCCTTGGCTAAGATACAAATGCATGCAAATTGAATATTTCTGTCAACGGTGCCAGTGAATTGAAGCTCTCTCCCACAGCCAGCATGTCAGGCACTCTGTAGTGGCTTTAAAAGTTACTGGCAGCAGTAAAAGCCAAACAGCCCTGTTATTGCTGTGTTCCTCAGAAGAAATAACATTTATGACGGTGGATTCATAAAGTGGCCAAACAAAGGTGACTCAGCTATTGTGTTCTCTTTTATTTATTTTAATGCTTGTGGCTAGCATGACACTGTTTTTGGTAGAATATATAAAGCGCAGTGGGAAAAATGGAGAAAAAAAATTAAGCATGGTTAATATATTTTAATAAGTCATTTTTCAACTGTTTTGGGAACAAATTAACATACACTTAACTGCCAAAAGTAAAGCTCAAACAAAAAAAGATGTCATCAATTGCTGTCCAAAATATGTGAAAGTCAGACTAAATGCCTAATGAGTCATCCACTCTAACAGTTTTGAAAGGTGTTGTAAGGAAAGTAAAACACTTTCTAAGCACTAGATCAGCAGCTACTATTCTAGTAATTTTAATGTCTCTTATTTCTTATTTGTTTCATAGATAATTTGCCAAAGACAGATGACACAGAAAGCTTTTAAACAAAACCTTGGAACTTCAGTATCAAAGAGCATGGCTTCTTTCTGGGGCGTGTTTCATCCAACTATATGAAATCTAAGCATATTCACTTTAGAAAGATACACACAGAATAAAGCAGCAACTCTTTCAAACTTGTGATGCCAGAACCATATTGTATGTTCTCATCGATGCCTGATGAATTATTCTTTCATTGATTACCATAATTGTTGAAAATTAATTATCTCCTGAAATGCTTATTAACTAATCGTTTTATTGCTACAGCCAACTTTAGGCATCTACTGCATGTATATTAAGCTCAAAAAAGAATCAGCTTTTCTTTCCCAAAGGAAAAACTTTCTCGCTTGTTCTCACTGCTCTCATTTCTCTACCCACCAAAACAATTCAAGTCAATGAAACCTAAACCACTGAAAATCCCAAACAAAAATAGAAATAGACAATGGAAGTCGGGGTAAAGTAAAACAAGTAAAACAGTAAAGTAAAAAACTTTAAGACTGTACTGAACATCAGACCGGTGGTACGTAAGAGTGGCACAGTTAAACCTATCCTTTCATATAATTTTTTTCATATATAATTTTTAAAAAAATCTTGCTTGAAACTCTTGCTTTTTTACTAAGCCACCTCCCTCCTGCTAGTTGCTGTCTGACAGAGGCTTGCTGAGAGAGAATGAGTGTGTCAAGTGTTAAACATGTCAAGGAAAATCCAAAACTACACTGTTACGAGAGTAGCATAAACTCTATACTAAGTCATACCTGGAGTTTCCTAAGGAAGCAAGGTTGCTCCATCAGCCGAACCACTGACAACATAAATCTATGCATTTATGTTTCAACAATCATTCACACTGAAGTCTTTAATTTTTACTGGCGTGCCAAAGATGGGATATTTTTTTGATTAACATTTGATTTATTCCACCCTCATTACCCTGTTATATGTACAACACCATGTAAGTCACCAAACAGATGCGCAAAGGATGCCCTTCGTGATGTCTTTATGGTTAAACTACTGTAAGTAAACATTAAATAATATTATCCGTTCTTGACACATTTTCACAATATACTGTGAATACAAAACACAAATATTAAGATGACATGTGATCAATTAAATGATTAGCCATCACAAACCAGACCATCTTTTGCCCTTTTTAGTACAGACAATTACAAACACTGACAAGATTCTGTGGTGATTAAATATTCTGAACTTGCATCTTCCTGTCTGTCAAGCACTGATTTATTTCACATATGAATCTTTTTCTTTACTGCATTAATTCGCTTAAATTAATGTGAGTTTTCCAGACAAAAA
Source organism: Istiophorus platypterus (assembly GCA_016859345.1). Lineage (NCBI taxonomy): Eukaryota > Metazoa > Chordata > Actinopteri > Istiophoriformes > Istiophoridae > Istiophorus > Istiophorus platypterus. The sequence continues at coordinate 4,356,688 of CM029124.1, forward strand.
AAAAAAAAAATGAGAGTGCAACCCAATAAACCGTGCCAAGTTCAACAGAACCTGGGGGCACATTATTCTGACCAGTTTGAGGTTTAAGAGCAATTTTTGAGAAAGACAGTAAAACAGGAAGATGCAGAATTCAAAATGAGACATGGAAAAGCATGAAAGACTTTGTGTCATCTATAAATATGTAAAGTATAAAACAGTGTCTTTAACTGTCACTTTAAAGTCAGACCCTTGTCATAGGTTTGTATCCACTGGCCTAGTTATTTGGAAAAATAGACCAAATATGAGAAGTTCATATTCATGGTGGTTCAGATCTGCGACATCCTACACTTACTGTCAGCAATGCATTTCTTTGGAAGGTGCTGGCAGCAGGAAAAGAAGAATCTCTGAATCATACTCACAACAAAGAACATGTAGAGGGAGTAGACGATGAAGGCTAGAAAATAGCCCTGAGGGACCCCACAAGGGACATCTGTTGAGGAAGAAGAGGAAGTGCCTATTTTGGCTGAAAACACTCTGTTTGACAGATAGATTCTTAGCCAACTCAGCGCTACAACAGAGATACCCACCTACTGCTTAGGGCAATCAATTAACACTGCATGATTAGTGGTGTCAGACTCAAAGTCAACTGAATATGTTATGTTAAGATTATCTGTAAGGATATATGTGGAGATTATTATTATTATATGGAGATCTAAACTGAAAACGTTATTGGTTGTTGATCAAAAAAGATAAAATGGTAAACACAGCTTTATCTACAATTGGATAATTACATTTTAGAGATAGGCCTGTGGTTCTTAAAAATATATTACCTGGTCTTAAATGGTTGATGCCTCAAGGAATCGTGAACATTTGGCTGATACAAAATACATAGGACTTACTCCACCTAATAAACACATAATAAAATATTCTTTCTCCAATCTGCACATGTACTGGAAGTTTAGAGATGTGAACTGGTTTTGGAATTTGGTGTGTTCTCTTTGATCTGATTTAAAAGGTACTGCCGCATCATACTTCCTCTCTTTTGTCCTTTTGAATGGCAATCAACACGTACTCTATCAACCCTGGAGGAGGTATATTTTACTCCATTTTGGAAACTTCGCACTGCATTCCTAACCACATTGTGATGTTAAACCTGCATTTAATGTATTTTTAAACACTTAGGGACTGCACAAAAGGCTTTAAACACAACATGAAGCATGTAAGATGTTAGCAAACAGTTGCACATTGACAAAGGAGGAGGATAAAAGAAACATTTACATTAATTTAAAGACATTTTTCTGGCCACCTGGTAAATGTAAGTGCCGACTTAATCTCATGTAATTGGCTTTTAGCAGCTAGATGCTCTGCTATGTTCACCCACTGGTCACTGTCTGCCTGCTGTTTGGTTTTGCGCACATTGTGTACAGTCAGTTTATATGAATTTCTTCAGCAAAACCGCTGCCTGATGTGGCTGCAAATGACACTCATGAGAGCAGTGGGAATGAACCAAACAAGTCAGGTTGCAGTTTGTAAAAAAAAACAAAAAACAAAAACAAACTTTAAGCACATGGTCAAATACAGACAGCTTGCTTTCCTGAAACATTAAAATAGAGGCATCACCCTTCATAAAATTCCTTCTATGAAGTGATGTTTTTTTATTTTATCAAGAAAAGTAGAATAAAAAGCAGTCAACCCTTTACAACAAAGGCAACAAAAATGCAAAATGCAACAACAACATATAGAAGGTGACACCTCATTATCATTTCTACTCGATAACTTGTAGTGATAATAAAAAAACTTGACCTGCAACAGTAGCGTGGGAAACTGAATGATTATTTTTTTTTAAAAAAGCATCACATGCAAACATGTGATCATTTTTCATATAAATGAGATGTTCTCACAAACCATGAAATTAACTGTAAATCTTCAAACAAAAATGCAATACAGCTAGCATGCAAAACAACCACAGAGGCACTACATCATCAGTCACTGCTGGGCATGTACACATTACAGTAAACCATAAGTCAGATTCATTTTTGAGATTAAGGCCTTATGTAAAAGACATAATGATTTGGGGGGGGGGGGGGTTCAACCAATATGTGCAGTACAGAGAAAAGCTATGTGTCAAATCAACTTGGTTGGAATTGCTGTTGTGTCTCACAAGATTGAATCATTGTACATTATGAAGAAACACGTTAGGCAAGAGGTGTACCACAAGCTGTTTAGCTGCTGGAAAGAAAAAAAAACAAGCTACCTAAATGATCTGTAATATGTTACCCCAAAAAAAAACAATCTTTACACAATTATTAATAATGGATGTTTTTTATATTTATAAAAAATATGATAAATATTGCACAAGAGAAAACATCTCCATGGTGTATACTACAAGTTTCAGGTTTCTAATTAATAGTAAAGCCAGTACTGGAATCAAATCAATTTTTTTCCATTCAATCTATCTATTTATCTATCTATCTATTCATCTCTTCATTTGGCAAATTCTTGAATATAAAATCTGTTGACCAAGAGTTGCCAAATTATTGCAGTTATTTTTATATACCTGTATGGGTTTGAGCAGCAAAAAAGTGCCAAATGATTAAATAAAAGTAATTTTTAGTTTTATAAGGTTTAGCAACTGATCAGTTTCTGATCATTAATTTGGCCAGTGATTTCTGGAAGAAATTGCTCATTATGTAGACACCTGTTCTATCCCTTTGTGGATGTCACAGCAATTCTCAACCAAAGAGGTCAAGATGATTGAGCAAAAATTGTGGAGACAGGTTGAAAGTCAGTCCAGGAGAATATATGAGATGCTGAGTCACAGATTTAGACATCTGATTGCTTGCTTGAGACAAGTAGGAGAGAATGATCAACACTGTCAACAGATGTATTAAGATCTATAGCTAAAACAGCAGTCATTCATCACTTTTAGAAGAGCTGTCTCAGTGCAGAGCTCTGCAGACAGACTAAAACTTCTCAAATGACTCAATTTAACTAACCCCAAAGTTAAACGTTTTTTTTTGTTTGTTTGTTTGTTTGTTTTTTATTGGATATAACTGAAGTATTCTGACACATAGCCATATAGTATATACATTTTGAGTGGGCAATCTATCTTCCTTTGTCCTGTTTGTATATTTGATTATGTACTGGCAAAAGTACACTGAGGCAAACTTTTTATTTAGTGGGCTACACATTAGCTAAGTATAGCTTATTAGCTGCAAAACTTGATGATTAAGGTTTTTATAAGCACTAAACAGTAATTTTATATCACTGTTTTAGTTAGCAGCAGTGTTAGAGGTATAATCTTATTCACTGACAAGTTACTAACAACTTTTCCAAACCTTTTGTTTTTCTATTTAGCTGATGATTCATCTGAGACAGATTATTACTTTTTTAAAAATGAACAGTTGAATTAGTAAAAATTTGAGGTTAAAAAAAATGGAATGAGGTTCATCCAGATACAACCTTGCTGTCCTACTGTTTAACTTTTCATCGTGACTTTTTATTTGTTTGTTTATGATTACATGAAATGTAATCAACTCAGCTAAATAGCATCCTGAGAACCAGACTCTGTGTTGCTTCATACCAAACATGATCAGTGTCTCAGGAACCGGATTCAGTCTCTATACCAGCACATTCTAGAACTGCATTTATAAAATTTACACAATATGCTTTGCACACAAATGCACTGTCAGAAATGAACAGTACTGTACTTCAACGATTTCACGTTGCACGTTGTGTAACTGGCAGCTCACACTGCACTATGTTCATGGTACCTAAAATGGTGCCTGACCCCAGGACCAGTTATTACCAATTATGAAATGTTGTGAAATGTGCGAGGTTTTCAGAAGCTGAGCTCAAGAGCATTGACAACTTTATTTTGTTTATTTAATTCTTTGCTCCTCCACCTCATCTTGTATTTCCTGTTATGTATGCATCTGAATGCAAGTGAAAACTGGACTTTTCATCCTTTAATCTTCAAATAGGATTATCAAGGGTTGAAATAACAACAAGTCTGATTTTACCCTTATCCCTTCTTATCTTTTATTTCTTTCCTCCTTCTTCTCTAACCTCCTTGAACCATCCTGTCAGTTCAATATCATAAAACACACGTAGCTGATTAGGCTTATAAAGCAACTGGCTTGAATTGAAGTCAGTTAAATTAAGATTCAGTTTCATTAGCAAACTGACTTGTTCACTAATACTGAGCATAGATTAGCATAGAGTATAGATTTTCTCCTCTTTGCATAATCACTTCTTTGCTAAAATGTCTTATATGTCAATATAACATCAATATAACCAGTTTTATAATTTTATTACCACTATTGTTTGCTAAGCCCCAAAAACTGTAACATACCCCATCGTAGCATCCAAACTGCTATGGACACATTGGCTCTACATGAAAAGCTCTGTTCTGATGATGAAATCGTAATGATATCATGAAATGTTCTGTGTACTTTTGGAGGGGACATATTCGCCTTCTAAAGCGTAAGCTATATAATGTGACCTTTTCTTTTTGGCAAAGAACTGACTTTGTTGCTCTATCAATAACAAGAGCTTTTGAAGCTGTGAGCCTGTAAACCTATGAGGTACAGTAATACTCTAATGATAATGCCTGTCTCTGTCCCACTGCCTGTCTTTTTATTCATTTGTGTCTGCTTTGTTTCTCTCCCTCTTTATCTCTCGCTGCTCCCCTCTGCTCTGTTATAATTCAAGCCTCATCTTAGCCTTAGAAATTAATCTGAAGTTTCCACAATGAGCTTAGATGGTATTACATATGCAAACAAAAGTCTGATATTAAAAATCCAGCTTTGCTGGAGAGGGGGAGGGGTTGTAGAAGAAAACATTGTATTTATTTTCAGCAATGCCCTGTTGATTCAGATTTGAAAACACTGGATTAGTATTGGCTAAATGAAATATGTATGTTTTATGGCTTAAAATCTGTGAGCAGATGCCCTAGTGCTGGTACTCATTTCTTCAGTCTGAACAATCTGAACAAAAGTGCCTAAAAAGAAATATTTTTAATTTGTAGATGATTGATTTTTATTAACATAATTTAGACTGAAATAATATGGAGATTACATTTCTGCATCACACAGTGTAATATTTTAGTGTTCATTATGAAACAAGGTTAGCGATTCATTTTGGTCAGAAAAGATGACGAAATTTTGGCACAAGGTCATTACTGTTACTGTTGTCATTTTCCCTAAAACATTTGGTGCTCTGAAGGCCAGCACACCACTTAACGTTAAACAGAAATCAACCATGTCTGTTAAAGTTGGTGAGCACTAACACATATACGTCTGTCTATCTGAGTTTTCCTCGTATCACACTCAAAAGTACACAATGCAGAACTAAGAGTGAAAACATTTAACCATGAGTTGCTCATACATCAATTTAAGGACAACTTTAGCCGTGAGACCACTTCCTTCTTTACACAGTTTTACTTACTGTAAGCTACCTAGTAAACACTGAAACAGGGCGAGGGATAATTGCTGTAGATTAATTTTACGTTCAAGGATATTAATTGATTTAGTATGCATTCCTATTTGTGTTGATGAATTACAACTTAAAACGATTTTTAATTAATGCAGAATCTGCTATAGTTTCTTTGATAAATTATTCCACTCTTATTTCATACATGATGAAATATAGGCACGTGGGTCTGTAAACATGGCGGTTCATGACTTAGTAATGAAATGAAACTCAGCAGGAAATTGAATCGGAAGAATGCAGTGCTTGCCCCACTCTGAATCACTTTTTGAGGAGTTGAGTAAGCGTATGGATGTGTGCTCAGCTATGTGCATAAATGTGTGTACTTGTGTGTCTGGCTGATTAGGTCTTGGTGTTAATGCATTTATAACCATTAGCCAGAACATCCATCGATCACAGCGAACATATGAGAAATTAACAGCAGAAATGCGTCTGTCTGTGTGTCTGTCTGTGTGTCTGTCTGTGTGTCTGTCTGTGTGTCTGTCTGTGTGTCTGTCTGTGTGTCTGTCTGTGTGTCTGTCTGTGTGTCTGTCTTTGTCTCTGTGTCTCTTTGGAACCTTATAAACAATGACATTTCTGAGGTGCAGGGGAAAGGTTGAGTGAGGCTGTGAAGTTTTTCGTTTGCGTATCTGTCTCTTTAATGACTGTGCTATTACTATTTGGAAAGTTAGAGAGAACGAAGCAACATTTATCCATTAACAACTTCTCCCCAGTTTTGGTAACCCATCAGTTTGTTTGCTCATTAGTTGATGTCCAGTCCCTTAACATTGTTGGTTGTGTTTTGTGTTAGATATTGGAAAGAGCTGTGTTTTTCTCGAGCTAATCACAGATCTGCCAGTATGCTATACCCTGCCTATGCTGCTGGACTCTCTTTGGTCTTTGCCTCTAACTCTCAAAGCTGCTGTTAAAATGTCAAATGAGCCATTAACTAGCCAGCAAAATCAGGATCTTATTGAATCTGAGATAAGTGACAGACCATGTGCTGACAGAAAAACACCTTCAGTTTACATCTAATCAGGTTCTGGTCTTTTCATTTCCGTGAGCAAATTTACGACATCAGACTTATTCAATGTTAAGTGCCTGAAGCCTGAAAGACCAGAAGTTGCGGGTGAATATGAACAAACAGCCATTTCAGGCTATCTCTCAATACACAAACAAGGTGAAAGCAAGCAGAAACAAAAATCTCCTTAAAGTCACAGTTGTTTCCTGTCAAATTCCTAATTTGAGTTCCAGGGAAATGCATTACTCTTTCTTTTGTTACAATAATTTCCATCATGTCTTTGGCACTGAGATCCTGACTGCTTTTCACATTGATTTGAATTTTATGTTGAGAAAGGCTTTTTTGTGGCAGAATCAATTCTGCCACAATTTTGAGCACTGAGCATATTAAAAGGACACACATTTCACTAATATGATTTCTTGTTTTTTTCTTGTTTGTACACCCATGCTCAATACCATAATGAAGGAAATGTCCAATACAGTGTACCTATTTGCACATTTGTAACTATTATTCTTCCTTTCTTATATTTAAAGCAACAAAGCATGGGAGTTCTACTTTTAAAATCTTTATGTAGTTTGGCTCTAATGTAGCCGCAAGGGGACACAAGCCAGTGTCTTATTGTGCCGGTCCCAAGTCCGGATAAATACAGAGGGTTGTGTCAGGAAGAGCATCCGACGTAAAACTTTTGCCAAATCAAACATGCGAGTCAGATCTATGAATCCCATACCGGATCGGTCGAGGCCCGGGTTAACAACGACCGCCATCGGTGCTGTTCACCTACAGGGTGCCGGTGGAAATTGGACTACTGTTGGTAGAAGAAGGAGAGGAGGAAGGTGTGTTCGTAGGAAGAGAGAGAAGAGGAATGCCAAGAGGCTAGGACTGAGAGTAGGGACTTTGAATGTTGGAACCATGACAGGAAAGTGTAGAGAGTTAGTTGACATGATTCAGAGGAGGAAGGTAGATATACTGTGCGTCCAAGAGACCAGGTGGAAAGGTAGCAAGGCTAGAAGTTTGGGAGCAGGGTTCAAGTTGTTCTACCATGGTGTAGATAGGAAGAGAAACGGAGTAGGAGTTATCTTGAAGGAGGAGCTTGTTAGGAATGTCCTGGAGGTAAAAAGAGTGTCGGATAGAGTGATGAGTCTGAAGCTAGAAATCGAAGGTGTAATGTTCAATGTGGTTAGTGGGTATGCTCCACAGGTAGGCTGTGAGCTGGAGGAGAAGGAGAAATTCTGGTCGGACCTTGATGAAGCCATACAGAGCATTCCTAGAGATGAGAGAGTTGTCATTGGTGCAGACTTCAATGGACATGTTGGTGCAGGAAACAGAGGCGATGAGGAAGCGATGGGCAGATTCGGTATCCAGGAGAGGAACGCAGAAGGACAGATGGTGGTTGATTTTGCAAAAAGGATGGAAATGGCTGTAGTGAATACTTTCTTCCAGAAGAGGCAGGAGCACAAGGTGACGTATAAGAGTGGAGGTAGGAGCACACAGATAGACTACATCTTGTGTAGACGGTGTAATCTGAAGGAGATCAGTGACTGCAAAGTAGTGGTTGGTGAGAGTGTAGCCAGACAGCATAGAATGCTGGTGTGTAGGATGACCTTGGTGGTGAGGAAGACGAAGAGGAAAAAGGCAGAGCAGAGGACGAAATGGTGGAAGCTAAAAAAGGAAGAGTGTTGCATGACTTTTAGGAAGGAGTTGAGGCAGGCTCTGGGAGGTCAGGAGGTGCATCCAGATGACTGGACAACTACAGCTAATGTGATCAGGGAGACAGGGAGGAGAGTACTTGGTGTGTCATCTGGAAGGAAAGTAGATAAGGAGACTTGGTGGTGGAATGAGGAGGTGCAGGAGTGTATACAGAAAAAGAGATTAGCTAAGAAGAAGTGGGACACTGAGAGGACTGAAGAGAGTAGACAGGAGTACAGGGAGATGCAGCGTAAGGTGAAAGTAGAGGTGGCAAAGGCCAAACAAGGGGCTTATGATGACTTGTACGTTAGGTTGGACAGTAAGGAGGGAGAGACTGATCTATACAGATTGGCAAGGCAGAGAGACAGAGATGGGAAGGACGTGCAGCAGGTTAGGGTGATTAAGGATAGAGATGGAAATGTATTGACAGGTGCCAGCAGTGTGATGGGAAGATGGAAAGAGTACTTTGAAGAGTTGATGAATGAGGAAAATGAGAGAGAACGAAGAGTAGAAGATGTGGCTGTTGTGGATCAGGAAATAGCAAAGATTAGTAAAGATGAAGTGAGGAAGGCACTGAAGAGGATGAAGAGTGGAAAGGCACTTGGTCCTGATGATATACCTGTGGAGGTATGGAAGTGTCTAGGAGAGGCGGCAGTAGAGTTTCTGACTGGGTTGTTTAACAGGATCTTAGATAGTGAGAAGATGCCTGAGGAATGGAGGAGAAGTGTGCTGGTGCCCATTTTAAGAACAAGGGAGATGTGCAGAACTGTGGCAACTACAGAGGAATAAAGCTGATGAGCCATACAATGAAGCTATGGGAAAGAGTAGTTGAAGCTAGACTAAGGGCAAAAGTGAGCATTTGTGAGCAGCAGTATGGTTTCATGCCAAAAAAGAGTACCACAGATGCAGTATTTGCTTTGAGGATATTGATAGAGAAGTACAGGGAAGGTCAGAGGGAGCTGCATTGTGTCTTTGTAGATCTGGAGAAAGCGTATGACAGGGTGCCCAGAGAGGAACTGTGGTACTGTATGAGGAAGTCTGGAGTGACAGAGAAGTATGTTAGAGTGGTGCAGGACATGTATGTGGACTGTAAGACAGTGGTTAGGTGTGCTGTAGGTGTGACAGAGGAGTTCAAGGTAGAGGTGGGACTGCATCAGGGATCAGCTCTAAGCCCCCTCTTGTTTGCTATGGTGATGGACAGACTGACAGACGAGGTTAGACAGGAATCTCCATGGACTATGATGTTTGCAGATGACATTGTGATATGTAGTGAGAGCAGGGAACAGGTGGAGGAGAAGCTTGAGAGGTGGAGATTTGCCCTGGAAAGGAGAGGGATGAAGGTTAGCCGCAGCAAGACAGAGTACATGTGTGTGAACGAGAGGGACCGAAGTGGAAGAGTGAGGTTACAGGGAGAAGAGATAAAGAAGGTGGAGGATTTTAAGTACTTAGGGTCAACAGTCCAGGGCAATGGAGAGTGTGGAAAAGAGGTGAAGAAGCGTGTGCAGGCAGGCTGGAACGGGTGCAGAAAACTGTCAGGTGTGATGTGTGATAGAAGAGTTTCAGCTAAAATGAAAGGAAAGGTGTACAAAACTGTGGTGAGACCAGCGGTGCTGTTTGGTCTAGAGACAGTGCCACTGAGGAAAAGACAGGAGGCAGAGCTGGAGGTAGCAGAGATGAAGATGTTGAGGTTCTCTCTGGGAGTGACCAGGATGGATAGGATCAGGAATGAGTACATCAGAGGGACAGCACATGTTAGAGGTTTAGGAGATAAAGTCAGAGAGGCCAGACTGAGATGGTTTGGACATGTCCTGAGAAGAGATAGTGAATATATTGGTAGAAGGATACTGAGTTTTGAACTGCCAGGCAGGAGGCCTAGAGGAAGACCAAAGAGGAGGTTTATGGATGTATTGAAAGTGGACATGACGGTAGTTGGTGTGAGAGAAGAGAACGCAGAAGACAGGGTTAGATGGAGGACACTGATTCGCTGTGGCGACCCCTAAAGGGAAAAGCCGAAAGAAAAAGAAGAAGAAGATGTAGTTTGGCTCTGGCTCAATAAGAGCTCTTTGCATGTACAGGGACTTTGTGCAAATTAGATTGCAACATGAGATTTCAAATTAAATTCAGTGTTACTTTAGTTCAATTTGACTGCTTTGATCATAAAATATTAAATTACTGTGGGTAGTGTAGGGTTAGGATTATTTATTAACATTCCCAAATCTACAAAAAACTTTCAAAAGGGATTATACTCTGATGAAAGGGAAATTCTCTTGGATTGAAAATTTGCAACTGAAACCAGTAAGTAACTACTCTTTGTGTCAGTTGTATTGACAATGTTGGCTCCACTTTGCAATCAAAAAAATTGACATTGTGCTGTTTCTTCTCTTGCTATCTCACAGCTTCTTCCCTTCTTCTCCTGTGAGTGATTTTTCCCTTTCTAAGCCTTCTGTCCAATCATTTTAGCCACAGACAAACGCTCCACATCACAGCGTGGATCTCCTCACTAAGAGTCAACAAAAAGCTCTGCGCCCTCTCTATCAGCACAACAATCCTACCCAGGACCAAGGGATTACTCCCTGAGGGATAGATAGAGGGGCAGATAGAGAGATGGAAAAAAAGAAAATGAGATATTGGTAGAAGGAAAGACAGAAGGGGGGTGCAAATGATACAGAAAAGTAAAGCCCTATAGAGTAAAGCAGGAATGAAGTGAGGGAAATAGAGTAAGTGAGGGGAAAGGAAATCTGTAGAGGTAATCCCTAAGATTCAAGGCTTTGTGCACTCCATCATGGATGCATGGTAGGGAGTATGGATAGAGGTCAAAGGATGGATGAATGGCAGATAAAGTAATGGATGAGTAGAGGGGAAGAGGGAGTCATAAAGGAAGACGGGTATAAAGGCAGGGGGTGAGAGAAAGGGGAATAAAATGAAAGATGGATGGATATTGGTAGAGAGAGGGGTATTAAACAGTGCTTTAGAGAAGTGGATAAGGGCCAAAGGACCACTAACAGCTTTTTGTTCTTTGAGAGGATCACTCTGATGGTTCAGTGTGCTAATTCTGCTTTTATTCAACTTTTCTAGAAGGTTTTCCATCACCTAAGAAAGCATGAGTGACCAGAACCACATATTGTAACTCTATTTGGTAATTAGGTTCCCAAGATCATGGTTTAGATTTTTTGCTTGTCACATACATTTTCACACATTTGAGTATCAAATTCAAATATTTTCTTAATCAATTGCAAATTTAATCATGATTATTTTTATAAATAAAACTTCAAGACCTGAATGATGGTCTAGATAATATCAAACATTTTCTAAAAATTATTACAAATACATTTTGTAATAAATATTTTTTCAGTTGCTAGCTGCCACTCAAAGTTGTTAAAAATCCTCCCAAGGTTCATTTTTCTCAAGCCATTCATTGAGTTTATCTTTAGAAAAACAGAGAAGATATGCTCTTATATAATAAGATAATTAAGTAATTTAACAGTACATTTTTAACATACAAAATAATTTCAAAAATTAATAGTCATGCAATAATAGACTGCCCCAAGCATGCATTCCAACTTTCAGAGCAGTGGATAGACAGCTACATCATTGCTGAGTGCCAGGGCTGACCAGCACAAATCTGAGATCGTGTCCTCCCCCCAAACCAAAGCCGTGCTTTGTACTGAATTGACCAGGTTGACACATTTAACACGCTGTGCTGGTGACTACACAGAGAGCACTCTTTGGGAAAATTCCGTTGTGTTCAGCCTATAAACACAATCATTTTTTTCTATACATTGTTTACTAAGAGAGGGCACTTTCAATATGGCCCTGAACAGAGGTGTTACACTTCCCCTGAAGTCATGTGTTTGCGTTTTTTAAACTCTAAAGTTGGTCCTGATGAATTGTGATGGCAACTGAAAAAAAAAAAAATAAGCACAATTCTTCCATGGCCCTAGTAACCTGTTTGGACAGCCATGAAAAGACCAGATTTGAGCCACAAAGAGAGAGAAAAACATGTTTTTTTCCTCCCCTAAATACAAATGCAGCCCCAGAGCAGATGTTTTCTCTCCCATACAAAGTGCTTTCGTGTGATTGCGATTAGCACTACTAAATGTCCCCTTTCATGTCAGGGTTAAAATGATTTGTCCACTGGCAGATCTTTGCTCATTTAGTTGTATTGGAAGTCGTCCATCTATGGCTAATTAGATGGCCTCTCACTGTGGCTGCTGTTGGAATTCGCATCAGAAGGAAAATCCCCACATAATAGGAAAGAGGAGACACTAAAAGGAGAGATTACTGAGAAGAGGAGATGTTGTGTACATTGTGTGTCTGTGTGTATTTACAGGCACGGCTGAGTGTGTAGAAATGTGTGTTCATGTGTGTTTCTGATGAGAAAATGGAGGCAGGTTTAAGCTAAGCTTAGAAAGCTTTTGTGCTCATGCAAGTCTGTGTGTGTGTGTGTGTTTGTGTGAACATGTGTGTGTTCTTGTTTTGTGAAGACATCTGTAGCATGACAGAGTAGTGAGGGACAGATTGATGAGGACGATGGCAATTACAAATCCTTGGAGAAAAGAAAGTGGGAGATGGAGATTCATACTCATAAATATTTCACATTAATGACTTAAGGTCTTTACTAATCATCTTAGTGATCGGTAAAACCATGTAGACTTCTATATCAGCCTTATGGCCTACTGACTCTTTATTTGGTATTCCTGATGACAGATCTTTCTTAACATGGCTGACATGTGATCATGTATTGTATTTGGAAAAATGATTCATGATATACATGATCAACTTGTCCCATGGTCTAGTACTAAAAAATCAAACTAAAACTGAACTACATTGTGATATGGAATCTCAATACTTGCAGAATTGGAAAATGTATCTAATTAATAAAAAAAGTGCTATACTTGTACTGTACTTGAATCAGAGATAAGCCTATTGTCCCGACCCCAACATTCACTCAAGCAAAAGTGAGATTGAACCACGGTGACAGCAATGAAATACACATACCCATGACCACTGAGTAAGTCCTTGTGTGTGTGTGTGTGTGTGTGTGTGTTTGTGTGAACATGTGTGTGTTCTTGTTTTGTGAAGACATCTGTAGCATGACAGAGTAGTGAGGGACAGATTGATGAGGACGATGGCAATTACAAATCCTTGGAGAAAAGAAAGTGGGAGATGGAGATTCATACTCATAAATATTTCACATTAATGACTTAAGGTCTTTACTAATCATCTTAGTGATCGGTAAAACCATGTAGACTTCTATATCAGCCTTATGGCCTACTGACTCTTTATTTGGTATTCCTGATGACAGATCTTTCTTAACATGGCTGACATGTGATCATGTATTGTATTTGGAAAAATGATTCATGATATACATGATCAACTTGTCCCATGGTCTAGTACTAAAAAATCAAACTAAAACTGAACTACATTGTGATATGGAATCTCAATACTTGCAGAATTGGAAAATGTATCTAATTAATAAAAAAAGTGCTATACTTGTACTGTACTTGAATCAGAGATAAGCCTATTGTCCCGACCCCAACATTCACTCAAGCAAAAGTGAGATTGAACCACGGTGACAGCAATGAAATACACATACCCATGACCACTGAGTAAATTAGCAGCTACAAAGGTATTGCTGTACAGATGGATGAAGGGATAAAGTGGGTAGTAGCAGAGGCTGGTGTGTGTGTGTGTGTGTGTGTGTGTGTGTGTGTGTGTGTGTGTGTGTGTGTGTGTGTGTGTGTGTGTGTGTGTGTGTGTGTGTGTGTGTGTGCGCGCGCGCGTATATGTGCGCGGAAGGTGAGACAGAGGGTGGCATGTCACTTGACAGAGTTAAAAAGTGCATAATTGGACAAGATTTCCCCAGAAAACTGGCAAACATACCCATAAAGACATTTATTTAGCTGTTGACCTTGGGGATATGGCAACGGCTTACAGAGGCGGAAACAACATGATAAGAGCTTTTTATTCAGATAAGCCTCTCCCTCGCTCCCTGTCCTTTTCCTACTATGCATAACGCTGCAAAGTGCTACTGGGTGATTTTTCAACACTCCAATTGGAATAATAACGCTGCCTGCTTTACACTGCCTGTTTTTTGGTGAAAAACACCCCTAATTACTGAAACCTTGTAGTGCAAGAAAAAGGGCAAAATACTTACTTTGACTACTTTTGTACTGAGTAGCTCTTGACTTCAAAAAGTCTTGCGCATGAATCTGCATTCTTATTTACTAGTAAAGCATCAATTTGTCGGCCTGTGAAATCAAGGTTACACCGTTGCTCCTCTCAGTTTTTTTAAATCTATAATATTCCCCAATTCAGTATTTTGCAGGAGGACGTCAACAAGAACAAAAATCTCTGCTTTTGACAAATCCAGAAACATACAAGTTGTCAAATTGTGGAAAGCTGTATTTTCCTAAGTAGTACACGGTCACCAATAAATTTATTTCTCTACAGGGCCTAAATGTAATATAGTAATCAATATGTTGACACTGTCCCACAGGTTATTGCATTTTTAAGTTACACAGATATTTTAAATTGATGTTTTGGTAGATTCAGTTCCACTCCCTTCATAGATCCTTAAATGAAACGGACAAAAGAAATGGCTCGACAAGAAGTCTGCAGCAATGTCAAACCACAAGTTATCATATTCACACCTGGCAACTTTGCACCCTGTTGTCCCTAAAAGGCAACAAATAATAGATTTTTTGGAGAAGGACTGTAGGACTTTTGTTAAGCCACAATTCATTTCAAAAACACCTAGCATACCTTTGACCTGGCTTTCTTCTTTTTGTCAGTGAAAATTTCACCATTTCTGTCTCTTTCTTGCTCTCAATCTCTCCCAAGTGTCAACTCTCTTTTTTGTCCTCTATTTCTCTTCTTAATGCTGACTGGGATCATCACGCTCCACTGGTGCTAAAAGATTCTCACCCCATGTTCTCTTTAGTCTGAACCATAGTAAGGATTACTTTGTTGTTTACCAGAAAAATACAAAGCAAACCAGGCTTGTAAAGAAAAAAAATGGACCCACAATATGCTCGTAAGGGGGACAGACTTTGGCTAATCCAATTCTATCAACCTAAATTCTGTTTTTACCTTGTCATTATTTTGTTCTATTGTCTTTTATCAGATCAATGACCGATTGATAAAATACTGAATATGAATGTTGGCCTTTTTAGGTGAACTCCTTATAGAGAATCTCTTTTCATTATGTAACTTGGTTTAAACAAGTCCAACTTTCCTTTAGTCTCTGTGTGATGATTATATGTTAAAATTGCATTTTGCTCATCAGTTCAAATGAGTCAAGCCAACTGCTCTTGAGTTCAGAAAAACTCTTCCAAACATGCCACCCACTGACTTGCTTTCCCTTCCACCCCCTCACTCTCTTTATGCCTCCTCCATCTATCTTTTCTCCGTTCTCAGTCTCTCTGGATAATCATAACCTACCACACTGGGCTCATTACAGCATCAAAGAGGGTCTCCATGAAAACACTGATCACTCTATTGGGAGCAGAGCACTTAGCTTTGATTCCCTCTTACACTTGCATGAAAAGAAACAGCTGACAAAAACAAGAGAGAAAATCCGTTCAGAGAACAATCTTTAACAGGAAATTTGTTCTGTCTTTGAATGTGATAAACATTCGACAAAGATCCCAAATGCAAGTTTGGCCAATCTGCATCGGAA
Source organism: Istiophorus platypterus (assembly GCA_016859345.1). NCBI lineage: Eukaryota > Metazoa > Chordata > Actinopteri > Istiophoriformes > Istiophoridae > Istiophorus > Istiophorus platypterus. The sequence goes on from CM029124.1 coordinate 4,372,524, forward strand.
GCTGTTTCTGATGGTTTGTTATGATCTTTCGCCTCTGTCCCATAAAAACTGTGTTATTCACTCTGTGCTATGATTACTGTCTCTGCTAATGCAAGAGGTGGATTTGATTCTAATAGGAAGGCATCTTTTCAAGTGTCTATTAACTGTGTATGGAAATGACATTATTTCTTGGCAAGGATAGATACTGTAGGTTATCAAAGTGTTGTATACTGACAGAATAAAGGTTTAAAAATTTTTTTTTAAAGCTATAGAAAAAATGATGTCAAACTTTATTTATTTATGAGTCTTGACTCACCATCACAACTCTATCCTAGCCTCAACATAATCAGAAAATGGTTGCAGATTCAAGAACAGGAGGTCTGGGGAAAAAACAGTCTGACAGGAACAATGAACTACAAGGGACCTGACTGCTGAAGTCCAGGGGAACTGAGCTGTCTGGAAACGAAAGGATTGGTCCCCTAGGAAAATGGCCAAAAAGTACCTGAAGGGCTGTAAAAAGAGCCAATCTTAAAGGTTAAGAAGTATGAAGGAAAGATAGGAAATACTAAGGCTGGAGAAAAACTAGCTGAAAAGAAAGAAAAGAGCTAGATTAGCTGAATGACTAAAGGGCTAGGAAGGTGAATATTAGAAAGACAGACTAATTAGGCAATAGAGTGGTTAGCCATGGAGGAAGTAAGCTGATGGAGTGAATGGGCGCCTGCAGGGGAAGATAACTGGATGATCTCTAAAGCTCTGGTTAGTGGGAACAATAATAAACTCAGAGCCGACAAGACCGATGGGGAGTTGTCTGGTGTCTGGTGAGAATTAAGCTTTACAAGTTACTGAAATAACCTTATCCTTCCAGCTTCAACTTGCTGTCTTTTCTGACAATACAGACTCTGACAGAGAGGACAGACACAATCAAGATAATAGTCTCTCAAGTTTTAACGCACCCTCTCTCTTTGCCTTTCTCTCCCGCTCTTTCACTTAGTCACATGAAAGACCTTGATGTTAAAGAGTAGCTATTTTGAAATTCAGGGCAGACAAGTGAAAATCAGTCTGAATCTGCGAGTTGCAATTACCAGAGTGAAATGGCCGTGAGGGAAAGTGTGCAAGTGTTCGGCGTTACATGCACATGCACATACACACAAACACGCACGCATGCACACACGCACGCACACACGCACGCACACAAACCCAAACAACAAAACTGACTGGCATCTGAACAACACACATTCACTGGTATTTGCAACACATGCAGGAAAGAAATGACATAAACCCAAGCAAAGTAGCCAACCAATACACAGTATGTCTGAATTCACCTAAACAAACAACAAAGAATGACAAGTTCACATCAGTGAAGAATAAACATTCCTTCATGTACACACACAAAAACTGCTAACAGAGATTTAGCATCTCAGAGATCTAAGAGATTTCCAGAAGAAATTCAAGAAGCACTTGTACCTCATGCCTGGCCTCTAGTTAAATGAAGAACTGTTGTTAATGACATTTTACCCACAGACATAGGCTTCCCAAACATCAGAGACAAAGGCTGATCACTCAGCTGAGCTTATTTAACTACACTTTAGCGTAGCTTGTCTCATCTTACCTCTGTGAAGTAAGTACCTGTGAGTCCAGCCATCAGTCAAATACAGGGTTGAAGTTCTGGAAACTACTGCTAGTACTAAACTACTACTCAGAAACTCCTCTGAAAGACTCTCAATGAAGTGCAGAAGGTACAGAGTCACTTGCCATTATTGTTTTTCTGGACAACTACACTAGCTGCAGGATATGCAAAAATTTAAATAAATAAATAAAAGTTTAAGGAAGTTATTGATCAGGAGTGCTGAGTTGGCCTTCTGTTTTCCATCTATTTTGGTCTGTGTCCTTATTGTAAGTGGCTGGGGATAAAAGCATGAGTTAAATGCCTGAAACATCAAATGGAAATGTGTGCAGCAAATAACTGATTGCCCAAGCAAGTAGCTATCTCCATGTCTGCGTTATTATTATACCGCAGGACTGTTCTATTATGCATGAGAGTGATTATGCTTTAGCAGATTACAAGCTGACCCCATTGCCTTTGCTTTACCTGAAGTGTAATTTGGATTCGAGGGAGACAGGATGGAATGCTTGTACCATCAATCTCTCTGATGTCTGGGGATTGAATGCAATAGAACAGAATAGAATGGGTCGGCTCTTAATGACGTCCTGATATCATTTTAAAATGAAATGGGACAACAACATGATGAAAATGCTTATTTCCCTAGCTGACAACAAAACCAGTACAAATGGTATCCCCCGACAATGTTGCCAGTGGAAATGGAGTCAGTCTGTGTGTACACGCTGCAGTATGATGTATTTCAAAGCTGATGTTAAGGGAATGGAGTCTGATTGACTCAGAGTACCAATTGGATATGGCTGGGTGAAAATGACCACTGATCTTGCGCTCTCTGAGGAGTCTTATATTTTTGGTCCTTGGTTGTCTTTATTCAATGCCTGCAAAACACAAAAAGAGAATTCCCTTTTCCCTCCTGGTTCACAATTCTCACTGAAGAAAGCTTTCCACACAAGGTTTCTGGTTTTACTCTGTAGTCTGCATGAGAAAATGTAGATATTTGCCATTATCTTCTAACTGCCTTTAAGCAAGATATTCCTTAGTTAAGAGCTGTCTCCATTAAGTGCAGCTATGAAATTATTAACCTCATTTGTTATCATTTCATGCCAATTTACCTTAAGTAAGGTTTGCACAGCTGCTTTTGCCAACCTTGTGCTTTTGCTTATTTGGAAATCAATAAACTGCTCATTGTCCTGAAAAAGAATTACACATTTCCCACAAAATACGGTATTTTTTCCAAGTAAATTCATTGTCTTTCTCAGATTACCCTTCCTCTCCTTGGTTCCCTAATTTCTTAACTCTTTTCCTTGGGATTCTGTCAGTGTTAGCTGTCTAATCTCCTCTATCTACAAGTACGGTTTAATGTGGTTTTTTTCCCCCTCATTTGCACTTCAGCCACTTAAAAAGACTCGAGGCTCCAGTTTCAATGATCTCTTACATGGTAGTCTACACACACACACACACACACACACACACACACACACACACACACACACAGGCACATACACTCTGTCTCAACATCCAAGGTTAGGATCAAAAGGCCAGTTTCTACCTGTCCTTTTTCTCTCTCAAGTGTGTCTCTTTAATGTGGAATAGCCAGAGAAACACATACATATACTCTCTCTTGTACACACACATACTAATACACACACAAGGCAGTCAGATCAAAGGTTTGATGTCCAGCTTGTTCTCTTTGTCTGATCAAGCTTCAAACAGTCACATGTTGACAATGCTAGGTTAGAATGTTAATCAGATATTAAAGAAAGGAAAAGAAACATCTGCAAAAGGGCCAGATAAGAAAATTATTTTCCAACTAATCACAATTTTTATTTGAATATTTCAACATCAATTCCGCAAATCCATGAATCGATCCCTGCAGTTGCACATTTTTATCAGTGGAAACCTATTTCAGTGTTAAATGTAATGTCTGCGTAGTGGTTACTTGCTGAACCTGATTCAGTTAGGGCTGCTGATGTGTAAAATCAAGTAATGAAAACTTGCACAAAAAAGCTATGTTCAGTTTAAAAAGTAACATAGAATATAGCTGGCTACTTGAGCCACATTGAGCCATGACAGCCCTTTAAACTGTGATGTATATATTTAAGTCAATGTGGACCTGCCACAGTTTAAGGATGGTGGTCAATCACTATGATTTGGCCAACTCTGGCTGTCTGGTAGCGAATCTAGAGGGATAGACTGAAACGAGACTCTGCAGATTAATCCAAGCTCTCAGTTTGAGTTGGTTTCAGAGATATTATTTCTGGATATAAGATGTTAAGTCATGGAAGTAAGGTGAACAGATTGGATTCTAGTTTATTCAGTCTGTACCTGTGAGTTAGCTGTAACTAGCTAGCCATCTGTCTGCAGATGTCTTTTAAGCACAAACAGTGCAGATGAATTAGTGAGGAAGCTTTCAGTTTCTGCCTTGTCTGTGTTCAAAATGATAATTAATGTGGATGTCCCATACTTAGTTGAAGCACCTGTTACTGACAGTCCATGTGTAGGTGTATGGGATAGCACTTTTTTTTATTTTGCATAATTAAGACATCCTTGTAAATAATTTTTTTTAATATCCTTGATCAACTTTCTCCCACATTGGCCTGATAAAGACAGGTGTCATATTTTAGTAACTCTGCATCTGCCATGTAAAAGAAATCCTCCAATTTTTTTTAACTGGGAAACGTGTTAACAATTCAGCCCATATTGTGCACTTCACAAAATTTTTATTTCAAGGAAAATCTCTGTTACTCACTTTTTGAATATATAAGCAACATGGAAATTTATCTGATGTAAACTGAAGCATCATGAATTCAATTCAATTCAACTGAATAAAATATAAATGAATCCATTTTGGACTGTCCAAACCTGTTCTGCAACAAGTCAATGCAAACATGCTTCTGCCTTTAGAATCTTATTATTTTCTTATGTCCAGAGTTGCATTATGAATCTGAAAGTATGGCTGCATATTGATAGCTGTCTGTCCACACCTCCGTGTTCTTTGAGGTACAGATGGGCCTGTTTTGTTCTGAGAACAGCACAGATGGTAAATTGGACAGTTAGTGAATTGTCCAAACATGTGGGGCCTACATCTGCACAGATGAATGCTGCGGTGGAAAAACTAAATCAAAAAAATAAACAACAACACTTTCAGCCACAACTCATTCACTCCTGTTTGAGTGCACTGAGAGAGCCCAGAGGGATCTGCTGCTGCTGCTGCTGCCGGAGTTGAGCAGTGTCCCCACAGAGAGACCAGATGAAGATGCTGGTGAAGTCTTCAGCCAACAGTGACTGCTGGTGGATGCTCTGATAATGCACAGCCATGCTTCAGAGACAAAATTGTACAGCACATGGTCACAGACAGGACAATAGCAATTTTTGTTTGAGTGAAGACTAGTAATGAAGGCTAGGAATCATTCCGTACTAATCACCATTAAGGTTATGCATACATGGGCAGAGAGCTTTCTCCACAAATACACCAGATTAAATTGGTGTGAAGGACAGAAGCTGGGCCAAGAGGGAAAAATGATCTACAAAGTCACTGCTGGCGTGCAAAACATATATACAGAGCAACCACAACATTAAATCCATCTGCCTATTATTGTGTAGGTCCCCCCCTCATGCTTTCAAAACACCTCTGATCTATTAAGGCTTCCCACCGGAACATGAACATCCAGCAAAGAAATGGGTTCAGGAACCACATGTACTTTAATAGGGTTATTAAAATTGATCCCCATACCATAACATTAGGATAGCTCAGCTGCTGATTTGAACAAGTATGATGCATAGAAGCAAAATGATTACAAAAATGACAAAACATATATAATGGCACAACACAATGATGAAAAAAGCAAAGCAAGATGAAAAAACTAATTTGTGAAGGCGACATACAACAAACCTCAAGGGCTTGTAAAAATATCTCACCTCACACCAGAGAAAACAAGCAATCAACACATAGCTCTCAGAGAATTGATATCAAAGGTTACGGGCAACGTTGGCAGAACAAGACTGGGATAGAATAGAAATCAAAAGTTTTGGTGCAACAGATGTAATGAGATTGCAACAACTTGATTTCAAACAAGAGGACGCCTGCTTTGGAAAAACTGCTTTTGATGTTGCATAGTCTGGAAAAAGAAAAGGCAGGTTTCTTGGATAATTTCCAAAACATTACCAATTAATGACCATTAAAATGTAGTGGTAATTTAATTAACCCATTCATATTTAATTGAATATGAAGAACTAAACCAACAAGACTGCAGTCAAAAGCTCATGTAAAATCACCAACATCTTGCCCTGGTGAGAATTCATATTACTGGGAATCCTCTGTGAAAGATTGTGAACATCTTTACTAAATTTCCCTGCATTCTAATCGGCAAATTTATGTTGGATGAACAGCCTGATTTACAACTGACCAGCTGACATTGCTATCCAACTGCCAGTAGAGATAAGAAGGAACTCTCCAGTCAAAGGTTACAATAAAACAATTTCTTTTAACAATTATGAATATGTTTGACACCATGATAGTTTGATTTTTGTTAAATCTCCCTAATAATTCTTGCGGAAAAGCAGACATAATGGACGTTCTTGGAAAAGCAGTGTATTCCTAGGCCCTCTGTGTGAGTGTCTGGCTGGGTGCCAGTTGTCAGGATGGCTGTGTCCACCACAGCCAGGTGTCCCCCTGCCTCCAAACTAATTGTCAGGGACAGCCTGGTAATTCCACAGGTAATAGCAGAGCAGCCCTCTGCTAATGGATTCCTGCCCAGGAAATGAGACCTTGGAACCACCATGACAAGATGACTGACAGATAGATTAGGGCACAGATAGAGGGAGGATGGGAGAGAGAAGGATATGCAAACAAAGCATGTGACAGCAAAAGAGAGGGAAGGAACGTAAAAAGAAGACGGCAACAGATGAGATGAGACAAGATGAAAAAAAAGGACAGTTTAAAGAGAAATGACAGGCAAGACAAGAAAGGATTCAGCCCTGGAACTAAAGTTTCAATTTACACTCATCAAGCACTTTTTAGAAACACCTGTACAACCGCTTGTTCATGCAGTTATACAATAAGCCAATCATGCGCTAACAGGGCAATACACAAATCCTGCAGATACAGGCCTGGATCTACAGTTAATCTTCACATCAAACATTAGAATTGGGAAAATATGATCTCAGTGAATTTGACTGTGACATGATTGACAGACAGTGACAGACTGGTTCGGGTATTTCCGAAACTGCTGATCTCCTGTTGTGAATGTGATTTTTACTCTAATGTAAAAGACCCAACAGCCTCCACTGTTTTCTCAGAATGGTACAAGAAACAGGAGAAATCCTGTGAGCAGCAGTTCGGCAGACAGAAAGACCTTGTTGATGAGAGAGGTCAGAGGAGAATGGCCAGACTAGTTGGAGCTGACAGAAATGCTATGGTAACTCAGATAACAACTGTTCACAACTTCGGCGAGTGGAAAAAGGATCTCGGAATGCACAACACAAAAAACCTAGATACGAATAAGCTACAACGGCAGAAGACCACGTCGGATTCCAATCCTGTCAGCCAAGAAAAGAAATCTGAGGCTGGACCAAATCTGGAGAGCTGAAGACTAGAAAAAACATAGCCTGTTCTGATGAATTTGGATTTCTGCTGAGGAAAATTGTAGGTTCAGAATTTGGCATCAACAGCATGAATCCATGGACGCAAAATGCTCTGTGTCAACAGTCTAGGCTGGTGGTGTTGTTGTATTAGTGGGGAGAATTTTTTTTTTTTTTAACACTTTTGGCCCTTTAATACCAATCAATAATGGTTTTAATGCCACAGCCTGTGGCATTAGAGTACTGAGCACTGTTAATGACTATGTGCATCCATTTATGGCAACAATTTTCCTCTATCATTAGGCTAAAGGCTATTTCCAACTTGATAATGCAGCAGGCGACAAAGCAAAAGTCATCATGCTGGTTTCATCAACATGACAATGAGTCTAGTGTACCTAAGTGGCCCTTCTATTCACCAGATACAACACCTTTGGGATGTGCTGGAACAAGCGATTTGCAGCATTACTGTTCAACTGAAAAATCTGCAAAAGAGAACAGAGTGGCCCTACCCAGCGTTAGTATGGTATTCCTAATAAAGTGCTGAATGTAAACATGTCTTCTCCAGTGCTGCTCCTCCCAAGAGAGGAACTGTTAACAAAACTCTTACCCAACAAAGGAGGCAAAATATGTTTCATCAGTTTTGTGTTAATATTACAGTATTTTGCTTTACGTTATAAAAAATGTTAACAACATTATGTTTCCTTAACGTTTGGGCAGAAGAATATAAGAACGGATCATGAGACAATTTCGACTTAAGGCGTGCCAGTGATAGTGATAGATTAATTTGATTAGAGAAGTGAAGCAAAGTATTGTTCAAAAACTGATAGTTTTTGATAGACAGTCTTATGTTCAGCTTCCAGTAAATAATGAGGTATAAGAAATCTGTAAAAAAGGAGTGCATCATTTATCACATCACTTATTGTGTTTACTCACCACTGATACAATAAAATTAATGAGCAGAGGGTTTCCACCAACAATAATTGTCACATATTTTCTAAATGCCCATGCTACATTAATATTAAGGTTTATTCAAAGAAATACTCCCTCCATCTTAAGACAAGCTTAATTCTTGACACTTAAAATCAGCCTTAATGCTAGTTCAGACATCTATTGTTAAATAGAGGTCTGCACCCTTATGAGGGTCTCCATCTCTCCACCCTAATGAGACACTGGTTTGAAACATGTAGTAATCCCACATTCACATGAGCTTTGAACAAATATGTTTATTCCTGCTTAATCTCTATGCTGAAAGTCCCTGTGAAGCTAAATGTCAATATGAGACTTAGTCAGCCTTGGGGGGTGAAGGCTATTACCGATCTAATATCATTTGACAACACCAAATCATATGCACAGAAAAGATATCCAAAGGAGGAAAACCTTAACTAGAGATTCAACACATTCAAAGCCCAGACAGTATTTGTTTACTTCTGATTGCAGGAGACAGAAATTAAAGAAGATCAGAATACAGACAGTGGAGGAACCACAATAAGAATGACAGACAGTGAGATTATAATACCTTCATCTGTGCTAAAATAAAAGGTAGTATAACTAGGTTGTGGTCAAATATTTGATCCAATCGATAGAATTCAGGCTATATATCAGGGGCGTAATAAAAAGGGATGTTAGATAAAAGCAAGGAGAAAATGCTGGTTTTATCAGTGCTAAAAGGCCCCATTTGATGTTGCGTTCCTCAGGTTATGTGGCTGAGAATTCCAACGTTTGGGTCCAAACTACAAAAAGCATCTTCATTTTATGTCTTAGCTTTTTGTATGGTGACCAGCAAAATCTCCCAGTAATGCCTTTTGTCATTGTATTAGCCTCAACTTAAACAGGCTTTGGTGGAAAATTTAGAGTTGAACCTCTTCCCTTTTCTATACTGTCCTTGGCATCATGCTTCTGTTTTTTACTGATCCTCTAAAAGTCAACCTGACAGCACATTTTTTAAATGCCTCATGGAGGACTAAAAGAAACATCATACACGCCTTTCTTTCTGTTCTCCTTGCTTCTGGTTATTAAACAACATCTCAATATTACTATGGTAATGATTCAATCATGGCATTTGGCCTTTGAAGTTGACTGATTTTGATTTCAGGGCTCATGATACAGCAGGGTGTCCCTCGAAGCTACTGGGAGGTATTTTTCAAACATCCCATGACAAAAAAAGGGGATTTTCTGGGGATTGCTTCAGTGAGCTTCAGAGGGCAAACACTATTACTGCTGGGACATCATTCGTCAGCAACAGATGGAACTAGCATTACAGTAAGAAACACTGCACTGGTTGACTTGGGTAAGCCTGTTGTAAACCTGATTGGGGCTTGATTGCTTCCTCTCCAACAACAAGGAAAATGACAGCTAGAAGCAGCTGTAAATCTTACAAGGAAATCAAAAATGTTTGCTTTCAGAAGAAATACTCTTTGCACAAAAGGTTGGTTTGCAGGGATTTAGAAATGTACATGATCATGCACAGATTGATCATCATCTTCTGGATAAACTGAATTTTTTTTGCCAATGTGACAGCCTTCACAAAGCCAGCGTAACAAGCACATGGACAGTAGCCCTGTTTTTATCATGTATTAGTGACATGTATCTAAATTCTCTCTATGCTTCTAATGTTCCATCACTCTTTTCTCCATCTTTCTCATTCCCTCTCTTTTCTGGCTTTGTCTGCTGTCTTGCGTATTTGCACCTTCATTGCAAAACACAGAGGAGTGAATCAGAAATGAGATGATAAGTTATTTGTTTTACTGTGTCCATTTCGTGCAGCTTCTGTTTTCTATAGCTCTTATTCTATTTTTTTCCCCTTTCCATTTCTCTTCTCTTTTGAAGCTCAGATGAAATCGTCTGTTGTTGTCTTCACTGCTTTGGTTTTTGCCTCTGTCCAACTGTTGTTTTTATTTTTTATCCCACTCTGTATTGTCAGTACTCATCTGTCTCTCTTTTCCTCTTTTTCTCCTTTCACATCTTTGTACCTACATCTCTCATTTTTCAACAAAGATGAGAGGATATGTTGTTTATTTCCTTGTTCATCACATGGTTGTCTTTCTCCTTGACTTTTTCCTTCCCATTCTTTTCAGTCTGATTCTCTCTGTCTCTGTTCTCTGCCCTGCTCTTTCAGGTTTTCCGTGTTAAGATGAAAATATCACTCTTGTCTACTGTTTGTTGTCTTCACTCTGAGAGTTTTTTCTCAAGTTCTTTGCCACATGCTGCTAGTTTGACGGTTTGGGTCAAATAAACTGACCCGCTATGCATTGCTAATGTGCTTTGGGAGAATCAGTTAAATTATGCTCACTGCAGGGGGTGAAGACATACATAACACTGGCATCAAACTCCTCAAGGTTACACAGTATTTAGCCCTACAGCTTCCAGCTGTTTACAGAAGATGAGGCATGTTTTGCAAAACTGACATACACATATCCTATGATTCACCTATGTGGGTCATGAGACTGACAGAGGATGAACATCCTGGTTTGCTTCCATTGGTCTCAGGAAAGATCCAAGTTTATGCTTTATTTGTAATCGATGTAAATATCAGTTTTTGATTGCTGGGGGGGCATTATTGCAAAAATTCAAAATAGCCCCTGAAATAGAAAACATTAAGCCAACATTATTTATAGTGTACTGAAGCTTTGAAGTCCCAAAAACGGTATTCGGGACAGCTTAAGTGACATACCAACACATTTTTCTTTCTCCCTTTCTTTGTTTATTTGAATCATCATTAGCTTTGACAAAGTGGTTGCTAGGGTCCACCCAAAAGCAACAAGAAAATTAAGAAAACAATAATTAAAATCAAACCAAAAAAAAAGGAAGATAACACAATCCAAAACTCGCAAAATAAGTAAAATGTCTGCTTTTAATCATTTAATGAGGTTACTGATCATTGTGAGTAATATACTGGTCACATACTGAGATTTTCTGAATATATATTGCTTACCTTTCAGAAACATTAGACAGACAAGAATACAGGTAGAGGAAAATTAATATATCAACAGACAACGAGCGCAGAGAAGACATGTGAAGCCCCAGGGAGATGCTGTGTCTATGTGAGGTTTTACAATATGGAACATCCATATCAAACATGAAGAGCATTTCTATGAAAACTTTCTTATATCTTCTCTTTCTTTCCTTCTTTTGCAAAAAACGTACTGCAGCCACCTGCTGTTTGCCAGCGTTTGTTTCCCTGTCACATCCGTCCCCTTTTATCAGGGATGGAAGGTGAGAGAGAATATTTTTCTAGAAGTGCTGTTACTTTTTTGAAACTTTACAAATCAGACCAAAATTAAAAATTACTGGGGTAAAAGTGGTAAAAGTAAATATTAGATAATTTTTTGAAAAGCTAAAAACACACTACCCAGTGGCCCAAGACCAAGTGATTCAATCATTTGTCAATGATTGTCATTTAGGGGACAAAAGAAACAGCGGAGTTCCTCCGTCTGGCTTGGTACAGTTTTCAACTACATAAATATAAGGTATACAGTATCTCAATAAACCCCAATTACCTTTTTCGGTACAATTCAGACTGGTTTTGGAAATGTTTGTGTGATTTGTGTGATGTAGGTGATTTTCCACAATTACCCTTGTCAGATTTTCCACAATTACCTTTGTCAGTTAAAACAGTTTAAACGATTTAATGCCCCTAGAGCTAGTCTTACCAAGTGCACAGTATGGTATCAATGAGACTAGTTTATTTTTTTCTGATTTTTCTTAGTCAATTCAACTATAATTATATGAACTTTAGTGAGCTGAGTGCTGCAACCAGATGGCAGCAAAGACCTTTTCCATTCCTCAGCTTCTGGCACTGAAGGGCTTTTTAAGATGTTGAGAAAGAGTTCTGCTGCTGTTTAAGTAATTGCAGAATTCAATGACTCATACTGTATGTGGTACAAGTACAGTAAATCTCTCTTCTTTTCCTTGATGCCTCCCCTCTCTCCACTGATAGCATGTCAACACCTTTGCGAAATTCGAGGTCACATGATGGGAAGGAAAATGAGAGGGGTACACAGACCAATACAAAGTAGAGAGATAGAGATGCATTGTATACAGTACACACAGTACAAAGACTGAGATGAAAGAACCCTCAGAGGTTGTGAGCAGAAAGGCCTCAAAGAGAAATGTGGAAAAATTAAGGGAAAAAAAAGGAATATTCACTCCTTGGAGAAACATTTCCATCCATGCTCTGTGTGCTACACTAAGTGAAGGGAAAGAGGATGATATGAGAGAGTGAGGAGACATGAAAATTTTAAAAATAGCAGTATTTCACTTGTAGATTTTTTATTTGAGTTGGTTTCATTCTGACTGAAATGTCTACAGTTGAACTCTTCACTATAGAAGCAATCTCCGCTACAGTCACAGACAAGGATGAGAGAAATGTGAGAATTTCTGAGTCTTATGCTCTAACTGTCACCTTTAATAAGGACACCTTAAGTTAAAACAAGCAACCAACAAAAATGACAAGACACATCTCTGAACATATGTATAACATTAGATTTAATTTAGATACACTTTGACTGATTAATTATTTGAACAACATCAAGGGTACTAGTTTGTTCAGGAAGTTCAAGAAAAGGCAAAAAAGGATCATACAAACTTCAAGGTAATTTCATCAAACTGATGATATAAGATTATATATGTTGTTTCTCAGTATCTAACCTTCGGTATACATAGTGCTTAATGTTTAAACACAACCCGCTATACAGATGGATAAAACAACAAATTAATTAAAAACACTATTGATTATTTATCTATATAATTTAAAAGTAAGTTAATAAAAACGAAAAGAAATGAAAATTCTTTCATAGTCTGCTTTGAAAAATATCTGTGGTTTATACTAACAAAGCAATCGGTAAAACTTAATCAGTAAATTTGTGTCATGCATAGAGGAAGTAGCCACAAGAGCCAATCACAAGCACCAATCTATCGATCTATGTACCGTATCTACCTTACCACAGTATGAATTCAAAAGTAAAATCAACACTTCTTAATGGTATTTCTTTAGAAGCCACTGTAACATATCTGCTGTAAAATGTTATTTCCAGTTGTATGATTGTAAATTAGATGAGGGTAAAGAGTGCCCATTTGCCTATTTGCCCCTTCCTATCTAATCAAAGTCATCAGGACACAAACAATCAATACCACAAACACAGGATACCTTGTTCCCAGAGGACTGCTGATATATGGACCATACACTGTGTATCTCTTCATCTGTAAATGTCTTTAATGTGTCTGTCCATGTATGAAGCTGTGTGTATGAATGTGGGTGTATCTCTGTGTGAGATTTCTGAAAATGATAAGTGAGATAATAAAGTGTGTGTTTGTGAGAGAGAGAGAGAGAGAGAGAGAGAGAGAGAGAGAGAGAGAGAGAGAGAGAGAGAGAGAGAGAGAGAGAGAGAGAGAGAACCAGCGCTGTCAGGTGTACTTTGCTCAGAGCCAAGTGATGAGTCCTCCACAGTTGGGGAGGCTGGGGAGGCTGGGGAGGCTAGGGAGGCTGGAGCAGTCACAACCCCATTATACATAGGTCACACACTGAATTTCAGTGTGTTTTTATGGTAGTGAAGGTCCTGTTGTGTCTGATTGTGTACATAAATATATATAGATATCTATATATCTATATATCCATCCATCCATCCATCCATATCCATATCTATATATCTATATCTATCTATCTATATATAGATACAGATATAGATATAGATATAGATAAATATATATATATATATATATATATAAAAATAGATAGATATTTAGATAGATAGATATTTAAAATATAGATTCGAGATATATATAGATAGAAATAGATAGATATAGACAGATAGATAGAGATAGAGATATAGATATATAGATATGTAGACATATATGTGTATACACATATATGTATATGTGTGTGTGTGTGTGTGTGTGTGTGTCTGTGTGTGTGATTGTGATTGTGTGAAAGAAAAAAGTAAGAAAGAGAGGGGAGAGAGAAAAAGACAGTACTTAGCACTAATTCAGCCTAACTGTTAAATTCTATCTAATTTACAGTGTATATGTCTTTTTAAAGTGCACCAGCAAATCTTACATTTCTATTCTTTTAAATTTAAAATGAAACACTGACATTAAGGTAAAAGAGCAAGTGAACAAAAGTGGCTGACGACTTGCTTTTAATGAACTCATGAACTGTTTTTATGCCACAGTATACTGCAGTATATAGTCACTTTATCTCAGTCCCAGACACATTTAAAGTTTTAATGAACTTGTCGTGTAGAGAATTAAACTGAATATTTATTTTTGCATCATGGGACTAAGGCACAGTTTTAGAGCTTGCATATATCAACAATACATTGAATACTCTAGAATATTTATTACCTTACAAAAAATGTTAGTTTCCATTCTTTTTTAGGTAAACTGGAATGTTGTACATAATCTAGAATATGTATAGGATAGAATATAATGCAGAAGTAACTCTCTAAAGTGCCTTGTGTTGTCATGTTTTATTAAGCTGTATTCCTTTATTTTTACACATCCAGAGGGGCAAAAATTATCATTCTTGTGTTTTTGTCTAGCTGATGAATGTATTATCTCACTTTTATTTTGGTCTCCACTAACTCTTGAGAAAACTATCCATACCTTTTGCTTCTAGTTGTTTGGCTTTCCTCATGAGCTTGTTGCTAGCTTTGTCAACTTTGACATTTTGCACTGAAAAGTAGCTGGCTGCTGCTCAAAACAACATTTAAAAGAACAGTGAAACCGACAGAAAATTAAACCAGTTAGGTGATATCTCTACGTTGGATCCCTCTAAAACCAAATTCACACCAAAATTAGCGCGTATATGCAGGTTTTTCCAAACATTGGTAAATATGCTGGGAAAAGGCGAATGACTCCTGTACCATTGCCAGTAGACGAGCATGGTGGCCGTTCACTATATTACAATGGTTACTTAGTCATTGAAATAATTTGCCATTGCACTTTGCTCCCACAGACAATAAAAATCAATAAATTTTCCTGGCTATGTATGTTGGAAATTTTTAAATGTTTGGAAATTTGAAGCACATCATAACATTGTGCTGGAAAAGGAGCAAAACAAGTGTTTCCACCCAGGTGTCATGTGTCCATCATTTTCACTCAGAGCTGGAGCTGGTAAATATCCATGACTACTGAAGAGTAATTTGACCAAGGAATGAATGCCGATCGCATGCTTCCCACTAAATACAAAAGTAGTTCTTTTGT
Organism: Istiophorus platypterus; assembly: GCA_016859345.1. NCBI lineage: Eukaryota > Metazoa > Chordata > Actinopteri > Istiophoriformes > Istiophoridae > Istiophorus > Istiophorus platypterus. The sequence goes on from CM029124.1 coordinate 4,387,900, forward strand.
CGAGTGTGAAAGAAGTTTAAGTGGTCTGCATAATAGTAAACTAACAAGCAGACAAGTCCATTCAACCTATTTTATGTCACCAGGTGTAAACTTCAATTCATTTCTGCCCTTCAAACTGCCAAAAACACTGACAAGTTCATCAAAATAATACCTGTCACCTTCATAATCAGACAGTTTTAAGCTTAACAATCCAAATTACAAAATGCATTGCAGTGAAAAATGTTTAAAATAAAACAAACTTCATGTAACCAGGCAAATGTTGCTGTGCTTCCCAGGACCCAGTCAGAATAAGTATCTCTTTTTCATCAGGGACCAAAATTTAGCTAATGTGGGTAAATTAAAAACACATCAGTGCTCTCATCTTACAAGGACTTAATGCAAGTAAATATAGTACCTCAACCAAGAATCCAGGCTAATTAAAATGTACTGGGACTCTTATCATTAGGGGACTTATACTAAGTAATCATCTCTCACCTGGGGCATGTTCAAGGGGACATTTGTGTATTGAATTCCCTTCTCTTGAACACTGTCTTTTTAACAGAGGAGCAGGTCAGACTTTTTCCTACTGCAAAGAATCATTTCCACAAAAAAACCCAAAGGAGAAGAAAAGGAGGACAGATTGGGGAGGGGGGTGCCCTCAAAAAGAAACAAATGACACCTCTCCTGCTGTATGTCGCTTCTTTCTGTCCCCTTCTACTTTCATACTGTGCTGCAGTCAATACTCCATGCTGAGTCAGAGAGGTGAGTTACTGAACACGTTTCTAACAATGTCCATTTTGTTCACAGTCCTGGAATAAAAACACATAACAACAACAAACACAAGTTTGTCAAGTTCATGATGGATCCAGCACCTCAACATTGCTGCATCGGAATGGATCTCAGCTATGCAGAAATAAACATGTTCTGTATATGCAGCAAAGCCATAGAGAGGCTTTATTCTTTGGCCTTTTTGCTGCTGAGTGGCTCTTCCACAATATTTCATTAAACATTACATGGAATTGTCTACTGCACATCTGCAAATATGTTAATGCCCGTGTCACACTAACAGACACTCCTTTGGTACAAAGCTGTCTGTAGCATCCAACCCTCTTAACTAAGTATTTTGCTCTTTTCAGTCACAACAACAAATTAACATGATTGTAAAATGTAATTTCTCATATTATATTTTCATATGGCAAAATTGACAAAATGAATATTTAACAAAGATATCATGGATGGCCTCACTAAAAAGCAGATTCTCTGTTGTGTCTATGTTGTAAACATACAGTGTAAAAAAACACTGCAATAATAAATGGAAAACTAGCAGCAGAACATATATATCAATTTATGATTTATTTAAAATTATGGTAAAGTATTTGTTTCCCAAACAAATTATTTAATAGACATCTGTTTATTTTTGCCAGCCAAAAAGAAACAATATTGTCGGTGGATATATTATAATCTAGTAATAGCCAACCTGTGTTCAGTGTTCACTGCTTGAATGAACTTTCACCTAACCTGACAAAGCAGTCGGACTCAAACAGTCAAGAGGTGGTGTGTCGTGCCAGAAGCCCCAGTTCTCTTCCAGACATAGCACCAAGCTAGTCACATCTAAAAAGAGAGTGCAAAAAGACAGCACAGGTGGAAAAAATCCAACGTGGATATTCATTTTACTTACATGAAGGAGCTACTTTTATCTTTTAATCATAAAGTGAAAGAAGCCAGAACTGCCTATTTTTCTAACTTGATTCACTGTGATTAGAAAAATCGACAGATGGGTGAACCCTGCCCCTCCGTCTGTTCCGATCTTTGCAAATGATGACTGTGAAATGTCTCAATCAGTTTAATGGATAAAGTCACTAATGTAAAGTCAAAGATATTGCCTTCCCATACCCCTGGGGTTGAATATCTGGCCCAAATTTCTCTATTGAACAATATTAGCCCAATTTCTATGGCAGAACTCACAGACATTGTCTCCCAAACATGTCTCTCCTTTAGTCCTCTTGACATTGTTCCAATGTTGTTCTCTTTTTAAGGATGTTTTTCGGTTCCCTTGCCCCATTCATACTCTCCATTGTGAATAGGTCTGTGAGCTCTGGCTGTGAGCTTTATCATTTTTAAAGATGCAATTATTCAGCTACTCTAAAAAGAAAAAAAAAAAAGCCAATTCTTGACCCATTACCTCTCAATAACAATAGACCTATGTCCAAATGTCTTCCTATGAGGCACAGCACTGAAACTGGTCTGCTCAGAGTGTTCAGTTCTGTTGCTACTTGACCTAGGTGCAGCATTTGACACCAGTGATCACTGTATACTCCTAAGTGGGCTTCAGCAACAGGTGGGTTAAACTGGGACTGCCCTGGAATGGTTTGCCTCCTATTTGTCAAAGTGGCTGTGGCTAATGATGATTATGTTTCCTCATCTGCTCTCTTGTGCGCCAATGTTCAATCCTTGGTATTATTCTTTTCTCCCTGTCCATGCTTACCTTTGTTTCTTTAATTATTTGTTTTAAGTGTATTTCTTATCATTGTTATGTGGACAATACACATACACATACACATTTGTAAGAATTAATGCCAAAGAATAAATATAAATGCCAACAGGAATACTTTCATGCAAGGTATACATCCGATCTGAATAACTCCCTTCTAGGGGAGATTTGGATGTTGTAGTCATAATTGTAATAATTCAGTGATCATGACAAGGTTATTCTCTTGTACACTGAGAAGTAAGAGGTCAAAATCATCTACAAAAATTTTGCTTGAAGAAAAAAGCCTACTGCTTTTAATGACAATGGTCTCAAAATCATCATGAAATACAATTAAATTAGTTCAGAGCTGATTCCAAGTAAACATTCAGTAAATGTGAAGTAAAGGTTAAAAAAGTCAGACCTAGCAGTCTCCATTAGGTTGGGCGAGTTCAAAGTTGAGAAAATGGAAGGATGTTTTCAAAACCTCCCACCTATTTCACAAATAGTCTGTGCTTCCTGCTGAAAATTATTGATTAATCCTGGAGGGCTATTGATGTAGGGCTTTTCTCCATATGAAAGTAACACAAGCATCCGACCTATGAGAATTTGGTCAGATGAGACCATATCAACCAACCAATTGATCAGTAGACCAGGCAACCACAGCCATAGTGATATGACCACCCTTACGTTGAAACATGGGACATATCACCTCTTTGGTGGTATTTTAAAAAACATAACTTCCATCCATTTTACTTTCTATTGCACTATATTTTAAATATTCAATATTCATGAAGATATTCACATATTTTCCCGTCTTCACAAATAACTATCTTCTTAGGGCAGTACTGGTATTACACAAAATAATTTGTTACACAACGGCACATTTACAATGACGGTTACAGGATGAAATTGATTTTTGTGCCAACTAAGGGCATTTTCAATTCTCCTGATAGTGTCTCACAACAAAGGCTTATTACAAAACCTCTCGATATAGATTTAATCCTGAAAAAATCTGGCTATGCTTAGCCTGAAGGCTTGCTCTGGTTTAGGTTCTAAACCAGTCTGTCCTTTTTCTTCCTCACCCCCATTACTTTCTCTGGTATTAACTTTCCATTTTCATGCAATTATCAATTCCTTCATAAATACCAAAAAAAAACACAAATGAACATAGACTACCTGACAAAGGAAGGACTACCTGACAAAACAGGCCAATACACATTCCATTACATGCCCCTATAGATTATCATCAAGTGCCACAAACTTTCATTCAACATGTGTTAAACATGTCTGTTTTGTCTTTTCAGATTCAAATCACTAGGGTGTGTGCATTTCACCAGACATCTTTCAGCCAGCTGGAAAACTCTTCTACTTCTAACCTGAAATCATTCAGAGTGTATCTCCAAGCATCTTGTATGGGTGACCTATTAGATCAACCTCCCCTCCAGTGTTCCACTCTGGGTCAAATCCACAGTGATGGGTACACTTCTATTCAAGAAAAACATACATTTTACAATATGTATCTGAAATGTATTATCCCAAATAACAAATACATTTTCAAAATCTGGAGCTTTAAAAAAGTGCTTTGACTCTGTCCAGTCCTAAAATTGTCCTGAATGATAGATTCATGTGTAAATACAGTATGCAGTTAACCATAAAACAAAACCATAGCCAAAACATAAAATCAATCACAAACAAGAGGATAACTAACAACAGTTTAGAAAACTCAAGTTCGATTCTCTTTATTAAGTTTAAGGAGTTGTCTGATGACAATAGTCAGATGAAAGACATTACTTTTTGGTTACAGTATAACAGTTTTACTTTAGTATATAACATCAAAATAAGAATTGTGTGCAGCCCAAATAAAATCCTTAATTCACTTTGGCCATTCCTTTTCTTTGACAGCATTTATGAAGGATAAATGTCAGTTCAGACTAGCGAAGGCTTACATTGCCATATTCTACTCAGTGAAGAGGTGCCCATATCCTCGTTGGGGCTGCATTTAAAACAAGAGCTTAGGCAGGAAGCAAGCAATTTTTTTCAACCATTTACAGCAAAATTTCATGTTTTTGAAATATGTGAATACATGGTGAAAGAATTCAGCTGAGAACAGTGCAACAACCAAATAGTCAAAAATAAATCTCCTTATTCCTTTCTGTTTTTCCCTTCAGTAACAACATAATTTCATCTCAAGAACACAAAAATACATTGGAACTGCACGCACCGTGTCTATATGTGATGTATGAAGTATATAAAGAATACATTTAAAAGTAGAATTTCTTTAACCCGCTTTTAAATAAGTATGCCAATCCTCATAGAGCAGCTTTGTCCTGACCCTCGCAGAACATACACTGACCAGCCTGACAGCTTCCTCTAAGAGCAAAAGTAAATTAATCCCTTATGACTCACTAACACTTACTAACTTCACAACTTGTTTCCCCATCAACAATAAAATCCTGTCTTTGCCCGTTAGAGCACCATGTCTGTGACTGATTTGTGGATAAAATATTTTTCACAAGGCCTCCAGTCATACATTAAATTATGATTGTTCATCTACAAGCATGATTATTATCTTAGGACAAGCACACAGTAAACTATAACCTCTGAGATGTCCTTACAGTAAATCAAAAGTTACTGTAAGTTTTTCTTTTTTACTGTTTTGGTCTCTGTTTCTTGTTTCCTGCAGAAAATGTCCTCCACTGCAAAAACCGTTTTCATCAGGAAGGAAATTAATTTTAATTCGAAAATGAGATATCTGCCTTTTCAAAGACATGATACTCATTGTGAAGAAATTGTCTTATCAAAAGAAAGTTGAGATTTTTATAGGATATTTGGTAATGAAAGGTCTTGACTGACAGCAACTTGGTGAAATGGATTTGTGCAAATGGAAACAATGACATTTCTGTATGCCATTAAATTTTGAGATATGAAGATTATGTAAGACACTGACACTTACAATGCTCACCTAAGGGTGCTCTTTCATATTCCCTTCAAAATTCAGTCTCAAATTGCTGCCATTGGATGAGTGACTGAAGAGGAAAATATGAAGCCAGTGTGTATGTGTCTCCTGAACAGTAATAGAGACAGAGGGACTGGAAGGGAAACAGGAAGTGGCACATGAGAGCAGACAGACAGACAGACAGACAGACAGACAGACAGACAGACAGACAGACAGACAGAAAGAAAGACAGACAGAGGAAGAGAAAGAGAAACCAATAGGCAGGAAATGTACAGAATGGCAGAGAGAAGTACAGTTTAGAGTGATAGACACACAGAAAAATAGGCAAACACACTGAAACAGACTGAGTACATACACACAAACACACACAGACACACACACACACACACACACTTATATTTACACATCCACTCTAGTGTTGACCAAAATGTCATCAAGCCCTGTTCTCTTTGCTTGGTTTCTCAGTCTTGTACTGCCATCTAGTGGGGAGAGCAGATGATTCATTCAGGAGTTTATTGAAATACCTGCTCTAACTGAGTGACTTGCCATGAACTAAACACATCACAAAATGTCAGTGTCCTGAAATCTTTGAATCTTGTCAGCACAAGTCAAAATCTAATGAGTAAGTGACACATTGGTAAGAGATGCAAAAGTCTCAATGTCTAAAAGGAAAGGATTAGCTTGACATCAACAACCCCCCACACCCCCCACACACTCCACCCACCCATGGTTTGTGAGTCATAAACGCTCATATCATAAAGTAAAGCATTAACAACGAGAAGTTATACAATTTAGCAGTATAGCAGGACACTGGAAGTCTCAAATTGGGCATACTTGTATCATGCAAATGGCAGGTTTATAACCAAAAAAGTGCCAAATAGGTTTGAATTAATATGGATGGATGGATGGATGGATGGAAAGAGGGTACTTTTTTACAAAGGTTTTTACATTCACATGCTACTTAATGTACCTCTTCTGTTAAGGAATAATGAAACAAAAGGTGTCTGCTCCCACTGCAAACTGATTTCTCCTTTGGCACAACACTACAAATTCATCCTGGGGGGCATCAGAACCCTTGGATTGTTTTGCACAAAAATATTAAAATTTGAAGAATACCAGCGTAAAATATTCTCCATGTGCAGCTTCAAAGCAATAAAGATCATGGAAATGGCCTCCAGAATCAGTAATATTTTACTTTCCAGTCCATTCCAGTTCAAGCCTTGAGAGGTAATATCACAAAAAGATGAATATCATTTGAGGAGACAAATAAACCAGATAACTTAACTACTTCCCATGGTAGTTGGTGACAAGGTGGCTTGAGGATCAAAAAGAGGTTAATTTAGTAATTGCTTTGAATGGAGCAGGAATATAAGAGTATAGTGCTGCTCCCACTGAAATGCTTGAGAAACTTACCATTTGTAGTTTCTATCTTAGAGGTTTCATAAATGTTGGATCCAATTGGTTTCACTCTATTAATCTTACAAGAAAATCAATTGCAGGCCCAATTTTTCATAATATTTTTCCCTGGTTTGATGCTCTGAACCTTTGCTCTGGGCTGTGCTTCCTAAACTGCTTCCTGCCATCCAGTGTTTATAAGCAATATAATAACCTCTGCCTGGTTACAAACGTGACAGGTCCTGTTCAAAGTTTCCTTTTGTTATTGACAGCATTTAAACATGTTATAATATGGTAGTTATTGCCAGATTTGCTGTCATCATCGAGTGCATTTTCTAATTCCGCTGATTTTGAATTGAATTAATATTAAATAACTTGCTAAATTTAACTATGATTACTGATGGGACCAAGCAAAAACATATATCAATATGAAGCCAGAAGCCAATATCAATATCAATCTCTTGACTGCACTTTTGAACAACCAATCCATCAATCAATATAAAATATAAAAAATTCTGACAAATGTGCATTACAAGCTATGGATAGCCCAAAAATAATGTAAAAACTAAAAATGATATAAATCATTTTTTAAATGCACAGACATCTAAAAGTTAAACATTTTTTTCAATATGTTATTGTATCAGAAAAGAAGAACAAAAAAAATAAAAGCCTTTTGTATTTGTAAAGGTACTACTTACAAAATTTTAGAATTTTTAAAACATTAATGCATTTGCAACATTTAGCAAAGTTGAAATAAATTCTTTAGATCAAGTAAATGGTGATCAGAGTCACTGTTTAACTGCACCTCAAGATAGAGTAACCCTAAACTTTTGTTATCTTTGTAGGGTGTATAACTGGTCAGTTGTTCAGTCTAACACACAGACTGATGAGTTTCCTGTCATGGCATGCACTCTGGCAGGGTGGTGGGTACTCAGTGTGTGGACATGTTTCTCATTCCATCAGTGACAGCTCTCAGCTGTCCTCCTGTCTGCCTCCCTGTCCCTGTCTGTCTCCCTTTCCCCTACTCTGTCCATCTGTTTTGTCTTTCCTCCTTTCCCCTGCACTGTCTCTCTTTATACCTCTGACTGCAATCTAAATCAGTTATATAAGACACTATACTGGAGTCATTTCCGGAAGGAAACACCCACATGTATGAGAAATGATGACAGTGTTGATTTGTGTATTTTCAACACACACACACACACTCACAGCTGTCTCTCGTGCCTTGAAGTGTGCTGAGAGGTTGGGATGTTGTTGGGTGGGGGAGGTGGATTGGAGCTTGCCATGAGAAACCAGAGCTTAGAGCTCACATACTGGCCAACCACTTTCCCACTACTCAATTTGACTCCAAAGTGACTGCTTCAGCTTTAGTGGCTGTGTCCGCTTCCGAGTAAAGTCTGTGAATAGGTTAGCTTTTGACCTGCTAACTGATTACAAATACATTACTAATCGGATGCTGTAGATTTCAGGGCTGTTGTCATAAAGGTCTGGTGGAGATATGAACCTTCCTAAGATCCAGATCTTGCTGGTGTGGATTCTCAGTGTATTTGCCGGTAAGTTTTCCTGTGTGTCTATGTGTGTGAGGGCACGTGTGTTAATATTTCAGCCTTCTTGGTTATGTTTTTTGGACTTGGTGTAGTAGTGCAGATCCTGACAATTTCTAAGAGGAAAATTTAGTCTTGTTCCTTGAGACCAAAGCTCTTTGAATGATAATACTATATAGCTAAATATATATATAAGCGAGAGTGATCGGTTGTGTCGAGAATTTTAAATGAAGTCTCACCAATTTCAGCTATTTAGAAAACAATCTCCCAGCTTATCAATTTTAATAAAGCCATATTTAGTCTCTAATTTAAACAAAGACTATAGATATTATATATATTTAAGAAAAGTAAAGCATTTAGTGTGTTGTTAAATTCATGTTCAAGACACTATACTAGTTTGTCAAGTGGCCATGCTCAAGAACAGGAAACAGTTCACTGACACATGGCCTTGGCAAGAAAAAAAAAAAAAAAACTACAATACACATTCAAATAGGAATCACAATTCTTATCTTCAGAGACTCCTAATCGTATATAATATCATCACAAGTAACATCTTATCAGTTTGCAGCTGAATCTTATATGATATCTACCCTGTTGCTTTCTGTGCAAAGCAATTCTAGAAATCAATGTGTCTCAGCAATTGTCCTTCAGGAACACTAAAAGAGGTACCTAACTTATTAGCATTCACCACTGACTTTAAATTTGAGGCATTTCTGTAGCCAGTGTCCTCAAGAGTGATTCATAACCAGTGGGCAGCTATGGATTAGTGTCTTTTTTCAAGGACACTTGGACAGGACACATGCTTGTTGATGCACACAACGTCTCTTCGGAGAATCAAACTCATGACCTTTCAAGTACTGGACAGTTTAACAACCAAGCCCTGCTTCCCCTAAAGGCAGAGCTCTTTACAGATTTTGTAAAATCATCCTTATTTCTGTTTTGATATTAATGAATTTCGATATCATTTGGACAAATGTTTTGCTCATGAAGTGCCTGGTCTATATATCCTCATCCTGTGAGCCCTACATATTAATATACTACACATTAATTCAATTCTCATACCTGTGTATTTTACAGAATCTGCTTTCAAAGGAAGACAGTAATTACAACATGATACGGCTGGTTTATCTGTTAAGCAGCAAAAAGTAAAAGAACAAACTGTAACTTCAGTTAGTGAAGACAACGACTTAACATCAAAATACATCATCAACTCACACCTATCGTGAAGCATTATGGTTTGGGCAGTATTTTAAGGAGAACATATGATTTAAAATTAACTGTAAAAGAAATTAAGTACAGTAAAAAAGAGCAGGGCATTTCCCCAGTGTCTTCTTTGTTGAACAGAAGAAAAAGCTTAAATTCAGTTCAGTATATAGAGTTGGAATAGATGGAATTAACTCACCATGATATCATCCAGTTTAACAAAAAAAAGCAGGGAGTTTTGATCAGTTCATAATAGAAAGCTTTGATATTTTTGAAGCTGCTTTAGTCAGTGCATTATGAATAAAATGTGTTTTAAAGGTTAATAACAACTGCCAATTCATTTTTCATTTAAATGGTGCTTTCATCATGGTAACATACCTGATTTTAGATTCTCATGTACTGAATCAGTGTTTATCATAGTTCTGTCAATATCAAGCATTCATTGTCTGCACAAGAGATTACCAGTCTATTAATTTCAATAAGAATTATCTTTATTCATCCTTTCTAATTCAGTGTGTACTGGAACATTTTATGAAACACAGTAGTGACACATTGATGTTATGGACAGATAGAGGTATTTTGTCAGGATGAATGGATGCAGCCTGTAGGCCACCAGTTGGACATTATCTGCATCACTGCAATTAAAATGGTGCTCAGTAAATCATTTGAAGGGCTTATTCCCAGAAACAATGCATTCACTTTGAAAAATATTTACCTACTGAAACTTGTATGTCAGTATATCACACTGATTTTTCCAGTCTCAAAACATGACTGTTTTGTCTTTGGTGAAATAAAAAAAGATTCTCAGAACATAACTTTTAAAATTAACCATACCAAAGCCTGTCATATCACTCTTTCACTCTAGTAATTGTTCAGTATCTTGTTTTAGAATGGACATCTTCTGTTCTGATAGTGCAAACGCATTTATCTAAAGTCTCAAGAACAAAGGTAAAAGTGATTAAGACTGCGGTCTTAAAAATTCATAAACTGAACAGTTGAAAAATGAAATCTCACTCATCTTCATTATTCTGAAAACATCACAGCAATTGCAGCAGGACTGCCTATTTCGCAATGAAGGAACATAAAGAAATAAGCCAAATAAATAGGAGCCTAACAAGTCAGTGACTGAAGTTTTATAATAGACATAACCCTCCTCATTATGTTTATGTATTGTGTATATATGAAATCACTCTCTCATATAAATGTTGTCATTTGAAGGGATTCACAAACAGGAAATAATAAGTGGCTCAGAAAAGGGGCTATATGTGATGGATGTATTCAAATCTGCAATCTTAACCATAAAGATCCCATTACTTATGGACTCTAGAAGGGCCAGAATGGAGTAACTCAAGACATGTTAAGACTATATATTTATAACTATAACTATTATAACTATATTAAGTCACATTTGTTTAATTTAATTTTAGTTCGGTTTTTAACAATTGAAAATTACCCAAACATTATTCCTACATGTAGCTGGTCCATCATAGAACTCCTCTGTCTCATTAAGATATCTCCACTACAAGACATATTTCTCAGTTATCCATAAGATCAACAGAAATTCAGGTTTTGCTGGCAGTCAGATAACCAAAACTACAAGGACTCATAGCCTGGCTTGCTATTCTACTGAATATTATGCAGCACAGATGAATTTCACCAAGAAGGAGGAAGAGGAAATTTATTTCAGAGATAGCAGCCTTAATGGACAAGAATAAAATGCAGCCACAGACCAGACATTTTTTGTATTGAATAAGAGGTGTGGCTGTTATCACAGACAAAATGCAATGATCAAAGCTAACTATCAAAAGGCAACCATAACCATTCGACCACATTTGGCTTAATGCAAAAATTCATGCTGATTCTTTGGAAGCAACAGACAAGGCAGTTTGATAATGGGTGCCTCTATTTTCCTTAAAAGCCCTGTTGAATTGCACTCTGATGGTAGCACTGATTCAATTTCCTCAACAGTATTTTCCAAGCCTGGCATGTCACTCAAACCAGTGACATTTTTTCAAAAGCTTGCTTTGTGTCCACTATTTCAATATGGCCTCAAATGCAACTCGAAATAATATCCATGCGCACGCTTTTGTTACTTTTCAGCTAGGAAGAGGCAGAAAACGGAAAGAGCCTAATCTGTTGCAGTGGCTGCTGAGTCTGAGCTGTGGCAATGGCAGTTAAGTATCATGCGGAGTTGAGAATGGGCAATGATTGACAGCTCCAAGTGGCTGCTTCCTTCCTCCCTTCTATTTTTGGATGTGGCCAGATCAAAGAATGCTAGCAGGACAACAGACAGGGAGCAGGCAGCCAGCAACAGTTAAAGACAATGGCAGAGGGCCATGGAAATTGACAATAGCATCAACACAACAACAGTGTATTCCTTATACTGATCTTTGACAAGGATCCCCAACCAAAAAACAAAATGATTGTGTGTGTGTGTGTGTGTGTGTGTGTGTGTGTGTGTGTGTGTGTGTGTGTGTGTGTGTGTGTGTGTGTGTGTGTGTGTGTGTGTGTGTGTCTGTCTGTTTGTCAGAGGTTTTTTGGGGGGACAAATTTCAGACTAAAGACCATCTAATTGGAGGAGACTCGTCCAACTGGACAAAAGCCATGTCCCCCACTGATTTTCGGGTCACTGGTGTGTTTGTGTGTGTGTTTGTGTGTGTTTGTGTGTGTTTGTGTGTGTGCATGTGTGTTTGCGTGCGTGCGTGCGCGCGTGCGTGCGTGCGTGCGTGTCTGTCTGAAACAAGATCCTTGGCTGCTCAGCTAAGGCTGAGTGTGGATCACCACCAGATTCCAGAAATAACATGCAAAGGATGTAACTTTGGTCACGATCTGGCTAGTAGCACTATGCTAATCTTCTGCATCATGTTATAACAAAATTATATGGCGTGCAATTAGATGCACTAGTCCACTTGTTGTATGAGGTACACATTACGACGGTAGTTTTGCTTGGGCAAGAAAAAAATGCATCGAAGTTAAGTTTGCTCTGCCTTGAAAGTTGTAACCAACCAACCAGACATCCGATAACTATGTGGGCTAATGTAACAAAAGATGTGGGCATTGTGTCTAGTAGAACCAGACCAGTATCTCGATGAGCCAATATCATACTATATATACAGTATACTATTAGCTGACACTGATCTACATGTGTGTAAATTTTGAAAAAGAAATTCAGTCATAATCTCTTAATCTACATTTGAGAGATGTATGTCAGATTTGTTTATGTGAAAAAAAATGTATCTGGCAAGACTTTTTAAATTTTCAAATATCAATATAAGTATCACTTTATAAATTTATGTTCACACATGCTGAATTCCTCAAATCTGAACAATAAATAAATTTAAAGGTCATATGGATTCTAAACCTTTTCGGGTCCAAAGATTATTCATCAGTTTACCATGGTAGGGCAGCTTGAGGTTTTAGCTTCTGCCAACATCAAGTTTGCTGAGTTTTTGGTGATGATGTAATGTGCAAACAATACAACCTTTTGTTTCCAGAGACAAAAAGGTCAAACCCAATTTTACAGCACAGCCTTTGTTTCTAATGGAGTCAGCGCCACTTGATCGTGATAGATGACATATTATTCTGCTATTGCAGTAAACATCCCAGCCACACATAAGACCAAAGTAAGCATTGTAAACAATGTTCCATTAAAAGGTCCCTACACCCTTCAGCTATTCCGACACATGAATGGTTGTGTTTCAATGGACCTACAGAGTCAGGCATGCTGACTTAAGTAATTAATAAACTATTTGATTAGTTATTTTATGTACCATTGAGTCTATCCAACAATCCGCATCTAGTTAATCTAAAACCAACAAGGGAATTTACTGAAGCTGCAATAGGCAATAGTGGGCTATAAGACATGTTCATTGTGTATGTGTCATGCTATGCCAATGAGATATGCACTAATAAAAGGTACGGATTAAAAACTTAAAAGCTGTAAGTCTGTTAGGTAGAAACATGCTTTTTTGAAGAGGCGTTAAATGCAGGTTAACTGTTCCTAACCCTGACAGATCCAGAGTTAATGTCAAATGGATTGGCTAGGGCCAGTTTCTCAAACACCCTCTTAGCACTCAGATTAGGTTTGCTCCAAGGACTTTTTACAGAAACAGACTTGATCGCTGTGCTTTGACAGCTCATGGGACACTGAGTGCAGAGGCTTTTCACCAATATAGGATGCAAGTCACTTGACTGTGTTTCTGTTGATCTGTCTGCATCTGCCAGTCCCTGCCGATCTCTCATCTAATAATTTCTCTCTCTTCCCATTCCTGTTCTCCATGTCTTTCACCATCCTTCTCGTTAACACTGAACGGTTTTAGGTTGCTCATTGTGAGCCAGGGAAATGTTTGGTGTTTGAAATATAGTTAAGTGCAGTCTTTTGGCTTCCCTCTTGCTTCAGCTGTGATTTCAGTTCTGGTGCGAAAACATTTGTGGGGACATTGGCGTCAGCTGTGTATGGCAACATGTCATAATCACTATGTTCCTCAGCCAGAGTGAGGCCAAAAATAAATAAAGTGATGAATGTGTGTAGCAGTTTTGTGTTTGTGCACAGAATAAATAGGTATATAACTGACATTAGTTACAAGTAAAGGTTGAAGGTTTCTAAGTTTAATTACTCCACGGTCCTGAAAGCAATATTTTCCTGTCTTTATCCGTCACTCAGTCTGACTGATCCTTACCTTGTGCTATGCATCAAGTTAATACTGAAACCAAAATAATTGGCTGAATTTCTGTTTATGTCTGTTTGCCCTAGGTCCAGTATTCTGCTCAGAAGATGAGACTCGTCTGGTGAAAAACCTATTTGATGGTTACAACAAGGTGGTTCGTCCCGTTAACCACTTCAGTGAAGCCGTAGTAGTCACAGTGGGACTGCAGCTGATACAGCTTATCAGTGTGGTAAGAGAGAGGGAGAGCCTGAGAATTGGCAAAAGCGAAATTTTAAAACAAGGTCAATTATTTACTTAATTAAAGTAACATGACATTATATTCCCTATATTTTCACTTGAGGCTTTCAGGCTTTCTCCAAATAATTAGGCATTTTGTTTTTGAAGAAACAAAACAGAAAATTTGTCTGCTTTTACATAAAAGAAAAAAACTTATGACTTTCATTACCCTAACTTAACAGCTTTTTCTGTGTGCCTGTCCCTGTATTTTTTTGTTGTTGTTGTTTTCCAGAAATACACTATAACATTGGTAATTCTACTTTTAGGACTTATAGGCTTTATACTCTACTACTTGGCACATGAATATTGATTTTTTTTTTCCTTTGAACCAATTTTCCCTTCCCTTATTACTGCAGCCAAAGAAAGCATAGTCACCACTATGGAGGCCATCACAAAATTGAAGTGGGCTACAACTTAGAGTAGTTTTCATAAACAGTAACTTCTGCTGTTTTAGTAGAGCCAAAACTGCTGCTTCCTTAGATATTGTGGTACTTTCAGCCCAAGATATGTTTTCAGCACAATTCTAAACAACAGCTTACAAAAAATTACAAAATTTCATAATATACCAACTTAAAAATGTTCCAAGTTAACTATATGACAACAGACAGGGTTTTCATTAATAAAGCAAAAAACAAAGTATTCAACACATTGTAAAAGGGGGCCTCCATACCATTCTGTGGCAGTCACTTTTTAGATGTGGATAGCATCATCAAGAAACTTAGCAATGATCCTGAAGCAAAGCCATGCTGCCAACAAGTCCAACGTGAAATATGGGATTCAGCAAATAAAATTCATAGCAAGCATATCATCAAAGAATAAGCAAACAGTCCCACTGATAAGACAAAACTATATGTGCACTGGCCAAGTGATGTGAAATAAGAAAAAATATTTTGTAAGCTTTCTTCAGAAAAAACTAATCCAAAATAAATAGACTCAAGAAACAAAGTTTAGTTCTAATTAATGCAAAAATTCATTCTAAAGTTTAGTTCTAATTTGTAACAGACCAAATCATACCATGGGCACACTGTAAAGACCAAGGCTACTTCTCACATGAATACAGCCACACTCCATTAATGAGAACACAAAAAATAAGATGACAGTGACCTAAACAAGAACAGACTGTCACCTTTAAGTTATTCTCTCACTTAATAGGCCAGGGTCACAACAAGTATACAGCTTCAGTGATGGCACGGCGGCCACAAAACACAAGCAGCATACAGCACTTACTTTTGTAGCTCTCCTTCTGCGCCTAGCTTCACCAGTTTGTAGAGTTGATGACCAGGGCAGAAATTGCTTCTTGACAGGTACGTTGATGATACTTATTACTCCTTTTTAATAGCTGGAAGGTCTTCTTCAATATGATAAAAAGTCCCAGAAACCAATAGATTCAGCCACACTTTGTTAATGAGAACACAATGCAACAAGACGACAGTGACCTAAATGACAAGAGGTCACCTTGAGATTATGACCTAATTTAATAGGCTGGGGTCACAACAAGTAAACAGGTTAGCTGATGGCACGGAGGCCTCAAAACACAAGCAGCACAACACAAGCAGCATACAAATAAAGTGAACAACTTGCTGTTTGCAGCACTCTTTCTCCAATTTAAGCCAGCTTAACCAGTCTGTAAAGATGATCAGGGATGAAGTTCATTCTGCACGCTTCCACTGACAACAGTTATTACTCCTTTTTAAAATCTGTCTTTTCCACTTAAGAAAAAGTGACAGCAACTAATGAATCACATTGGGTAAAGCTATGCCACCGCCCTTGGTGGTGAAATAAACACTCGTCACTCAATGTGAAATGACAACAGAAATATCTGATAAAACACCTGTAGTATTTCTTCTGAATAACATAATCTGCAAACTATATGAATGTGTAAAATACAGACAAATTGCACCATATGAAAGCACAGCAACCAAAAGCAATGCAAAACAGTCAGTCATTGGGATGATTTAGGAACACTGTAAAGATCAAGGCTACTTTTCACATGAATCCACACTCCGTTAGTGAGGAAACAATGAAACAAGATGACAGTGACCTAAATAACAACAGGCTGTCACCTTGGGGTTATGCCCTGACTTAATAGGCCAGGGTCACAACAATCATACAGCTTCAGTTATGGCATGAACATAGCAATTCACAAGCACCATGCAATTAAGAATTAGTTGCCCTTACTTTTGTAGCTCTCCTTCTGCACCCAGTTTCACCACTCTGTAGGGACAACGACCACAGCTGAAATTCATTCTTCACCAGTCCATTGACGACGCTTATTACTCCTTTTTAAAAGTTGAAAAGGTCTTTTCCAATTACAGGAAAAGCCACAGTAACCAACGGTTCACAATAGGTAAAGCTCTGCTACTGCCCTCGGTACTAACATAAACAAGATACATCCGGCAAATTTATCAAGGCAGAAAAGATGACATTTAGGCACTGTTCAGGGGATGTGAAATGACAACAGAGAATATATTAGAAGACTTTGAGCATTGCTTCCCAATGACCTAATCTGCAACTTAAAAAAATCACACACGTTTACACCACGCCATGACAGAGCAGCCAAAAAAAAATGCAAACCAATCACTCATAAAGGTGGTTTAGGTACAATGTAAAGACCAAGGCTACCTCTCACATGAATACGGCCACACTCTGTTAATGAGAACACAATACAGCAAGATGACAACAAACTAAAAGTCAACAGGCTGTCACCTTAAGGTCATGCCCTAACTTAACAGGCCGGGGTCAGGAGTATAAAGCCTCAGTGATGGCACGGCGGCCACAAAACAAAAGCAGCATACAGACTGAACAAAATTAGCTGCCCTTACTTTTGTAGCTCTCCTTCTGCGCTTTGGCCGGTTGCACCAGTCTGTAGAGATGATGACCGGGGCTGAAACTGCTTCTTGACGGGGCCGAGGGCCTCCTCTCTTCGGGTCGCGGTATCCAGCTTTCCCACGGGCTGTAGCTAGCGGACAACAATTAACTAACGTTAGCGGCTTTTAGTATTAACATTAGCTCCACCGAACGGTGCCCAACAAACGTTTGCAAAAGCAAAAACAAAAAACTTTATATGTTACCGGCATGTTCGGACGCCAGGGCGGACGTCTCCCGTTTTCAGTCCGTTTGTTTTTATTCATATTTTACAGTAATTGAAGCTAGTTCAGTGTCTTCTATGGCAGCAAAGCGGAGGAAAATAACGTCTAACGAACAACTTTAAATTTGCGTTTGCGCGATCGTTAATTTTTAAATTTTAAGATCAGAGGGCGCGCGCAGCCGCTTCGCCTATAAAAGGAAACGGAGGGAAAACGTAGGCTCTGGTTTTACACTGGATTCGATCAAGTCAAGCTGTTTGTCGTTTATCGAAAAATAATTAAAATGAAATAGAGAAATAATAAACACGACAAACTATATTTTTGTCGTGAAATCCTGTAAAATGTATAATAATGACTGTCAGTCCTGACTGTTTTCTGTCTTTCTCTGTTTCTCTCAGGATGAAGTTAACCAGATTGTGACCAGTAATGTCCGCCTCAGACAGGTAAATGTCACTGTTACGCAGCAGTGGAGGAAGTGAAAGGAAAAATACTCCATTACAAGTAATGGATTATTTTAATATTATCGGAATAAAGAATTATAGTTGTTTCATTGTGGTTTACACGTAAGCAGCAGTTTAATGTCAAAGTGGAGCTAATTTGAACAGTTTGTACTGTTGGGTTGTCAAGTCTATAACAATGCAAATTTTATAAACTGACCTATGAAATATAAGCTGAAAAGTACCTAGTAAATAAAACTCAAGTAAATCTAGAGGAGTGAAAAGTAAAATATTTCAATATAACAGTGTAGAGTAGTAGAAAACTTAAATACTCGAGTGAACGATAAAAGCTCCTCAAAACTACTTGAGCACAATACTTTAGTAAATTTACTTAGTTACTTTCTATCACTGCTGTTGAATTCATGTAAACAAAATATATGCTAACCATTCATTTAGAAATCTCAATAACAATGGCAAATAGCTCGCAAAAATTACATTTTCCTTGGGTTTGCTTCTTTGCAAATTGTTAGATTTAATAGCATTTGAAAATTATACACTCCATATAGTATATGTTAGAACTCTTATCTCCATTACTTCTGTAGCACAGTCCAACAAGGTTACCTTAAGTTTAGGAAGTAATGCAATACTTCACTTTGTTCATAAGTTTCATCATTTTTACCAGCAAACACACTCATATAAATTACGTCTCCTAGAAAATAATGCTGTTTAATTTTTTTTTTTTTTACAACAACATACCTAAATACCTGTGAAACCTACTTATCGTAAAAAAAAATAGCTATCATAGATTTTGATAATGAATCTGCTGTAAAATACATATACTTTGCAAAAAGTTGCAACATATTTCAATTTATTGAATTTACCTTTTGACTATATCACAAATTAGATCACAAATAAGTGATCTGTGTTTTGTTTGTTTTTTGTGAGGACAGGGTAGTCTAAATAATAATAACCCATGTATTTGCCTTGCTGTGTACTGTATGTGTACCATCGATGACAACTTTTATTTAATGCTCTTATTGAAATAAAATAACTAAACTGGTCTCTATCAGTATTTTAGTAAACCAAATGATCTAAATTTTTCCAATTTTCACCCCAGCAATGGTTGGATGTGAACCTGAAATGGAATCCAGATGAATACGGAGGCATCAGAAAGATCAGAGTCCCTTCAACTGACATATGGAAACCTGACCTGGTTCTATACAACAAGTAAACACACGTTTCCCATCTATTCGATATACAGTATCTATTCAAAAAAACACACAGCTTCATTTGGCATTCCTAAAAAAAAAAAAAAAAAAATCTCACACTCCTCCTCTCCTTTGCAGTGCTGACGGCGACTTTGCCATCATCCATGAAACCAAAGTCCTCCTGGAGCACACTGGGAAGATAACATGGAACCCTCCAGCCATCTTTAAGAGCTACTGTGAGATTATTGTCCTCCATTTCCCGTTCGACCTGCAGAACTGTAGTATGAAACTGGGAACCTGGACATACGATGGACTTTTGGTCGTTATCAACCCAGTGAGTGTAACTTATGAATTCATAGGGTTATTATCGTGACAGATTAGCATCAACAGTAAAGATAAACAGAAGTGTCTATTGGTTTCAACATATTACAAATTTAGTGACTATCCTCCTTGAAAAATAATAAAATTAACCATCCCTATCACTCCATTCATTTTAGGATTTTAAAAAATGGCATGGGATCATAAACTTTATCCCATTTACAGACTAACTTTAGCAAGAATACCAGAAGATTAAATGCCTGTTCATTAAAAAAGCAGAAAGTGAAAGCAGCAGAGCTTAAAACATGAGCCTTTCAAATCCAAATGCACTTATCATTATATCCTTTTGGATACCCTTTTTTATTGTAGTGCACTATTTACCCCCCCTCTCTCTTTTAGGACAGCGACCGGCCAGACCTCAGTAACTTCATGGAGTCAGGAGAGTGGGTGCTAAAGGACTACAGGAACTGGAAACACTGGGTTTACTACACCTGCTGTCCCGACACCCCGTACCTGGACATCACCTACCATTTCCTGATGCTGCGGCTGCCTCTATATTTCATCGTCAATGTCATCATTCCCTGCATGCTTTTCTCTTTTCTCACTGGACTGGTCTTCTATCTGCCCACTGACTCTGGTGCGTAGATCCTAGCAGGTTCTGGAGCACGTAGAATAGAAAAATCAAGTAGGCATAACCGTCTCTCCGTCTCCAGGTGAGAAGATGACTCTCTCCATCTCCGTCCTGCTGTCTCTTACTGTCTTCTTGCTGGTCATTGTGGAGCTGATCCCCTCCACGTCCAGCGCTGTCCCTCTCATAGGGAAGTACATGCTCTTCACAATGGTGTTTGTCATCGCCTCCATCATCATCACCGTCATCGTCATTAACACACATCACCGCTCGCCCAGCACGCACACCATGCCTGGGTGGATCCGCAAGGTTCAAGTTTTTTTTGTTTGTTTGTATGTTTGTTTTTGTTTTGTTTTTTTATAGTTTGAAACAAATTTAATCAACACCTGTATCTGCCCATCATAGGTCTTCATTGAAACGATTCCCAACATGATGTTCTTCTCAACAATGAAGCGCCCCAGTCAGGAGATCCGACAAAAGAGACTGTTCCCCACTGACATGGACATCTCTGACATCTCAGGCAAGGCAACGGCTAAATCACAGATCCCAGAAAACATTTTCACACACCCAAATTTTTAAATATTGTCTGCCTGTTAGTGTAACAGACATGTGTTAGTGAAAAAGTTTAAGATGATACCAACTGCCCCCTGATGTTAAGAAATGATAATTAAAACAAAAATCTTTTACAATATACCTTATGATTAAGATTCAAAATCCACTACATCAATAATAGGAGACTTACTATGGAAGATGTTGTATGCTAAAATTGTTTAGGATTTGTTTCTCTCTGCAACTACATGTACCTGCTTTCTCCTCTACAGGTAACCCGACCCCCACGAGTGTAACCTACCAGTCTCCCATCATTAAAAACCCAGATGTCCGTAGCGCCATTGAAGGGGTGAAGTACATCGCTGAGACCATGAAATCAGATGAGGAATCTAATAATGTAAGATAACGCCCGCATGAATAATGGATACAAGGTTATCAATCCACACAACTTTATAACAGCCTGGAATTCAGCTGATCAACAATCCACGTTTATTAAAAACAGAAATCAAACAGTGTCTTTATCAAGATACACAGGGGCAGTGCCAAACTCTTTATAGTATATCATTTATTCAGAGTGAGTTGTTGCATGATCACTTACAAATAAGTAATTACCAAAATTGTGGACATCAAAAAGTCAAAGGTCATAAAACGTGACTCCCTCTCCTCCTCGTCTCATCTCATCCCAGGCAGCAGAGGAGTGGAAGTTCGTTGCCATGGTTCTGGACCATATCCTGCTCTGTGTGTTCATGGCTGTGTGCATCATTGGGACGCTTGCCGTCTTCGCTGGGAGACTCATCGAGCTCAACATGCTGTAGAGGCTCGACCCGTGATGGAGTACGCGAGTATTATCAGAACAGATGTCGCACCTGGAGATTTATGAGAAAAGTTTCCATCGATGAGGTGGTTGGGGTTTTGTTCGCTCTCTCTCTCTCACTCTCCCTCTGTCTCTCAGCAGACACAGACGCACACTGAGTGGAATTTTAAATGCTGTGAAGTGCTCTCACTCCCATGTCACCTTCAAATGTGTCGGTTTGTGTATTTACTGGAACTGAGGAGACTGCAGTTAAGGGCAAATCCAGGCATCTTGAAGGCACAAGTCTGGTGATCTAGATGGGTTGTACTTGAAGCTGTTCTTGTCACTAACAATGTCTATTGTATTTGTTGGTTTTTCTACAGTGCTTCATTGCTGCCATTGCTCTGGTGGGCTCTATGAGTGTAATTAATACTCTTAGGAAAACATAACTGTAGTAACTGATTTGGGTTTTTTTGTTTTCTTTTTTCTTTTGTTTTGGCAGCTTGATTTAAGGGTCTGGTTCAGAGGTTTTTCTTAAATGTTAAAACAATCAAAAAAAAACTTTAACATGGTAAAGTTTCATGTCAACTACACTGAGGACTTCACTAAAAATGGATAGTTTTCAAATACATGTACTTTCTGTTAACAATTTGGGTGAAAAGAACCTATCTCCATCCTGTCACTGCAGGTCAGTCAAGGGCATCATCTTAGAGTCTCTGGGTAGAAACCTGACTTGGATGTTACAGGAAGGGGAAGAGGGCATGTTCACCTTGTTCAAGGCTGAACTACTAATTTAACAGTAATTCAGTCCACTTTTATTGCCAGTTGTACAGACTTGAGTCTGGATGATGACATTGTCTCAGTCTTTGAGTTCAGGCAGGATTATTTCCTGCCAGGAGGTTTTATTGTTTTGTTTTGTCTAACACTCAACCGACTTCTACATGTCTCATTTATATTTATGGGGTGAGGATGTGAATTGTGGTGTAAAATTCAAGAAATCACAAGTGTTGATTCAGAAATAGAAAACCACTTTGTGTATTCACTGGTTAGTGGCAAGGTTTGCTTTGTCACTGATGCATGTAAATTCCTGTTTACTCTGTTTAACATTTTGTTTTAGGCTCATTAATTGTGAATATAATTCTTAATCTTGATTTGATTTAAAACCACGTTGACAGACTATGGTTTAAAAATACAGTTAAACCTGATCTGCATATTTTTCAGTGAATATCTGTAAAAACTAAAGAGAAAACACCTGAAGTATTTTGCAAGTAATGTTACTGGTGAATGTAGAGCCAACAGAGAGTTAGTTTTTTTTTCTTTTTTCTTCTGAGAAACTCCATTCTTAGGCAGCCATCTCAGAGCTGATGTGCTGCTCCTGTAACAGCAGCATAGGTCACCTGACTTTTATCTGCTGTTAACCCTCAGTTTTTTATAAGTTTAGATTTGTCACTTCTTGTTTAAGGATATCAAAATAATCATTTGAATAAATTTGGTAAAACAGTAGTTTCTCAGGTAGGGCTTATGATTAAAGCTGATGAGAACTGTGTTTTTTATGCAGCTTTAATTGTGCCACAGTTGATGAAACAAAACATGACATAGCAGAGGAAGAATGTTTGGCAAGCAATGGAAGTGAAAAAATACAGAGAATCAAGAGATTTAAACTTCTCACGGTTGCAGTGTTGCTGCTTGTTTTTACAGCGAAGGCAACTTGATTTCTTTAGCAGCTGTGTTTTTTTTTACAGATAAGGGACAAAACCATCTAGTTCAGTTTAATTATACAGTAAAGTTCTGACAAGTCATGTTGCACTGACCATTTGGGGTTTTTTTATATTTGTAGTTGTGTAGATGTGGATATAGTGGAAAATAAAAGTCATTATTCGTTTAGTTTATGCTATTTTAACTTCTTTTATTCTTGTATTGTAGTGGATTTCTTAGCCAAAGCTCAGATTTCACTGACATAATACATGATTGAATCTTACAGTGTTTACATTATTATCTTCTCACCTATTCTTGATAGCAGGCCTATAATCTAGTTGTGATACAGCACTGAAGCGGAAGGGGACAGCATTTAAGAACCAGAACAGAACAACTATCACCTTCCCTTTTGGTTAAAAAAAACTTTATTAGACGTGCCATGCGCAGACTTGACAACCAGCATTGGCAGAAATGTATCTGATAAATCTAGCAGAGAGAAAAAAATAATAATAAGATGCTAGGTGCTGCATGTGTCATTGTGTGAGACGTCCTCTTGAGGATCTGAGAAGATTTTTAAATATTAAGGTGGGAATAAGAGGCTTCTAAACGCCAAGAGCCTCGAGCTAAACACACATAAGTAAGCTGGTACAGGGACCATGATGTAACACTTTGCAACTTCTGCCTGGGGCAGGGAAATAATGAAACAAAATCAAAATGTCAAGCTGTGGTCAAGGTTTGATGCGGGGCAATTTTCAATTCATAGAGTGGCCTCCTCAGCATTCAACAAAGGTCTGTTCAAACACACTTGTGCTGTCAGGTACAGATTCAGAAGGCTGGTCCAAACCTTTACGGCCAATTGATTCTGGGTTCCTGCAAGGTTTTGAGCAGGTCAACAACTAACAAGAAATAAACTGTTACTATGAGAATCAGATACTAAACAGTTTAAAAGGGATTTGTGTGTGTTCCCCACAAAGATATTTAACCAACTCAGCCTGGGTGTTTTGCTGGGACCAGACCTATACAACACGGGTTATACAACACATTGGCATCTGCATAGACACTCGCTATTTCATCTGGTTCTATTTAATAACCAAATAAATTGTTTTAAAAACACTTGGTGCTACTGCTGGCCGAAGGACCCATGGGCCGTCTTAATTTGATATTGTTACAGTAGGTACACACTGGGCAGATAACATTGTAAACTAATGAATACACCAGCAGCAGGCAAGGCATGCCTTACGATGGCACCAGCAACCTCCTGTGAATGCACAGATTTAAAAGCACTCACAAAATGTAAACATAAAGAATAAAACAGTGAAATATTTCAAAAAAGTTCTAATCCTCAGCACCCTGGAGGCTACAGAACACAAACCAGACCACTACATTTAAATAGATGTGACAATGGCAGTAATGTATTACACTTTTTAAATGTAAACAGCGGAGCAATACCTGAACTACTAATTAAAACACAATATGGCCAAATAATACAGAGAAAATCAGTGCAAATGATGTCAGGATATTCAGATAAAAACAACAGTGCATTTGACAAATTATAATTCAAGTGAGAACTAAAATAGGCAAAAACCAGGTAGAAATAAATTGGCAGGTGTAGCTGCAATCTGTTTTGTTTTTCCTGCCAAATGGTAAGAGGTTCCGTTTATTCAGAAATTGCTTCATTGTTAGCATTTCTCATCAACACAAATTCTACTAGCTTAGATATACAGGCCCCATCTCAAAGAAAGAGCTTTATGAAATCTTTTTTTTGGGAGAGGTTCACTTTTCCCAAACTGCAAAAAAAAAAAAAAAAAAAAAAGCTTGACGAGGAAAAATAACAAAGTCAAATTATTTTGATAAAGACTGACTCATTTTCCAAACCTGAAAAGTCCACATGTTGTTTCTATCTGGGGGACAGCAAGGATAAAGCAGCAGTGTTATACTGAATGTTTAAAAGAGGCAGCATCGGCCACACATTTAGAACTCCTAACACCCCTGCCCAAAACATACATTATCTGCTGTGCCACCAATGGCTGAGCACAGTGTTAATTATACTATGTGCTGGGGTACATTTAACATGACTAAAAATAATTTGCCCTCAAAAAGTTAGACTACACCTAACTTTCTTTACAAAAGAGAGGAAACAGAAGCACGAATGGTCAACACATTAGTCAACATACGGAGTTCAAGAAGCTGCTTTCTCTGGTTAGTGTCATCCCTTTACTGGTGATGCACCTGTTGGTAGACACCCTGGTCTTTTCTTCTAGTTTGGCCGAAAACTTCAAGACATTTGCTCCAAAGAGATCTGAGTGCAATTAGACTTTACATGCACAGACGTTGTTTTTTTCCTGAATAACTGTTCATATCCCTTGTACCGCCCATGTGACACAAGCTGCTCAAACATAATGGAAAAAAACACTCAATAAATCAGCAGGATAAAATGTGTACATGCATCGTGTTTTAGTAAAATGTGTTATTATCTTTAGTTTTCCTAGATTTTTCAGTATGAGGCTACAAGCCTGTGTCAGGGATTGAAACAAAGACAGGACAAAAGCCACTGCGGAGCCCTGAAACTTAATAGCGCACCTGTATGGACATACTGTAAACGCAATTCATGATGTCCTGATTCAGTAAAGGTTTGTGTTAAGATGCACTTCGTTCGATCTTATGTTTCTCACCAAACCAGGTGAGAAGTTTTTCTTTACTCTCCAAAATAACAAGAAATAACATGTATGATCTGCATTATAATAAACTATATTTAGTAAAATATGCAGAAACCAGACAAGGGGAGTTAAGAATTAGTGACTGAAATAAGGGTCGGGGAAGATATATAGATTTAAGCATATATTTGTTTTTGCTGCATTTGAGGACAAACCCTTTGTGAACCAGCAGTGACTCCTATCTAGAAATATAACACTTCATTTACAAATCATACAGCAACCAACTACTTCAAACCTTAAAAAACTATTTGAATCTTATAATATTAAACTAAATCAGTTTGTCAGTCACTACATAAAGAGAAATACCAGCAGCCAAGTACTCAATCAAGAAACAGCCTTAGGATTAAAACTACAATCATCAAGCCGACGCCTCCTCAGTCAACAATTCAAACTGCTAAGGCCATGATATGTTGGCATCTTCATTTTAAGCAATACTGTTGAACAGTTTCAGTATTAAATATTGCAAAGAGTAAAAACTATTTACCAAGTATATATTCTCCATAATCGCTTAATGTTGCTTTGTCTTATTACAGATGGTCCTTTAATGATGAAAAGTCCAATTGAGGCAAAAAAAAAAAAAAAAAAAGAGGGTTACCAAAAACTGCAAGCTGTAACACAAGTGCAATTGGGGAAGCTTTTGGTTGCAAGGATGAAAGATATTGTTTAACTCTCCTTGTCTATCTATATTGCTCTAAAATGCCACCTGCCTATCATGGCCAACACCAACACCTTTTGTCTGGACATAGCAATCGGACGTCCCTGGCCCACTTCTGGACGTTCTGCAGCTACGACGGCTGGGATTCTGTCTCACAGTCGGCACCCTGACTCCCCTCTACTTCCTCCTCTGCCACCTCCTCCTGAACCAGATCTTCTTTCTCCTCCTGAGGCTGCTGCTCCTCTGACTGGCTCTCACTCTCTACTTCTTTAGTGGGTCCTTGGTCTTCTCCCATCTCTTTCTCATCTGACGAGAGGACATGGAAGTTAAACACTTACAGTATTTAACCAGAAGACAAAGAGACAGAACAAGGGAAGGTAAGAAAGAAAGAGGGAGAGTTTAAGACAATGTAAATGATTTGCAGTACAACAAGTTATTGGTTGTTGGGAGTTAAAATCATTGATAAATCAAAGAAAATAATCAGCAGCATTCCCTCAGTTAAGGTTAACATCAGTTAAACAAGACTTGACAGAACAACAGTGCTGGGAGGAGCAGAGAACATAAGAGGCTTTACTAACATCCGTTAAAATCTCCCTCCTCCCATCAACAACGCAGCTTCAGGGGGAAAATTAAAACTGAAAGAGGTCTATTTTTGACACAAATACAGATCTGTTCAGCATCAGCACCAATGCCAGAAACCCTGGTGTTACAGATACACACGTTAAGAACATTAATTATAGTTTTTAGAATCATTGCTGCTTGATGTAATGATTATAGTGATTCACTGTGGATATAAAAATCCAGTTAGATTCACACTCTAATTGCACCATTATTTGCACACTTCAATATTAATTCCATTACAAAGAAATTTTTCATAAGTCCAGAATGTGGCGAAAAGATTTGAGTCCCGTTCAGAGAGGTTTAATATTCCCAGAGATGGGCAATAAAATACAGCATTTGTCCTGCTGTTGATTTACTACACTCACTGTCACTGACCACTGTCGACTTACACAAGGGAGGATTTTCGGAAAATCCCATGACGCCCATAATCTACTGAACTGAAAATAAGTGAAAACACAGGTCTGTATCATGTAAATACTCAGACATATGCTTTAAAATAGAAGGTGTCAATAGAGGTGGCACTTTAATAATGGTTTGAACACCATGTATATAGAATAGGAGGTATTTTGCTCTATAATTAAAACTGGGACTGAGTAAAAATATGCTAAGGTGGAGACTAAAATTAGTAACCAGCTTTCTTATTTTAAAATCACCCAAGCCCCCTAAAGAAATATATCCTATCTGAATGGGGGGTTCAATCAACAGACACAAATGACACTTTGTGCACAAAACTTTAGACTCTTGTTTTTTTGAAGGGGGGGGGGGCTGACCAGGAACAAAATTATTACTTTCTGATTCAACATAGAATAAGACATGTAAAAAATGGCTTGTTGAGATCATTTAGGCAGAAACTGTGTAGACTGGAAAGCAATTTAGATGGATAGTCTAAATATTTTGTACACTTCGTGAAGACCAGATGTGGGGCAAACAATTCTATTTTCTTCTAATACTTCTTTGGCATTTGTTTAAATTCAAAATCCATCAAAGCCATTTAGACAATACTGGGTCAGAGGTATTTTAATCAGACAACTTTCAAAAGAGTTCCTGTAATTTTCTAAGTTTTGCATCAATTTTTGAATCTTAATTCTTTAAATTCTTTTAAATTGTAACTTTAAACACTATTTGACCCACATCTGGTCTAGACACCAAGTAACTGCTAAAACCCACTGCTGCTTTAGTGTGATTAGAGGCAGCAGTTTGCTATATGCAACAGGCTGCATTCTACAATGTTACAGATTCTACAGCAAGGCAAAGACAATGGGCCTATTAAGGGATAATTAAATTTATCAAATCAGTTCAAATTAGCCGGATCAGAAAGTGCACAGAGAGGAGGGTCTGGGGAACCTGGACTCTGCAGAGGTCGGGTCTGAGGGTTCTTTGGACTCTGCTGGATCCTGAAACTGGAGAAACTGTGGACCAAATTCCACGCAGTCGGAGCCTTGGCTAGAGGCAAGATCACAATGTTAAACCCTCTGGTCACTGTGATGCTAATCTGGAAATGTGTTGTGGAGCTCCAATGAAAGTAGAATTTGACTGAATGCAGGCTGTCGAGGAATCAAAAATTAAAAAAAAAACATGCTCCGTTGTTGTTGCTTCTACTACACATTTATGCAATTTTTCTTATGTTGAAGCATTTTGACCATTGTCTATGTTG
Source organism: Istiophorus platypterus (assembly GCA_016859345.1). Lineage (NCBI taxonomy): Eukaryota > Metazoa > Chordata > Actinopteri > Istiophoriformes > Istiophoridae > Istiophorus > Istiophorus platypterus. The sequence goes on from CM029124.1 coordinate 4,416,748, forward strand.
AACAGTTCTCATTGTGTGATTACTACCATATGCGCAGAAAAAATTTCTAATTTCTAATTGGTATTTCAGGTGAGACATACACTACTTAAAATTTGGTTCAAACCTGATCAAGCAAAGAAATTTGTTTACATTTTGTCCCACAGCTGTTTTGGTTGTGGGATTGTGTTGGACCACAATGAGAGTTAACAAGAAAGTTGTCTGCACCCAGCAAAAACCAGGTCAGGAACAAGATTCAAAAAAAAAAAGTGCCTGAGCAACTTTGACTGATATGGTAACTTTACTATTATTATTTTCCAATATAAAAAAAAAAAAAAACTAATGTCTTAATCACTGTTGCTTCTTCGGGCAAAAAGGACAGTGATACTCAAAATTGGAGGTGTCTCACCTCTGCTTGGTCCTTGCTTAACAACTACAAAGGGATAAATGTTGACATCATTATAGTTGGGAAAGGAATCAAACATAAACAAATGAATAAGGTCAACTGGAAGTTGTACTAAGAAGCATTTATCACAGGGGGTTAGGACATGGAGTGAGGGACATAACGATACACAGAACAACGTGAGTATAAGTGTGTGTCTATTTGGAGGTCTATCTCAGGTGTGTATCACACATGTCTGGGTCTCCAGTCTGACCAAACTTTCTCAGTTCCGTTCTTGTCTCAGATTTAGACATAATTTACTTTTCATCTGATGTCAGATGTTTATTTCAGTCAAACAATATCTGACTCTTCTTCCACCATGTATGAATCAACAATTTTTGCATTTGTCTTAATGCATGCATAAATATCTTTCAGGGTTTTCTCAATTCAGATGTGAGGAGACCCAGTTTTAGTTATTCTAGTTTGCTGCTTGAGTGCATTTGTGTTTGTCCATGTAGCTGTGTTTCTCTGTACCTCCAGAAGGAGGCGTGCTCTCCTCTGTGTCTGTCCCAGAAGGCGGTGTCCGTCCAGGGGAACGTGATTCTGCTCGCAGCCTCCTCTCATAGCTGAATTCTGGAAGCCTCGGGGCCTGAGGCCGTGTCTTTCTGGCTGGATTCAGGAAGTAGCAATATGCACAACGAAATGCTGGAGGAAGAGAGATAGAAACAAGAGACGGAATTAGTAACAAAACTGCATCATTTCTACCAAGTACTGAAATTCCCCTGATTAATAATTCCAGTTTGCAATACAAATTTCTTCCTGGATTTTTAATTTGTACACTCTAATACTCATTAAAAGCAGCAGTGTGTGTCTGCTCCTACCCAGGTATTCAAACTCTTCTTTCAGAGCCATGCCGTTATGAGAAAAACACTGTTGGCAGATCAATGCATATCTATAGAAAAGAGGGTAGAATGGAGAGAGACAGTGTAATTCAAAAATAATGAAATGTTCAGTGAAATTTGTGCAGGGCTACAGGGATAAACCGGGCAGCCATTACTTCCCCATCCTACAGAGAGTGCAGGTTGGCATGGGTTGACCTGTTGTGACATTGACTGAAAACCACACTCTTGTGGAGAATTTTCAATCTGCTAAATGAGAATGTGGGTTTGGGAGCAAGCTACAAGCCACTTGCACAGAGGACTTTACATCTAAAAAAAAGGAACCTCACCTGTTCTGTGGTCCATCCCCCACCAGGTACTCAAGGACTCGATCCACAGCTCCCCTGTCTTTTGGCAGAATGGGTCTTGCTAATGGAGGACCAGGAGGGTGCATGCCTTTAGAAACCATCCACAAACATGAAAAAATACATTAGACTATACTGTGTGATTTAGAAAAGATTCAGTGTTTTACATTTGATTTTTACAGGCTTTTGCTATGTTCCACCATCCTGAGCTCTGCTTGCCTCAATACAATATACAGTTTGACTTTTGGTGCCTAAATCTGTTAAATGTTTGTCAATAAAAACCCCACATTTGAATTGCAGAAACCAGCTACACACATACAAGCACTTAAGCTAAGATGCACTCAGTAGCTGTACAACCTACCTACACCTGGTACTGGGGAGCAGGGGGTCCTGGGTAGCGCCCCCTGGAGGACTGAGGCAGACAGAGCAGATTTCTCTGGTGGTCCTCCTGGAGCTGAGAGAGGGATAGGTTCTGTAGGGAGAGCAACATGGGATAAACACACAGACTAATGTCTAATGGAACCAAGTCAAAGGCAACCGGATTTGCAGTCCAGTCACTTTTGACTTAGTACTTCACCCATGACCTGGATGCCTGAGAATCATCACAGACAGAGAGAAAATTGACTTGTGATATCCCTTGGAGAAACATCACAAATGGCAGGCTCTCACAGTCAACTGGTTGGATCCAGCACAATAGATGATGCACTTCAATTGTGATACTCCATCTTACATAATGTGAGGTATCTCTGTGCCTCCCCTTACCCACAGGTGTGCCCACTGGTCCCAATGGGGGCCGTGCTCCAGGTGGGGGAGTCCCAGCCATGGCAACCGGGGTTCCCATTGGCATGGGTCTCATTGGAACCCCTCTTTGTCGAAGTTCTGAATAGGGGAGAGGAACTCATTATTGAATTTAATCTTTTGCAAAAGCAGGACTTTGATCAGTGTATCCTTTTATTTTTGCATATGCGTGACAAGAAATCCCTTTTCGTAGCTCTAATCTCACTTTCAGTACAACTCTGACCAAAGACCCATCTAAAACCACTGAACAAACTTTAAATGTGACTCTTTATCTTCCTGCTTTGTATTGATGTGTCGTACCTTGTCCTGGCCTGGGAGTCATCTGGGGATGTACTGGAGTTGACTCCAGCTCCTACAACACAACAGCCCAAGTGAGATAAAACAAAAATCAAATAAAGATACAGCTACATAAACATATAGATTAAACAAAAACTAGACAAAAGCACTCACAGCTTTCTTCTTAGAATCTGGATCAAAGCGCTCCAGAATGAGTTTGGCATTTTTATACGTCTCCGTTTCCATCACTTCCTCAAGCTGAAAACACAAACCAGGGAAAATTTAGTTGCAACTTGCAGACTGAATTGTGGTGTCTTGATTAAAACACAAAGGAGCAATGGTAAAAAACAGGGCCATAATGATTCATCTGGAGTTCACAGACAAAACAGACCAAAGAGAAGCTGTTTTCTAAGCTCACTGAAATGAGCAATTAGCTAAAAAAGAAACATAAAATTCAAAGTTGGGAGGCAACAGCAATGAATACGCAGTAAGACACAATATCGAAACTCTATTTAAACAAGTCAGTAAAAAATGAATAAATCAAATATGAAGGATTAGACACTTACAATCTTTTTCTTGGCAGCCTTTAAATCTTCTAATTTTTCATCTACAAACAGACGCATGAACAAATTAGTCCATTCATTTTATCTTAAATCAACCACTGACATATATAATGACAAACATATTTGGAAGTGGTGTATACTTAGCATATTATTAAGCTAATCAGTTTGTATTATTATATTACCATCAAGCTATATATGTGGTTTTAGTTGTGCAGATTAAAATACCACATAGTGATTGATTTCTTATGTTTACATCACAAAAACCTTCACAGCTGTTTGCCTTTAAAAGGCAGGCTATTAAATCAAGGCAGTTTCAAATGATACTATACCATGTATGAGATAGCAGAGGAATTAACTACTGTGAAAAATGTATGACAACAAAAACAGAGGTTATAACAATTCCATAAAAGAGGAGTCAAAATGTCATGTGCTTTTTTTCAGCTGGAAGGACAGAATGACAGAGTGCGACTGATAACTTACTGTTTCTCTCAGTGCGTTTGGAAAAGAGGAAAATCAATAACTTCCTGATGAACCACACTCTGGTGGGGGGAAAGATAAAACAGAGGGCAATTCAGAAATGTAGTTGTTCTTCATTATAAAATTCAGATTCAAACTTGTGAACTAACACAAGCAGTTAGAAAATAAAATAAAATGCAAAAAACACTTACAAAAAACAAGGTATTTAAAATAATGTTTTAGGATGACACTTCTAAGGTGCTATAACACTTTTTGCAGAAGACTGTAAAGGATCTAAGAAAGCAATGTGGGCACTCACAGCACAGGGTATATGAAGAAAGGCAGGGCCATGGCCAGTCTCTGCAGCCATTGTTCAGGTAGGTAGAGACAGTAAACGATCAAGGAGGTCAACAGGTAGAGGACAGACGAGTAGAGGAGCAACCGGCCGACCCACAGCTGCAAACAGATACATACAAAAACACACTGATGAGGAAAAGGAAACTACAATTTAAGAATATCACTGTACGCTGTTGATGTTTTGCCAACTTTACCTTTTGCAGACGCTGGTTTTTGGTTCTAAACTCCTCTAGCTCTTTGATCTCCTACAAGGAAACATAGAGGTTAAAGGTTATTTAAATAGCGCAAAAAATCTCAGATAATCATATTTTCAATTTTGAGTTCACCAACTGTCAGTTTCCAGGAAAGGCATTTGTTTACCTCTGAGTTATATTCTATTAACTTTCTGACTTTGTTTGGGATACTCAAGCACTGTATGAGTTGACTCAGTTTGATACAAGTAAATACCGCATTCCAACTTCAATGAAACAGTGACCTTTCTCTTGAAGTAGTATTAATGACATTAATGACACTCTCGTGTTCTGTACCATTCATTCCCTATTTCAATAATCCTGCTTTTAAAACAGGTCCCAGCTGATTGTACTGTATATCTCCATTATGAAAAGCTGACCAGCAAACTGGTCTGTACTTAAAGCCTTATGCCAATACATAATATTTGAAACAATATTTAATCGGTACCTTATCCAGGTTTTCCAGCTGCTCAACTGTGGTTGGCTTTGCCTGGATTGAGGGTAGAGATTGGAAAATAATTATCAGATTCATCAGAAAAAAATTACACTGGGGCTTCTCAGTGTCACTCACATCCAACAGACTAAGGATTGATTGATTAGACAGTAAACAATCAACACTGTTCCTTTAAACACATGCTTAATACTCATGGCTTATCAAGGGGTTGGTTCCTGGTTCACTTAAATATCTCAGCAACATTTAAATAAACCAAATGGGATTTACAATTTCCATTTTTTTAACTTGTACCTATGTGCTTCTGTCTGTTTATACTCCCATCCATCTTTCTGAAAAATGAATGAATGCAAATATAATGTGAATACAAGGGCTGCACTTTCTATGGCTCAGTCACTCTCGCTGTCTCTCTCTGTCTGTCGCTCTCTCTTTCCCTTTGACTTCTCCAGTATGTCTAAAAATAGTATATGAGTTTCATCTGGTTCAGGCTCAGGGTTCAGTGTTTCGACAGCTACCAAATCCAGATTGTCCCAAATACTGTCATCACTTTAGGTGAACAATCCCTTTTTTAAAAATGACATTTATTAAGATTTTAAGAAAGATATACTGGTCTTGTCTCATAATGGTCAGGTGTTGTGGTTTTCCATCTTCCTGTTTTTATTTTACACTGCTAATACATCTTTTTCACTTTCCTTCCTTGTACTTAAACCTCACGTGGTTTTAGATTTTTTCTCTCATCCACTTACCTTCCATCGGGATATCAGAGCCCCCATGTCTGTAAATTACAATGGTCTCCTCTGTGCCACCTTTAGTTCACTATAGAACAGAAAAGTGTCTGTTAAACATGTTTAGGGTAAATAAAGCACATAATCCTTGGTGTACAGTTACACAATATGTGCTGATGTTTAAATGCCACAACGAAGGTATACAACACTTACATGATCGCAGGATTTAACAAGCTGCCTATAGAATGCCTGGACACAATGGTAGCTATTGTTGAGGGTTTACTGAGAAAATATTTACTTATTCCTTCTTATATAACTACATTACATTGGCAGTTTATTAGGAACACCTAGTTAATACCAATAGAGTCTAATTCAAAAGTTCTGAAATAAATCCCCCCTTCATGAAGGTTATAATGCTCAGTTTTTGTTGAAACTGTTTTAGAGAGGTGTTGATTCAACTTCATGGATCTTATATTATTTTGTCCACCCCATTTATATTAGTATGGGTAGGCTAAATAACAGAAACACCTCTCCGTATAATGTAACATATTTTAAAAGCACCATAAACTACATCTGCAAAAAAGAGATCACAGAGTTGAATCAATACATCTCTGAAGCAGCTGGAATAACTGAAAAACTGTTCATCATGCATTGCCAGTACCAATCAGCTATCAACAGTCCTTGCTGTATCTCTCTGGATGGAGGCCAACATCTAGTCACTGGTTATTATGATATCCAGGACTAGTTTACCTTTCTAGTAGATATGACCTATCAGAACCTGATTCAGTAATTTTTACTCATAGTTAATTTAAGGCCACATTTGGTAGTTGTTGTGATACCACTGGTATCATTCCAGCATTGATTTTAGAGAATAGACAATGGGAAAGCAGCACGTTAACTTATTGAATAAGATATGTATGTCATGCAACATTTTCAGTGCATTAATTGATGTAATGCAAAATTACTGAACTCGTACAAAGTTACGAATCTCTTCTGTGATGTCGATATATCTATAACAGATCAATATACACCTATAAATCTATAACCTACAACAGTTACAAGTGTGTCTGCAAAATTTGTAAGTTAAGAAGGTAAAAGAACCGCGGTTTTAGTCCCACGATGGTCACTAGACATGAATACTCATAATATTTTAACCTTTAGGGGGTTTCTAGGCAAGTAAGGAAGCTTTCTGTTTTGCTTTTTCCTTTCAAATGAGACGAATAAACACTAACATAAATTCATGTTAGCATCAAATGGAGCTAACGTTAGCTGCTCCATCAAAATACTGGATAATACACCGCTGCAAGCAAACAGAAGTAACGCTGAATAAAAGCCACAGCACCAGACAGAGAGGCCGCTAGTAACATACGTTTCTACCTTTAAAATACCTTTGTTGGGAACCAAACAAAATCATTGTTAACTTATAACTAGTTAGCTACTCAAACAACAACAACAGACTAGCTAGGAGCGACGTCACCAGCAGAAAGAGGCGCTGTCGTTAAGGTTGGTTATCTTCAATTGACCTCTTCAAAAAAGCATTTAGGTTAAATAAATACTTACATGAGGCGGAGTCCCAGTGTTTCTGCTCGCCGCTCATTCAGTCGGGTTCAGCGCAGAAACAGGCGAACAACGAACTTCAGCTGTCACCTCATCTGACATCTCGACTGCCAAGCGTTGGTTCGGCGCGACGTCGAGACGTAGCCGACGTAACCCGCGGGTGACGTAACAAGGGAGCAGAGGTTAGCTTCTTACCCAGAATCCTTCGCGCTGTAGTCCTTTTTTTTTTTTTTTTTTTTTTTAGGTCTTTCGGCCAAGTGTTGATTTTTTTTAGCTTCAAACTATGGCCTACAGAGCCTGTAGTTTTTTTATATGTAGACTGTCCTTCGCTTTCATTTTGTTCGGATTGTTTTGTGTTCATTAAATAGATGATTATTCAAAAAACCCTACACTTTTTGGCTGATCACTAGAGTTACTATAGTAACTATGATTTTGACAAATAATACATATAAGCGACTCATATAGTATTATATATCGATAAAGATTAGACAACTTCATGGTGTATGATTTAAGAATCAGTAGCTCCCCTTCGACCAGCTGTGATATTGAAATATTGAATATGTTAAGAAAATGATGCACATGTCAATGTAACACTCTCAAGGGGGCAAATCTGCCGAATGAACACTTCAACTTTTAATCACTGTCGTTCAGACACTGGAGCCACACACACCTTAGTAATGCAATTATTTAACCTAATGGGCTTTTATTGGAGTAAATTCATCCCAGTATCTGGCAAATAAACTTGAAATTTGATGATTAAAAACTCACAATGTTGAAATAATAAAATACCACGACAACTGATGAATTTGTATCATCGAATAATAAATATTCACAAAGAAAGAAAAGCCAAATATCAATTTCTGAATGCCTATAGCTAATAAGGAAGACCAAACATCAGTTAAGAAAAAGGTTCCACTTTGCAATCAATTAAAAGGTAAAACATTAAAAAAAATCTGGGTGTCAAATAATGTCATCAAATACAAAAAGACAACAACACAAAAACACACAGAAATAGGATTTAATATTGGCCGTAAAAAGCAAAGCATAAGATTTAAAACAAAACAAAAACAGAAAGAGCTCCTGAACAAATTAAATACAGCTTTTTGCCTTTTACGTTTTAAGGTGTTTGACCCCTAGATGTCGCACTTTCATTATTTCAGGTGGCGTTTCATCAGCGCTGCGTTCACTCGGAGCTCATCAGTGGGACAGATAATAATATATGCTTCACTAAAATTGTCAGCAAGCTGTCATTATATCACATCTTCACTTGAACAATTATTATTATTAACCATGTAATCATGCATTTTCATCCAGTGGGACGTTGCCACGCATTTCCCCTGAGATACCATTTAATCTCAATCACGATTTATTTTAATCCAGTCGCTTGCATAATACTTGTAATGTTCTTTCTCTGCAGGTAAGCACAGCTGGTGGGGCACCGTGCAGCCTCGTACAACCTCAGATAAACATTTACAACACGAATGAATAATTTTACATTATCGTATTTTCTATTTAAATTCAGAAAAAGCGACCAAGGTGTTTCCACTGTCATCACAACACAGAAAATACTGTGGAGCTGTGGCATCTTTCTAATATTCCGCAGCATTTTTTTCCGCTCCCATCTGAGCTGTTTCAAATTAGGCTGCAGTGTGCAGAGATCTGGCCTTCAGCTTTAATGCTTACAGCTTCCTCCAGAGTCTGAAGAGTTATGGGCCTAATAAAACGCTCTCCCTCTCTATTTTCCCTCGTTTTCTCCCTCTCTCTCTCCCTCTCCCTCCTTCCCTCTCTCTCTCACACACACACGCGCGCGCGCGCGCACGCACACAAACACGCGCGCGTTATGCTGTTGATGGATACTATAGCTGATGAGTAATCCTGATGCTGATGTTATTTCCGATTCATTAACCCGTAATAAATTAAACACTCCGGATGAAAATGAACAGCAGGGACCTTTCCAACTCTCCTGTACCCCATTTACACAAAGTACACACACACGCACAGACGGATGCGCACACACGTGTGTGTGTGTGTGTGTGTGTGTGTGTGTGTGTGTGTGTGTGTGTGTGTGTGTGTGTGTGTGTGTGTGTGTGTGTGTGTGGATGTGGATGTGTGGGTGTGTGTGGGTGTGTGTTTAGTTGGTAAAATGGATGGCTGCAAAGCCACAGAACACTAAACAGTAATCACATCATGTAGGCTATCTGACAAATTAAAATACAGTAAAATAAAATATGAAGTGGGTGTTGTTTGTGTGTGTGTGTTTGTTTCATGAAAGTAAGGAAGAAACAAACCGAGTTCCCTTATTTATCTACTTTCTTTTAAAAAACATTGTTAGTGAGCCTTCATTAGACAACTCAGACTTAACTGACTGGCACTTTTCACAAGTCCCTGACTGACTGCTATGAGCCTATATGTCTAAAACACACCTATATAATGTCATTCCAGCGGGTTTTGTTCCGCTGTGTGGCGAAAAGGAGAAGTCAAATTTGACCTTACCCATTGGATGTCTGGAAGGATCAAAGTAATGAAATGCTGGAGTAAATCTGTGCAAATGTCGCAACAGTCTCTCTTTGTTATGATCGATCCGCTGTTTGCACAAACCTCATTAGAGGTGAATAAAATCTGAACGGCGCAGTGTTTTCTTTTAATTTATAATCTCTAACGTGCATTGATATCATCCGAGCTGCGTTAAGCTTATAAGACCCACAGTTTAACATTATATTTTCTACCTCCATGTGTTATCAGAGTCCAGGCACAGGGGCTTCCAGTGAGACTTGAAGGCCTGCATGCCACCATTTGTTGTCTAGGTCTCTTTTATTGTCTGCACATTTCGAGTCCCACACATGGTCCAAAGACACTTTAGTTTTGGGGGGTGGGGGTGCGGGGTGAGGAGGGTTGGTAGACCATTTACTGGACTTGACAGTCAGTGAGTCTGTCGAAAAAAAAACTAGACACCTGCTTTAGGACACATGTCCATGTGAACCGGCAGCCAGTGGATTAGGTCTGGACATGTTGCTGCTCGGCCTTTGATCAACCTAACGAGGTAGGCCTCCATTATTCTGCTGAATATAGGAACCTGCAGGTCTTACATAAAACTATTCAGTTATTATTCCTATTATTGAACGTGAAGCATGTGATAATTTGTTATTATTTCTCTTTCTCTTTCTATCTTCCTTTGCTCTCTGTGCCTTTTGTTTGTTCCCCTTTTAGCGCACCAAAGCTTCTCTATAAATCCCAGATTTATCACTTTACTTAATTTTTCACTAAACTGTCGCTGTACTATTTGACCTGATCATAACGCAATGCGAAGAATTTCAGAGTACGAAATTTTTTTATTTCCCCCAAAAGTTTGATTATTTTACTTTATATGAAAAAGGGACCCACTGGCTACTGCAGTTATTATAATATTTATTATAATCATTATCCAACAGCTCTATATTACATTATAAGAGAAAGCCCCAAATAACGGTTAGGGAAGAAAATAACACAAGACTAATATAATATAGGCTATAGACCTATATTTCTCGGCCTGTTTACAAAGTTCAAATTCTTTGCATGTTATATTGTATATTTAATTTAATTTATATTTATATTTAAGGACAACGCTCAGTGATTATTGACTAATATTTGTGAATTTGAGGATTAATATGATTTTATACTTGATTAGAGGAAATATTCATCACAAGATTTTAACCTTTGAATAACGTGAATGACGATTTCAGTGATGTCTCTGAAAAAAATCTCGCATTACTACTAATGATAATAATAATAATAATAATAATAATAATAATAATAATAATAATTATTATTATTATTATTATTATTATTATTATTATTATTATTATTATTATTATTATTACTATTAGGTTTACCCTTTGTTAATTTTCTCCATGCCTAATGAAATAAAATAAAATGGCCTTTTTACTGGTCTTAAATTTACGTTTAGTAGAACGATACAAAACAGCCTCTTTATTCTGAACCTGGTTGGGTTTTTTCCGTTTTATTGATTCAGATCAGATACTAAAACGAGTTAAAGGTTCAAACAATGCAGGAAACGGCCGAGATGATTTACTCTAAACCATGACCTTCATTTGTACAGTTGCCTTGTGTCACTCTAGCTCAGTGTCACCAAACATAGAAGCAGGGAGTGTAAAATATCTTGCTATTTTTTTTTACCCCATACATATTTTTTTTGGTGGTATATTAATTTAAACAAAGCTACACAACCTGTTATAACCAATTGTACATCAGACTCACAAGCACAGCTATCTGGCGGCTCCAGGCTGTCAAGCTGCGGAGTAGGCATCCGTCCAAACAGCCCGTTTACCCGCCTTCTCTCACCAAATGGCGTGAATATCACGCAGATTCAGTCATTTTTCCTTTCATTTCTCTACTTACTAACCCCTGAGTATAACCATAACCCCGAAAGGTGAAAATTTTGTACATATATTATACAATCCTCATCCACAGATTGATCCTACCAATAGCCTACCACTTGAAAGTCCTACATATGCAGGTCTTCCTCTAAGACTTTGATCTGGACACTAAAAAAACAGCCACTAAAGTTTACTTTGAGGAAAAAGATAGGCATGATTTATTGCATGGAACAAGTTATCATCCTCAAAATTTCTTTAAGGGCCTGGTAAAATCTCATCTTATCAGGTTCTGTGGGATGTGTGACTATAGTGAGTGGCTGCTCTTTCCTGTTCTGGAGTCAAGAGGCTGTTCAACTCGATGCCTTAGACAGATAAAAGGAGAAGTGAATGTAATTTCTTTTATTTCTGGTTGACTAGAGCAACAGATGATTCGACAAAATAAAATAATTAAAAAAAATAACAGTTTCCATTTGTAGTAACATTTTCCCAACAAATATCATTTCTAAATTCTGCCTTAAAAACAACCTTTTAGGTTTCGGAGGCTCAAAATAAGATTCCAGCTGTAGGAGAATTTCAGCTGATCAAAGCATATAGAAGGAATAAATAATCTTCAGACCTGTTCACAAAATACCATAAAATAATATTTAAAACAATTTTTTTTTTTTAATTTAAGAAAGGTGGTGTCTAAAAATCAACAATTTGTGAGGTGAATATATTCAGAGAATCCTTATTCTAGCCTAGGCACTCCCATCTGGCAATCATTTTCATTAGATACTGTAGACGTGATCTGTGCTAGTCAGCGTACAGCCTGTCACGAGATTTATGTAGACTAGAATGTATCAATCCATGCACCACCTGCATAAAGATGATAAATCTACAGTTTTGTATAATCATCTTAAGAAACATGGTATGGATGGTCTCATTTACATGGGACTAGAGACTGACATCAAAAGGTCCATAACTCAACAGCAAAGCAAACAGAGAAAATGGACAGGATTTCTATGAAAGACAGGCCCTTTGGGTCCTAATGAAAACTTACAAAGTAGTTTTTCAGTCTGGGGTGTTTTCCCTGTCCTTTGACATTGAACTATTTCCCTTTTTTGGCATTTTCAGATTAACATTTGTATGGTTTTAACTGAGAGAACTTCTTTCCCTCATCTTATAAAATTATTTTTGATTATTTGCTAATTTACTTTGTGTTTATGAATTCTTGATAAGAATACTTATAAATAAAATCTAATTTTCTTATCATACTAAAACCCACCGGTAGTTCCACCATCCTCTAAATTTTATAGAGGGATTCGTTTTAAGATTATGTGTTATTGTTTGACAGTGACACCTAATTTCAAACTTCATGATAACTCCACCTTCCTCTAAATTTTAAGGACTGAAATGTATTATTTTTGACTTGCATTTTCATTATTTGTTCATTCTACTTATTTTTTAACAAGGAAATTCAGCAATGTTCTCATTATCCTCTATTTTAAGGAATGGGAGAGATATAAACTTATTGTAAGGCCAACCTTGAATTAAGTTATTTTTATCTGCCTGGTCGGTTTGTATATTTTTGCTGGCTGTTGTATGTTTTTTTGTGTGTGTGCATGTGTGAATATCAGATTTATCACCGGACTTATCCTCTTCGGAGTTGGGACTGACTACTGGTTAGTTATCTAACCTTAATTTCTTTGGTAGTCCTAATAATTTGTTTTTATTGATCCCATCCTAACCAGGCCTTGGACCCCATTCCTAATCTCAATTTCTCTAGAAACAATAACTGTAATAATCTGCATGTCTTGACCTTATTTTAATCAAATTCTAAACCTCATTAACTTAAATGATGTTTATCTTGACAGTTCACATATTTTCTTTTCCTTTTTTATTTATTTGGGCTAAAATATATTTTGGACTGTCAGCTAAACAAAATAAGAGTAACTATGATCAAGAATAAATCTGGTTTCAGTCTAACTTCACAACTTTTAGTCCCCTAACCAGACATAAACAGTGTGAAATGACAATGTGTACACATGACACATGATCATGCATTGTGTACTGGAGGTCGTCACGTGTGTTCTGGGGTTTTTAACCCTTAGGGCAATAATGATTTGCTCCAGTTCTTAAGTGTATAACATGTTCAGCATATAATAAGATCAAAAGCAAGAGAGTTGTTGAAAGGGGTTGAAGCAGATGACCTTTCCATTAGGACAGTGCATGTTTCACTCAGCTGTCCTCATGATAAGCATTAAATACAGTAGCCCAAGCCTTTTAACTATACATACATATTTATTATGTAATAAATGGGAACCCCCCCCCCCCCGCACCGCTATGGTACTTATAGGTTCTGTACTCCTTTTTCCTAAGGGATTTCTGGTGTACCTCATCTAAAAACTTCCCTCTGCAGATATGTGGTGGTAAGGTTTAGTGCTAAATGTCTTAAATTATTACACAGAACAGTTTGCTCTGGCTCAACATCAATGCATTGCTTTGAGCTGGACCATCATATCATCCAAATTTATGAGATTTAAAATAGAAAAAAAAATTAAAAAAAAACCAAACTTATTACATAGAGTTCAGTCTATTTAAATTTTGTCTCACATTTGTTTTTTCTGCCAACATTTCTTATACAGATCTCAACATATTCTCTATGGGTTGGTAAGTGAAGCATTTGTGAAACACCTGCGTAATGAGAGATGCTGTCCAATCACTTCCTCTCAGTGTGGAGGCCATTTTAATAAAAAGGCCATGTCAGCCAGTGCCTGCACAGTGAAGTGAAGCCACCACTTGTAGCTCAGCCGTGCAAACCAATCATGGAGACGTGACATGTAAAAGCACACCAGGAACCCGCTGAGATGGTGTGTGGCTTTAGATTTGTTGCTAACATCAACAATGGCTCCGTTCTACAAAAATGGGTCACAGTAAGCTAAGACAACAGGACTGACAGTGAATCCACATGTGTAGCAGGATACTGAAGCCAAAGCAGCTAAATGGAATTCAGCTGTAATTTCATTATTGATGTTTGTTCGTCTCCTGCTGTAATATATTAAAATATCTCTTGTTACAAAATCCTATTAGTTAGAAGGGGGTGGGGGTTGATTATGTATATTACTCAACAGTCATGAAAAATTAACATACATGCTGTCGATTTGCATTATACTTCATGACAGTGGTGTGTAGTCCTGTAACAGTACATCAAAAAGCCACTTCAGGCCATGATATACAGCTCCTGCACATTTACAGTCTCTGATGAAATATGCTGACAGGCTACACAAGGTGAGGAGGAGAGAGAGAGCCCTTTTGTGTTGTTATTGTTATAATTAATATATAGTGCATTCATAGAGTATTCAAACCCCTTCATTTTTTTCACATTTCATTATGTTGCAGCCTTCTGCCAAAATCGTTTAAATTAATTTTTACCCTCATCACTCTACACATAATATCACATAATGACAGAATGAAAACAGAAATTTAGTAATTTATGGAAATTTGTTAGAATGAAAAACAGTATTACATTGACATAAGTATTCGGACCCTTTGCTATGATACTTGATATTTAACTGATATTTAACAAAGTTGCCTGATCTTTGAAATGTTTTTTACATAGTGATTGGAGTCCACCAGTGGTAGATTGAACTGACTGGACATAATTTGGAAACGTACACATCCATGTATATTGTTCTCACAGCTGAAAAAATGCACATCAGAGCATGAACCAAGCCATGAGGTAAGAGGAACTGCCTGCAGAGCTCAGAGACAGGATTGAGTTGAAGCACATATCTGGGGAAGGCTACAAAAAAAATTCTGCAGCAGAGCACAGCTACCTCCATAATTCTTCAATGTAAGAGGTTTGGAACAACTAGCTCTCTTCTCAGAGCTGGCTACCCAGCCAAACTGAGCCATCGGAGGAGAAGGGCCTTGGTAAAGGCCTATTTATTATTCTGCGTCGAACCTATGGCATAGCCGTGTACCCTATGCCGTAGCCTATACTGTAGCCTACGTGGTAGCCTATGCTGTAGCCTGATGTGTACCCCCCCCCCAAATAATGTAATTATGTGTCACAGTGACACAAGAACTACAAGAAGTGCGCTGACAAAACCGGGGAAAACAGTGGCAAAGAAATTAAACACAGTGGCATATAAACGTCTGCCGCCAACAAGCAGTGTGGTGGTGTTATTGCAGAGCAATGCCAACACAGAAGTATAGATGCTCACAATGGCATAGGCAACTTGCGATGGCTACACCGTATGTTCGACGCAAAAGAATAAATTGGCCTTAAGGGAGGTGGCCAAGAACAGGATGGTCACTTTGGCTGAGCTCTAGAGATTCCTGTGTGGGATGAAAGAAACTTCCAGAAGGACAACCATCACTACAACACTCCATCAATCTGGGCTTTATGGTAGAGTGGCCAGACTGAAGCCTCTCCTCAGTTAAAGACACATGAGAGACTCTCAGACTGAGAAACAAGAGTCTCTGGTCTGAAGAAACCAGGATTGATCTGCCTCAGTTCTACGCGGCACATCTGGAATAAACCAGGCACCACTCATCACCTGGCCAATACCATCCCCAGCTGTGAAGCATGGTGGTGGCAATGTCAAGCTGTGGGGGGAGTTTTCAGTGGCTGGGACAGGGAGACTTTTCAGGGTTGAGCAAAGCTAAACACAAAGTACAACGACATCTTAAGTGAAAACCTAGCCCAGAGCACTCAGGACCTCAGACTGGGCTGAAGGTTCACCTTCCAACAGGACGATGACCCTAAGCACACGGACAAGACATTTCAGGCCTGTCTCAGGGAACACTCAGTGAATGTCCTTGAGCGGCCCAGCCGGAGCCCTGGCTTGAACCCAATCAGACGTCTCTGGAGACCCCTGAAAATCCACCCACTGAACCTAACGGAGCTCCAGAGGATCTGCTGGGAGAAATTGTGGGAAATCCCCAGATCCAGGTGTGCAGAGCTTATTGGCTCATACTCAAGAGGCTTGTGGCTGTAATCACTTCCAAAGGAGCTTCAAATAAGTACCGAGTAAGGGTTCTGAGTAAAGTTCATGTGATACTTTAAGGCCTGGGATCATAGGATTACTGGCCCAGGATCTTTGCCATCCCTCTCTCAAGATGGCAGGAACCTGGCTTTTACATAGTATATAGGTTTAAATATCTAATATATTATGGTTTCTTTTAGGGGCTGTGTGTGTATGTGTGTATGTGCTCACATGTTAAGAGCCCTCCGTCAACCTCAGGGAGATATTCTTTTCTGTTTCCGTTTTCTGTGACAGTCATATCAGTTCACATGCATCTACACTTAACAACACTTTAAAAAAAAAATCAGCTGTGCCTAGAGGCTGATCAAAGGGCATGTCAGACATGAACACATTATATGGCCTATATAGCCTACAACAAGAACATCAGATGGAGAACCCTGGGCCTAATGTGTCAGTGACCTTTCCATCCGGACAATATACGGATGTGTTTCTGCAAAATGTCCTTCTGATGAATGAATGCATGACATAGGAAATGTCTTTTGACTTGAAACATATTGAAGCAATAAAAGCAAAAAATGGGAAAATCCCTTTACAGAAGAAGGTTTTCCTTTCACAGAGCTCCGATACAGTTCACTTTACTTCACAAGGAAAAGACAGAGATGGAACCTGGGCACTACTGCTACTTTTACTGTATCTAGCTGCTGCTAACACTACCATTACTACTATATAACTATAATTATAGGTTGTATTATCAGTAATAAGACTGATAATTTTGCAAACAGGATATATTAATGATATTTTCCCTAATACATTTTAATTTATGGGACTCAAGTCTGAAGACATGGTGTTGTCCACTGAAAAGTGCACAAGTTATTGTGTATATTAAGAGGATGATTAACTGTAACTTAGTTGGTGATCATCACGATGCAAAAAAACAACAACAAAAGTAAAAAAAAAAATCAAATTTAAGAATTTTGTTAAAGACAAAATGCTGAGCTAATAATGGAATCTGATAAAATATTTGCAACAAGTTTTATACAATTTTTCAGGCAACTGTGCAAGATTTCTTACACTAATAAGGGTAAAATTCCACAGCTGACATTGAATCTGTTCAAAGTCTTCATATGGAGATGGACAAATCTAAAAATGTTCTATAATTTCATTTAAAAAAAGTTGTCAGCAAAATCAGTTCCTAAAGATTATGTGAGCAATATACATACACAATACATCCAGACACATCATTTTGTAAATAAATTTGACACAAAGATGTGACTGTCAACAAAGTATTAGCAGAATACAAGGCCGTGTTCTGGAAATTAAACTGCGGTTTTCCCCAAAGTGATACTTTACAAAAAGCCAGTCAAAGATAAGTAATAATATTTAAGTTTAAAAAAAAAAAAAGATGATAAGAGGCATACTCCCATTTCAGCTCAACTGCTGAGATTTTAAATGGACTCAGGTCTGGGCACACTGGACAAGATGAATGGCCATAGAGCCCAAAAAAACTTTAAAAAGGCTCTTTCTGGGTTTTTTAAACCAAGCGCATTTAACCCCAACTAAGCCTCCCTCATAAACATCCAAATGGACCCTGAAGTTCAGCCTTTTTTTTGTGATTCTTCCATTTCCATGAAAGTTCTAGGATATTTTCTTTGAACCTTCGTTGTGGTTTCACAAGTACAAAATATCCAAGAATATCCTATGGCATGCACTCACCCATTGAGAATCAATCTACATGCAAGAGGGATGTTTCTCTTTGTGTTTGAAAAACAGATTTGCTTTAGGTTACACAGTGTACCAACCACTCTTAAGTGTTCTGATTCTTGTTTTCCCTGTAAGGGACAGATTTTAATTTCTTCTTCTAGCTAGTTGTTTACATTGTATACAGCGGGCCATAAAGGTTTAACTGTGGGATTATCATGTGATTTTGCTTGTGTGTGAGTGTGTGTGTGTGTGTGTGTGTGTTTCTGGGGCTGGCCAGTCTTCGATTTGACATGGCCTGACTACAAAAACATGCAGCCAGGCCTTCGGCTTTGGTTAATTGTACTCAGCAGACCACGGTTTTTTTTCTCCTTTCTTTTTTTTTTCTACACAAGGTCATTCGTTTTTCCTCACTTTCCAAAGGACACTGAGAGGAGAATTTCATTGTGGTCTGGGGGGTAATGAAGAGATGTGGAGACAGTTGTAGCCTCTCACTTTAACTTTCACTGCTAATGTCACGATGCAGAGCTCACGAAGTTTCCACTTTCGGTTTAAGTTTACATGAAGTTTATATGGATTGCTGTATTGGGGGCTATATAGGGGAACAACTAACTTGCTGTCCCTCATGTGGAAACAGAGAGAGGGCTAGACATCTCCTGTTTATAACAATTTCTAGGTTTTGTTAGGGTACCAACCAAACCACAGCTTGTTTATATATATATAAAAAACTATTTGAATCATCCATGTATTTACCAAGCTGCACCTATCCGTCAAAGTCTGACTTTGGCACCATCAATGCGCCGTTTTTGACGGAAAACGGCAAAGCTCTGCTGGACCACAGCACCGCCTCAGCGAGGAGACTGTCGGAGTACCGGGGCTGCTGCTACCACGACCCGCTGCAGCATTATCCTCCTCCGGGCAAATGGACCCTCTACCAGGCGAAGCGCCCAATCACCTCTCCGCCGTCATCCTGCTTCAGCTTGCCGGCGGAGGCTGTTTATCCCGATTATCAGGGCTTACCGTCCCCGTCGGAACCGATACCCGGCGGTAGCAAGAACCGCTTTTTGTACGGCGGCGCGGTTTACGGCGCACCTGATCCCCGTCTTCGCGCACACCCTTTTGCCGGAGACCTGCGGAGTTTCCCCGGCAGATACACGGCGTACAACGCGGACTCGAACCTCCTCTTCCCTGCGGACAGGGGCAGGATCCTGCCGCCGGTTTTCGACCAGTTTTTCGACGGCGGCGAAGAAGCGGAGGACTCGAGAGCGGGCATCGCAGCCGGGAACGAGGCGAACGGGACCGAGTGGACGAACTGTCAGAGCGGTGAGAGCGGCGAGGTGAGGGCGGGGTCACGCTCAACCCTGGCTGGGAAGGAGGACGAGGAGGATGCGCCCTCATCCAGCGGCGGTGGAGGCGACAGCAGGCAAGACCAGAGTAAGTGGAAGTCATACAATACAGTATTAAAATTCCAATTTCGTTGAGAAAATGCGGCTAAATAGTTTGATTCACAATGAAACTACAGACCTTTGAATAATCCAACAGTTTCTGGAGTCCTGACTCCACATGGGGTCTCTTCATGTGCAAATAGGGAACTGACAGATTGATAAATATTTGATATCCTAAACGTTTCTACGGAAACATTACGTCCATGAGTAGCATCATATCTGTGTCCTCTACGGGCTTTTTCCAAGTTCTGAAAAACACAGGCCTAAACATTAGGCTTCACACAGATTAACGTGAATTTACTGTTTGGTGCATAAAAAGCCAGCCAAAGAGCCAGGATAGGACCACACTTGACAGCCAAGGGGTCATTTATCCAGGTTACCAAACAGTTAATACTTAAGTCTTTGATTTATCTAATCATTTCTTCTTATAGCACACTTCCATGTGTTTGATTAGTCTAATTGATTAGTCAATTGATTAGTCCAGGAGTTAATATTACAGCGTGGAAATTATACAACAAATAATTAAGAAAAAAAGTGAGTGTAATGGTGTTTTTTCCTTGTATATGAATAAAAAGTAGTGAGTGTATTTAATGGCCCCAGTATAACTATATACTTTAACCTGCATGAAACAGATGTGAAAAGTCTACGAAATTTGTTCAGAAGCTCTGGGTTCCACACCTTTAAAAATCTTATTTTTTACATTGAATATTGAGTTTAGATGTGAATGAAGCCAGCAAATGGATTTATGCAAAAGCCAGTTCTGGTAAACAGTACTGGTTAAATGTGGTTATCTATTAATCTAATCATTGAAATACATAATAAAGTCAGTTCATATTCCAATTTTCCCCCAGTTTGTTGATTGTAATTTTATTTGCAGGGCTGCTGAAACAAGAAACAGTCACATGGTACTAACCACTGCCTGTGGGGCCACAATAACCATGGTTTCCTCCATAACATTTAAAAGATGCAGATCTGCAAATGCATGGAAATTAACTAAAGTGAACACATTTTAATGATAGCTTTAATAAGACGCTAGTCTTACTTCATAGCAGCAAGACATGGAGGTCATGTTAACTTCTTGAACCCACTGTTTTGACTTAGACCTTGACATTCACCTTAAATTAAAAGTTAAAATTAATTAGGTTCAGTTCAAGTCAGTAGGATTTACATGGGTTTTGTTTTTTTACGTCAGTTTTAAAGTTGTTGCTCATCTCTGTTGGATGTTCGGAGGAGATAGGCCCCCTCTAACCCTAATTCTCAAATTCTGGACTTTGTAATGTGCTTATTTTACTGCATCTATACAGTTCCTGTTTACTTATTTATTTTTTCTCTAATTCATGTTTAATTTTTTAACCCTTTCTCCAGCAGAGCCTTCTGCCAAGAGGAAGAAACGCTGTCCTTATTCCAAGCAGCAGATCAGAGAGCTTGAGAGAGAGTTTCTATTCAACATTTACATCAACAAGGACAGACGCATGCAGCTGTCCCGCCTTCTGCTCCTGACAGATCGGTGCGTGCACGTTAGGGCTTGTGCGAGGGTGGATAGTCCTTTTTTTTTTTTTTTACTCCACTTGCCAGGTGTTATTCAGCCTCTAAGCTACTGGCTGCAGTGGAGCACTCTCTTTAATTTCTCATACACTGCAGTATTGGAAAATGCAACTAAAACACTATTGTTTGGCCTCTTGTGATTTTCAACGCAGTGGAAGCCATGGAAGCATGACTAGCATTACTACCGTTATAATTATTAGATTATTATTATATCATTATTATTATCATTATTATAAAAGGGGAAAAACATGTTTTTGAATATATTTGGCTTAGATCTCTTAATTTTATGTAAAACTAAAAAAATCAATGGTATTAGAGCTGCAGCAATTAGAAAATTAATAATTTAGTTGATTGGTAGAAAATTAATCAGCAACTATTTTGATAATGAGTTGATTATTGATTTGTCATTTCTTGTGCTTCTCTAGCTGTACATTGAATATCTGTGGGTTTTGTACTTTTGATTAGACATTTGAGGATGTCACAATGGCCCCTGAAAAAGTCATGATGGTCTTTTCCCAGCATTTTCAGACTTTTTGTCCATTGAAGGATGGTTCAGTTCATCAGGGAAATAACTGGCAGATTAATTGACTGTGAAAATAATTGTTAGTTGTGGTGAGACTTTCATACAGTGCAGTGAGAAGTTGCTCAGTTCCACCTTCCCAGAATAATATACAGCCTACTTTGTCCCTTTATACACTGAATAGTTTCAGAGAACTGATAATGTTTCTAAATTTCACCATAGCCTTATTTATTTGGCACATTCATATGTTCTGGGCAAAATGATGATGTTTCACATTCTCTGTGAATATTCTGTCTGATATATTGATGAAAATCAGCAGCATTTTGTTTTGCACAATATATTTTCTCCAAGTGCAGAGGTGTTGCATAGCATATTGCAGTTTTTGTGTCTCTGCATGCTCATGTTTTTAAATGAACTCTACCTCAGCTATGACAGCAGTAAGAAAAACACAATTCTTGTTCTGTGCTATGCTTTTAAAGACAGGTGAAAATCTGGTTCCAGAACCGAAGAATGAAAGAAAAGAAACTGAAAAGAGAGAGACTGCAGTATTACACACCGTACCACCTGCTCTGACAGACGGACGAGGGCGAAGGAAGTAAAAGACGGCCCCTTTAATGTGTGACTCATGACCAAACTGTGGAACAACTCTGCAAACACTGTCACAGCACTTTCATTCCAATCACGTAGGCAGGTTAATAGAGACATAAATAAAGGTTAAAACTTACACGCATATTTACAAAAAGTAAAAACCCTGTTCCTTCAAAAGGAGATCACCAAGGCTTAGGTTTAGGCCCCGTGTTTTTTCTGGAGGACCAACACAGCACCAGAAACCTCTTTTTCTATACTATGTCTCACTCCTGATTTTCTTGAGCTCTCATCAGGAAAACATTTTAAATGCTGCCCTTGCCTTATTTGAGCCCAGGCTCCCTCCCTCTGAAGTCATGTGGCTTGCTGTGAAGAAATTAACCCTCTCTCTGCCTTTAGGCCTTCATGTTCTACAAATACTAAGAAACGAGGACATACATATTTCTTTGAAAAAAAATTAAACGGGGAAACATCAGATACAGATGTCGATCCTTATATTCATGTCTGTGCACCCTCATGGTTTGGACTTCACTTTTCTGAGAATGTAAATGATTTGGTTCCTGTTTTGTTGTGTTGTGTGTTTTTTTGTGTTGACAATATAATGTGTATCTAAATGAGTGACAAATAATGATATTTTATCTATCTATCTATCTTCCTTCCTACCTATCTATTAATTGATAGATCGATCGATCTATCGATGTGCATGAATAACTAATGACAATAGAATTACCTCATGAAACAAAATTTAACTCTTTATTCAGCAGATGAATATTATTATTTAAGGCAAATGCTGACAGACATTTAATAGTGGTATCTACTACTTTTTCTGTGATATGTGTGCTTTGACATTTTCCTTATATTTATTTCATCTTTACACAATTTGGATTTCAGTTTTATTCTAATTCAGTACAAACACACATAAAAAAAAAGATCAAGACACTGTATTAAAATATTTTACAACCTGATAGGAGGAGCTTTTTGAGAACACCTAACAAATGTGTAGTCCTAAATTTGATGTAAAAACTTTGAAGTTTAGTTGTGAAAGGTACAAACCATTTCAGACACTTAAATTCAAAAATATTATGTTGAAATAATAATATTCATACAAACATCACAGATATTGTTTATCTGAAATGAAAGTTTGTTACAATGTCTTCTGAAGCCATACACAGGGTACTGTCTTAATGTTTTTAATATAGTAATAAAATTAAATTAATGTCATGTGTGATCACTTCTGCAACCCCCCCAAAAAAAAAGAAATTACCCAGAAGCACAATTAAATAGGCTCACATTTTAGTTGGATGAAGCCTAAATCGTAAACACTACCATAGAAATTAAAAAGCAGGTTATTGCGCCCCCAGGTCACAATACTATAAAAGCTAACATTCTGCAGCAAAGAGCAGGAGTCTCATAGTATGGAACAAAATAAGAGAAAGCAGAGAACAGCTTTTCTGTCTTGTATCCTCTCATCCTTTTTTTTTTTCTCAACCCTGGAATCCCGACCCAGACTTTGAACAACATGAGACCAGACAGCAGAAACACAGTGAGTCCAAGGCTGCTAATGAACCTTGAACCGCAAACCAACCACAACACACCACACCGACACAGCCGTCA
The DNA here is from genome assembly GCA_016859345.1 of Istiophorus platypterus. Lineage (NCBI taxonomy): Eukaryota > Metazoa > Chordata > Actinopteri > Istiophoriformes > Istiophoridae > Istiophorus > Istiophorus platypterus. The sequence continues at coordinate 4,440,512 of CM029124.1, forward strand.
TTTCCTAAACTTAATGACTTTTATTGGGGCAATACAGACAGTCTGCTGTCTCTCTTCCTTTTAGTCTCACACATTTACCCAGTGTGTGTGTGTGTGTGTGTGTGTGTGTGTGTGTGTGTGTGTGTGTGTGTGTGTGTGAATGAGACTTTGTGTGCATGAGTGTGTATTTGTGTGTGAAGCTAAAAGAAAGAAGGGGAGATGAAAGGAGAGATTGTGTTTCTGGTTGGAACTAAAGGCATTCAACCTAATTGCCCACAATAAACCCGACTTCAAGCCTGCTGAGCCTTTTCTTTTAACCAACACAGACAAGTTGCAAACCGATTTATTTATATATTTGTTTTATTATTGCAAAGCATTGTGTTGTTTTAATCTTATTTTATAGTCTTTAAGAAATGGATTTTCTAGTAATTGTTGTATACTGATAGAAAGTACAAAATACCAGAACTAGTAGAAAAAGTAGCAATGGTATTTATGTAGTTAGTTTACTGCAACCAGTAACCATGATAGTAGAAGAATCACTATTAGAATGTATCTTTTGTAGCAGTACTAGCATTTAAGTTGTAACTGTATTAATATTAGTACTAGCTACTAATTAGCAGTAGTACTTACTTTTATCTAGCCATAAAAATGTGTGTAGTAGTAGTAGTAATAACAACTGTATCAATGAAACTAACAGTAGAAATGTAAGTTATAACAGTGAAAGTGAAAATCTTTACTTCAACTACCATATAATATTTAATAACACTATATAAATATTTAATGAATAGTTTATAGCACGATAAAATGAAGCTATGCACACCTATAAGTTTTCGGGAATGTATGTGTCAATAGTTATAAGGGCTGGTGTAGATAATTAATGATAATACAGTAAAAACAGCTGTAATAAACAAATGTCATCAATGCAGACGTTATAACTTATGGACAATTTCTGCACAATTAATTAATTCTTAAAAATGTTCTTAAAGCAGCTTAAACCTACAATATATAGTGTGTTATAAACCACAAAAAATTTTTGTACTTCTCATAAATGCTAAATAACAATAATATAACAGTAATGATAATGGTAATGGTAACTATAGTAGTAGCAATATAAAGAGTACTTGCATTAGTAAAGAACAGTAGTAGTAATATTGCACCAATGGATTTTCCTAATGCTCATCTCTAAAAATTGTTAGCATCATCTTATAGGAATGCACCATGTCAAACACTTCCAGCATCTCTCAATTTCTTTCTTATAGTCTGTCATATAAACATATACATGGCAGCTTGCATGAATTTTACACAGCAGACACTTCAGATTCTTTAACAGCTGGATTCTCCACCATCAGAGCAGCCGTGAGGACACCACCACCTACAGGCAGCTACAGCAGATTTCACTCAGTGGATGGATCCTAAAGGGTCCAGCTAGATTAAATCATTAATCTTGATTTGTGTATTTCATCCTTTTAGTACAAAAACAGTTACTGAAACATATGCTAACTTGATAATTTGCAAAAAAGGCATTAACGTGCCTTGTATGCTGAAAGAAACCAGAAGCCCGAAGAGCCTGAATAAGGAATTAAACTTTTTAATGGTGAAAGGTTGGATCATCTTAGGCAGTGACCATCAAAGTTGGACCTGGAAACTTACAGCAACAAAAAAATGTGTTGTCTCCAAAAAATATTGCAGTGTTCTATTGGACTATTATGGTACTAACTAGCAGAAAGCACAAGGACAGTGTTTGATGATTAAAATTGTTTTACTCCGATTCTACTCTTTGTACTGTTTAAATTAATTCACTTACAATGTGTCTGTAACAATAAAAATTATTCTCTAAGTCTTATAAATACAGTCTGTGCTCTGATGTCACTGGTGGGAAAGGTTCCCAGATCTTTTACTGAAGGAAAAGTAACTAAACCACAGTGCGAAAAAAAATACTCCATTACAAGGAAAAGTCCTATATCAAACAGCTTATTTAAGTGTATTACAGGATTCATAGCACTGATGCAGTTAGTATCTGACCAGAAGTGCAAAGAAATAGCATATATGCGATATATACAATGGTTTATATACAGAGAATAAGTGGCTGAAATATGGGGAATAGGGAGTACATATGTACTGCATATGGTCAAGATGTACAGCATAAATAACAGCGATCTTAAAAGTGTGGGTGGAGTGACGTGTTGAATAAAATGGTTTTAGAATATTCTTACTACACGGTCAGATTTGATTTGACTTATATTGAAGAAAATAAGACTTTAAAGACTCAATTACAGACTAAAATGACTTGATAAAATGGAGATTTTATGCACTGAAAAATATATTTATAAGCAGATCTCATGCTCTGTGTGAAATTTCATATACTGCAAAAGTAACTACAGCTGCCAACATATGTGTAGCAGAGTAAAAAGAACATTATCTGCCTTTGAAATGTATTGAAGTAGAAGTATAAAGTGGCACAATATGGAAATAAAACAGTAAAAATACCTTAAAATTATACTTAAATACAGTACTTGAGTAAAAGTTACTTTTTACCACTGAGTGAAGTAGACCTGGAATCCTGACTCCAGAGAACTTGAGCAGTGTTTTAACAGCAGATGGCGCTAAGAGTGTACAAGAGATAGATTAGATAGATTAGATAGATAGATAGATTAGGTAGATAGATAGATAAATAGATAGATAGATAAATAGATAAATATATAAGATAGACTAGATAGACAGATAGACAGATAGATAGATAGATAGATAGATAGATAGATAGATAGATAGATAGATAGATAATTTGCCACATCTGTTCAGTTGCTCAAAAAGCTCAAAAACACACTCATGTCCACACACAGCATTACATCATCAGGATTGCAAGTCAATATGCTAAAAACAGACAGCAACATAAGGCTCCAGGGACATGTATGTAACAGCTGCATCTGTATCTGATGTTTCCCGGTATAGATTTTTCTTTTGGTTGCAAAGAATGTATATCCTCATTTCTTAGCATTTATAGAACATGAAGGCAGAGAGAGGGTTAATTTCTTCACAGCAAGCCACATGACTTCAGTTGGAGGGAGCCTGGGCTCAAATTAGGCAAGGGCAGCATTTAAAATGTTTTCCTGAGGAAACATAAAGAAAATCAGGAGTGAGACGGAATATCTCAAAGTAAATTTGCTGTTTCTGATGTTGTGCTCATCCTCCAGAAAAAAAAAATGAGGGCCTAAACTTGAGCCCTGGTGGTCTCCTTTAGAAGGAGCAGGGTAAGATTTGGGAGATTTTCCTCAATCCTTATAGGAACATTTAATCCTTTAGTTTTCTAAAAAAAATAAAAAATAAAACCCCAAATCCCAAAACCTTTATTACCAAAAGTGGTAATAAAGTTTTAGCTGGAAGATCAAAGATCAGAAGACCAAAAAAAAAACGTATTTAAAAAAATATAGATTCCGTGTGGCTATGTGCTTGCACAAATACAGAAAGTGATTTTATTTATTAATCGAAACATAGGCTTAGTCTATGAGTAAGTTATTGCCCTAATTACATAAAAAAATAAATGGCCTGACAGCTGAAGAAAAGGAGATAACAGATATTGACCCGACCGGTGAATCAGTCAACTGACACAAATCAATCTTATCACAATTACTGTAATTTTGGCTTGTAGTTACAGGAGCTATACGCAAAAGAAAAGTCATGTAGAGCCTTTCAGCATAAGCTTCAAGGGAGAGTTTGTCTCCGTTTTTCCAAACATGCACAATATTTTCACTGTAAGATGGACAGACCAAATAAATCCCTTGTCTACACAAAGAAAAGCCAAGGCCCACATCTGATCTAGTTTACCTCAGTCCCTGTTATGTAAAGAGGTGTTTCTGGCCTTATACTGAGTATACAGTAGAAGCTATTCATTTTGTACCAAGAAAGTGGTTTAACAGAAGCAACATTCTCAATCCTCTCACACACACACACACACACACACACACACACACACACACACTTTAAACAAGCTTGTAAACGCCTCACGGCTACTTTTTATTCAGCCTGTAAAACGGTGGTTCAAGTCCACAGTTTTAAAAAACCTATATGCCCCATTCAGCCCCATTCAGCCCCATCTGGCAGCAGGCTCGTAGGCCCATTTCATTTCACATTTCTGAACACAAAAGAATGATTTGATTTATTCCCCATACTGGGTAAATACACTCTAACCATGTGGTGCACGGTGTAACCAATGGGCAGCCGAGAAGGAGGTAAGGGCAGGGAAAAAATACTACCATTTTAGGGGAGGATGTAAGCCACTATACCAGCCCATCTAACGTTTTACAGTCGCACTTAAGTGTCTTTTTATTGAAATAATAAAATAAACATGTCGCTAACGAATTATTATTCCATGATGGGGCTCCAGACCGAGGAGCCGTACGGTGCACACTTCATTCCGGGAGGCTTGCAGGGTTCGACGGTTGGCTGTGCAAAGCCAGCCCGGGGAGCGGAGGAGGAGGAGGGGACCCCCGGCTCACACATTCCGGATTTTTCACATTTTTCCAACAAACAAACGAGCTTAAACGGCTTTTCTCCTTGGACAAACACCTCTCCTACATCCTCGTCTGCTCCTCAGCAGCTGCAGTCCGCCCCAGGCGCCTCCATCCCCGGCCTTTTTCACCCACATCACCTCCTGAGCCACCACCACCCTTATTACGGCCCACAGACGCAGAGCCACGCCGAGCACCTCGCGGCCGCGGCCGCTCCGGAGAGCAGGTTCGTCCGCTGCTGGGAGGGGGCGACTCCCGCCTCGGAGAACGCCCTGTCACAGGCTCCGACCGGCTTCCCCGGGTGCCTCCCCGCTCAGGGTGACCTCTCCAATCCGAGCCCGAGGTACGAGGCGGTCAAGCCCGAGAGTTCACCGCCGTCGCACGGCAGCCCCGGCGACTCCAGCTTCGCCAGCCCGGCCGAGGTGGTCCTCGAACGCCTCGGGACCGTGGAGGAGCTGGGAAGAAAGCCCGAGTCCCAGACAGAAGACGAGGAGAGAAAAACACAGCAGCAGCTTGACCCGGGTAAAGACAGATATACCAAACCCCGGAATGTTAATTAGCGCTTAAGAAGTGACATTACACAGGTGTGTGTGTGCCTGTGAGAGTGTGTAAACGAGAGGGAGAATGTGGCCTAAGTAAGTAAGTAAGTGTGTGTGACTTTTATAGACCAATAAATGTCTTGTAAACGGTAAAATATAAAACTTTATTGTCCATTAAAATAATTAAGGTGCTATTGCTGTTATTAAGCAATTTATCACTGTGGGGAGAAACGCAGGTAGGCTTCAACTGCTTTTCTCTGATTAGATTTGTGCAGGAAGTTTACCAGTGACTGAGCCAGTTTCTCCTGCACTTATTTATCTTATTGCTTTGCCTTACTTTGACGAAAAAAAGCCAGTATAGCCAACTTGTTGTATGAGCATGTCTATTTGAAATCCTTAGTAATTTTTTAACCCCTTTACTGTCCATAACCTGCACAGAGGTACGTTTATCATGCAGCGTGCCTAACAACTGCCTCATCATTAAACTTAATTCAAATTATTTTTATTATTTCTTAACTTAAGATCTACAAATTCTCTGGGAAAAGTTTGGATCATAATAAACAAAAGTACAGAGACAATTGGGATCATAACAACAACAACGATAATAATAATACACAATTTTAGCTTATTACTAAATAATATTCTTTAATTAGACTGACTTGGCTACATTTAATTTTCTCCTCTGATTACATTAAATTGTTCCATAATTGTAGGCTTATGTGCAGCAGAGTAAAAATACTATGAACTTCTACTCACTTGGTTGTGTCAGAAATCAAGCTTAATGCATTTTAAATGGCTAAGACTCATTTAAGAGGTCTACTTATAGTTAAATGAAGGTTTCAGCGAGATCTTTGCAAACCTTAAGTCTACTTCATAATGAATGAATCATGAATGAATAATTCAAAAAGTGGGTTAATATGTCCCCTGTCCTTTAAAGTGGGGGTGTGTGTGTGTATGTGTATGTGTGTGTGTGTCTACCAAACCAAATAGTTGTTGCTGTCTCGCTGCCTGTCTGTCTGACTATAATTTCACAACACCCTGCCCTCCCTCTGGCTGCTTTGCTTTTTGTTTCAGTGGCCAGTAAAACATTTCATATCAGTCAACGGTTCGAATATCTCTCCCCAACTGCAGTTTAATAGTTCTAAAAATGAGGCTCAGTGTGGCTGTTTATCAACACTACTTTTCCCTCAGACAGAGGGTTTTGACTGTTCTCATAGGCTTCACTTCTGCTGTATTTCTTCTTGCTGCTCACTGTCCTTCCAAAAACATTTTCATCTTCCTTGTTTTAGCTCTGGTCAAAGGGGAATATGTTTTTAGAAGAGGAGAATTAAACCCTGTCCTTATTTATAGAGCTGTGTTTTAAGTATGTGGTGTTGTTTCTTTTTCTAATGAGCCAAAAGCTGCAGGCTCTTAAAATTTGCTCCTGAGAATATTTTCTTTTTTCTTTTTTTTAATGCCAGTCTTTGAACTATTCGCAGCTTACACACAAACACATACACACGCACACACACACACACACACACACACACATATATACGCAGAAAGTGAATATACTGGTGTGCGGTTTTAAGTTACCGCCTGTGCCACCCTGTCTCCTCCTCTGCAGAGAACCCATCGGCCAGCTGGATTCACGCCAAGTCGACCCGGAAGAAGAGGTGCCCCTACACCAAACACCAGACCCTGGAGCTGGAGAAGGAGTTCCTCTACAACATGTACCTGACCAGGGACCGGCGCCTGGAGGTGGCGGGACTCTTAAATCTGACAGAGAGACAGGTCAAAATCTGGTTCCAGAACAGGCGGATGAAGATGAAGAAGCTGATGATCCGGGAGAGGAGGAGTATGAATGAATGATGGATTGAGAGATGGGGGCGGGGGGGGGGGGGTCTTTTTTTCTTTTTTTATTTTTTCCCAGCATTGGTGAGGAAGTGGCAGTTATAGGTTGTGGCTGATGAAAGAAACGCACTGCTTCAAGATGCCCAACACACTAAGCAGTGGATTGTGGGGTTAACATGTCTGCCTTGGAAAAAAAAACTGCAGAGGTGAGACTTTGCAGGGAAGACCGAGATGTGTTGTAACACTTGAAAAAAAATCAACAAAAAAAAGACATAATCATGCCAACGTCTTATGACCTTTTCATGATGTAGAATTCTTCCATCCGCATGCCGCAAAATGAAGATGGTCAGACTATAACCTGGGATAGTTGTAAATAATGCTCAGAATTAAATGCTAACTTTACAGAGAGACCCATAAATTGAAAAAAACAAAAAACAGCAACATACTAGTTGATATCAAAGACGTTTGTCATTTTAAAAAACACATCTGTTTTTGATAAGGTTGTATATCTCACATGTCCAAACTGGCAACACTTGACACATACTTTAGTTCACATAAATTGTCTGTGCTTTCTGCCAAAATGCGAATCGCGTTTTATGATTTAATGCTAAAACTATCATCCCCATAAAAACTGCTCTCAGTGTGCCAGACGAGACTCCACTACTATCAAAGATAAACCCCCGGTGAGTGATCTTATGACTGAGCACCTGTCTTTTATGGTCCAAAAATAAAAAAAAAATGCTTAAGAGCATTTAGTTGAAATTAAGATAAAAATATAAAAGACTGCTAAACAAATAGACAAGGCCTGACACTTTATGGCAAAGAGAAGAGAAGAAGACAAAACTGGACAGAGGTGATGGGATTCATATGGTAAATGACGTAAACACAAAAATGAGCAACTGATGTGTTTTAATGATGTGTTTGGTGGTTTTGATTTAAAGGTTGAATCTGTTAAGACTTGATTTAAAATGCTGCAGTTTTAAGTCATTTGCACGGTGGAATTGTTACTGGACCTTAGGACACAAAGCACATGTAATTCAGCGGGACTCATTGTCTGTGCTGCTATTTAGTCCCATTGCTCCTGGTTAACAATGCCATTACCTTCATGTAGGAAAAGAAAAAGCACATGTGAAATAACTGTTTTCACATGGGAAATATCTGAAAAAGAACATTTACCTTTTTTGGATATCATCACATCTGATTGACCACATCTAAATGTGAATGTTTCACATCTGAAATGGTTTCAAACTTTCCTTCGTAAAAGTGAAGTTTGTTCAAACCAAAGTTGTCACGGAAGAAGTTTAAGAAACGGAAGTTACCATGAACTTCCTCCTAAACTTTAAACATCCAACGTCATGTGGCTTGGGCAACCAAGTCATTGATGACTGGCTGATTATCCACACAACAACAAGGGAAAGGCGTTGCGGTGGCTCTGGATGCTCTGCTACACTGGCTGTACTTTCCATATTGCATTTAAATGATCTCTTTTCAGCGTCGTTGTCTTTTTGCCTGGTCTGGGACTGAAAACAGACACAAAACGCATGTAATGACCGTTGGACAAACCCGAGGTTATGTCTGACCACAACCTTGCAGATTATTACACGGCCTGCAGTTGTGACCTTAACGTGGGAGGTTAGCATTAAACGAGCCATTAATCCTGGGACAGAAAAGGGTGTCAGGTTGTCGGTGTTGCAAAATCTCAACCATAAAATAAACAAACACAAACAAACAAGTGCGTGTGTCCAGGTGAGTAAAGGCTGTCAGAGATGCTTCCTGTCAGTGGGATGTGTTACAACCAACCCTGGTCTCCCCTAAAATAATAATCAAAAACAGGACTTTTAAGTTTTTTGTTCCTCGAAAACAGAATAAATTTCCTTCCTTGTTCGTTTTTTTTGGTATTTTTGTTTGTTTGTTTTTTTATAAACCGTGCATGTAGCCTCATGGGCCTATTTGTTGTTACTGTTGTTGTTGCTGGTGTCGTCATTGTTGCTACGTGTATGTGTTGTTACTCTGGGTCTTATATGAAGATATGGTCATGCCTCTGTTCCTCCACACACAAACACTCTCTCTCTCTTTCTCTCTCTCTCTCTCACACACACACACACGCACATGCACACACACACACCAGTCATGGCTAAGCTATGGTGTGACAGCAGTCTGATGGTTTTTTTTTTCATGGTCCCTCTTGAGAGAATAAACAGCTACAGTCCATGAAGGACCTTTACGTACAGAAGCAACGCACAACATATTTTCGTTTAAGAATGTAAAGTACGATATCATCACTTTAAACTATTATAAGAATATTATAGGGACATCAAAGCTATTTCAGTGTTTTTTTTTTCATTTCCTTTTTCTTTCTCAATTTCAATTTTATTTTCGCGATGATGAGATGGACTTACAGACAACACGGTCTCTCTGAGGACGAGAGAGAAACACGACAGGCCACGTTAGCCTCCAGCGGCCTGTGCTGTGGTTTAACCCGGGTCAGGATGTGATGTGATTTTTAAAAAAGAAAGGCCTTCATCTGCTCATTGAGGCTATACGCTGCTCGTGATGATTTTTAACAAATGAAATAAAAGATGGATTACAACGCCATGTTAAATCTGTGTCTCCCAGTGTTTTTTTTCCTTTTCTTTGTTTCTCTTGAGGGGATTTTGCTGATTTTTTGCGGACTGGTCATTTAGTTAGTCAGTTTTTTAGGCTTTTATTTTACATTTCTATTAATATTAGTGGTAGTACGATTTCATAACACTACCTCGAAACAGATAAGGACATAATAATAATAATAATAATAATAATAATAATAATAATAATAATAATAATAATAATAATAATAATAATAAACCCTACTAATAATAATAATAATGATAGCACCCTACTATTAATAATAATAATAATAACGATAAATGTGTTATGCGTGCTCGGTTGGATTATTATTTTAGCAGGGTAAAATTACAGTTTAATGTTATCAAATTTTTTTGTATTAGGCTAAATGTTTATATGTTTGTATTACATACCGAAGCACAACAAACACAATACTTCCATAGGCCACTATTGCACTAAGACCACTACTTATAATAGTAAAATTGGTTTTATTCTTCACAGTATTATTCTATATCTAGATTGGTTTCAGTCCGCAGGAGAAAATCAAGAAAAGCAGCGTGTCGTGTCTGCTGTTTCAATGTATTACAGGTCAATAATATGATTTATTATGGTATCTTTTTTTTTTAATTATGATTAAATTATCCCAACGTCAAGTTGTTTCTCTGTCCCCAGGTCTTCAGGTACGCGGTGTAAGCCCCGGTCCACCGAGAGACATTTCTGACTCCTTGTTTTGTCAAAGTCAGTGCAGCGCCTCGTAGCTCCCCTCATTTATTGCGCCCATATAATCCGCTCAGCGCTCATCCTGCAGGGTCATAAACCAACAGCACGCATTTGGAGAATAAACGTGACTTTCCCCCCCAACTCAGAAAGACAGAGAGAGAGACACACACACACGGGGGCTGGGGGTGTGGGGGGGTACCATAAAGTAATTTAGCCCAGACAGTCATCGTGGCCGAGCTATATGGTTTTATTGGACGCTCTTTCCTCCCTCGGAACCTCCACTGTCCTTCTAAATGTTAAAGTCATTGTCTGCGGATGGGACCAGACAACCTCCGCCGCATTTTCTGCGGAAAACGAGGCAACAAAACACAGGAAATTTCATTATGCATGGAATTAAAACGCGAAGAAAAGGCTTTTACGCCTGAGTAGCACTCGGCTCTGGATTTGTTTTTTTTTTTTTTATCTCTTGTTGGAAAAATCCGAATAGTTGTATCTGCGATCACTGACACGGGCCTGTTTACACAGAAAAAAAATCCGGCTGAAGATAATTTAACACTTTACTGTAGAGTCTAAGGCCAAAACAGGAAACGGATCCACATGACCCTAATGCCACCAAGTGTCAGATTTAATCCTATCAGCTATATTATACAACTTTTGTTTCAATTACTTCTTTTCTAATTTTCTAATTAGTAAATCATGGAGAACCTCCTCACCTTCCCTCGGTGTCAGTTCTTAATCAGTGTGTGGTTGCGAGTTATTTCCGTATAGTCCTGCTATATATTGACTCCGCACTGATATACTGTATAAAACACAGAAGGCTGGTATTTAGAATAAATTGTTGCAGGACGAGCTGAGAGACGCGAGAGAAAATATCATATATATTAGCTCTTAATTAGTGACAAACCAGAAAAACAAAACAAAAACCGCACAGGAATACATGACAGGAAAATGACTGGAGGCTACGACACTGCCCAAAAAAGGTGGCGTAAATTAGAGTTTAGCTTTAGAAAATTTTAAATCAAACCCCAATAATACAAGCAAACAAATATATATAGGGTCTCTACACGTTTGATTGAATGTTTAACACGTAAAAAAAGTAAAATAAACTGAGAGGAACGAAACACCAACGCGTAAACGGTCAAATACAACGAAGGGAATTGTCTTTGTGCTGCAGAAATTAAATGCTGATTTTATTGCACCCGATTAAATGTTGTTCCCAGAACAATTTCTGCAATGAGACCACACGTATTCACAGTAGCACAGTAACTCATTACATTAGTGATCGTTATTATTTGATGATTATTTAGAAGGGTGCATGTGTGGGCTGGCGTTATTAGACTGGAGCTGCACCGATGTTCATTTCAGTTGATGTTCAGTCTATTTTTTAGGGAATTTTTCGGGCTATGACACATAGTGTCATAGTAGATATTTTTTTCTTTAAAATAAAAGTGGGTTCAAAGGGACAAAATGAATGTTAGATCATTGCGTGGATTTAAAAAGTAACTGGCTATGATGGCTCGGAAATCCAAGAAGCTGACTCTGCTCGTTGTGTTGAGTCTGGATTCGGGCGTTTAAAGACGTGTGTTGCGTTTAAGGACTTAGAAACATAAAATGTAAATACAATAACACCAGAAACTACAACCAGCACTTTGCCCGCACGTGTAACTACCGACTCCATGCGCTGGGTGGAGGTGTTGTCCTTCATGAGCTGCAGCACCGCGGACCGGTGGTTCGACCTTTCTGCTGTGACTCGAGCGACCTGAGGCCAAACAGCAGCAGAACCGAACTTGACAAACGCCTCCCCCCTTTTTTAAGATGTGCTCGTTGATTTAGACCAAGTATTAAACGCGAGACTACCCCCCCTCCCCCAGCAGAGAATCCGGCCGATGACGTGGTAAAATTTTCAACTTTGAAACCTAAACATTTCAGTTAAATGAGCCCGTTTAAATTATTCAAGGTTTAACTTTCTCCGAACGAAAATTGACTCATTCGGGGAAATGTGGAGTAAAAGCGAAGGAGCCGTTCGTTGAAATTAGAAGATAAAAAAATCACGTTACTGTGTGATAAATAAAGACTTAGAAACAAATCTCAGTCCACGTTTGAAATCAGTGGATTTACAGCAAACGCTGACGCCTGGGAGCGTTACCGAGGTCAGAGGGTGTGTGATGCGACTTCCTCTTCCTGTTACCTCTTCAAAATAAAACTTTTAACCAATACCTTCAGACCTCTGCAATCTTGACCTGCACCTTGAAGTCAGTGCTGAGGTAAGCACAAAGCAGCAACTGAGTAGAGAGCTTCACCTATGGCCCCGAGATATTTCATTATATCTAAAGATTAACTGTTTTATTTAAAGCTTTTATTTTGCTATGAGGCGAGAAAAAGGGGAAAAATTGCATATATCTAATAGCAAAACTAGAAAAGCATGTACTGTCTACCAAGTCTTCTGAAACAGTAATAACATCCAGAAAATTAAACACAAAAAACTTTCTCTTTCACCGCTAATTAATCGGGACATAAAATAAATGTGAGTGTTATATTAAATTTTATAATCATTAAAAAATTGACTTGTAGAGCACTTTTCAAAACTCAAATTTCAAAGCACCTCAGACAGGGGAGGAAATTAAAATCCAAATCATAAGATAGATAAAAAGATGAAACCAATTTCAGTGAATGAAGATGAAATAAATTAGGGGATTATAACAGGATAAAAAAAAAGACATTTAAAATAAAGTAAAAACTCACATAAAATCAAAATAGGCTCTCTGATAAAAGTGAGTTTTAAGACGGGATTTTGACTCTGCCGGCCTAATTTCCTCAGGTCAGGGCCTTCCAGAGCCCCAGGGCCTGGACTGCAAACATTTTGTCCCCCTTTCATTTTTCAGGTGGGCCTCCGGAACATATAAAAGCCTTCTTCCTGAGGATCTCAGACTACGTACTGGCTCATGTGGTGCTGAGTGTGACTGGGAGAAAAACCTTAAAAAGTAAACAGCAAGATTTTGAAACCAGTTCTGAAACATGGCAGGAGTCATTGTAGAGAAAAAAACTGGAGCGATGTGGTCCTGGCTCTGGGCTCTGGTCGAAAACCCGCCAGAGCTCTGCAAAGTCTGGAGTCAATCTGTGGATTTTTGGCCTCAAATGAATAATATAAGCAGTTAAATAACATCATAATCTTTTTAACAGGTCTTTCTGCTCATGTTTTGCATGGATATGAAAAAACAAGCCACAAATCCTAGACATAAACAAAAACACAGAAAAAAACCTGTATTACCTGTAAGAATTAATCATGCATTTTTATTTCTTATATATGCAGAATTCCGAGGCTACACTCTTGCTATAACCTCTCAGCTACAGGGGGAATAAGCTCCATTGTTTTCCAGGTGACACTGCCATCTTCTGTTACAACCAGCCACGTAGAACTGCTGCAGTTTTAGACAGTATTATGTAAATGGTCACGTGTGTTTCCTGAGGACAAGGGAAAAAGGCAGGACTCAGAGTACAAGATGGAAATATAGCAGCATGCTTCTTTTTATTTTTTAAATTCTATTTTAGTCCCTGAAACTGAAATGGAAGAAATAGACATGTGGATTGTAGCTTCTGCTTTTACAACCTAAAAATTTAATGGAAAATGAGTGACAGCTTCAGTGTTTCTACTTTCTTTTGATTTGCAGGAGAACAATTTTATGGGAAAAGGCCTTTCTGAAAGTTGACTTGATGGCAAATAGGCCACTTAAAGTTTGACATAAAGATTTATTTAAAAAAAAAAAAACCCCAACAAACAAAAAATAAACCCCACTAAAAACATTACGAGCACTTGGTGACCAAATGAATGAATGTTTGATTTAAATAATCACAATCCAAGATGTTGACCAACATTAATTTTATAGACTGAGCATGCTCTGATTATTTCAGGCCAAGTTTATTTATGCATCTGGTGGATTTAAAGCCATTAAAATGCACTCAAAAGTCTTTTTTTTTCCCCTTTTATCATTTAATTTGATTCTGGCAACAGTTATTAAAAATTCAGTTGAATGAAAATGGAAATGACTGAGATCTTAAATCTAAACACAACATGACAGACTTCGTTGTATAGCCCATCTTCACTTGTAGAAAAAATGCAATAAGAAGTGGAAATATGTTGATATTTGTTCTGTTGAGGCTAAAAATGGAGGGGTTTTTTTTGTACCTCTTTAATGGGTAAGATAATAAAGCAGGAAGCCAAAGACAGGAGAAAGTTTGTGTACTTCAATAATAAAAGGTTTTATTAAAAGGTCTAATGCATAAATAGCACATATTAATAATAATAATTATCTCCAATGTTTTATTAACAATAATAACAACAACTATTATTATTGTTATTATTACTACTAATACTACTTTTTATTATTGTTATTACTACTAATACTAATTATTATTATTATTATTATTATTATTATTATTATTATTATTATTATTATTATTATTATTATTATTATTATTAACTAAAATAATAATTATTATTATGCCTTAATGCTGCAAATAAAAGACAGGGGATCTTATCAGCCCTCTGTTGTTTGTATTTGTTGCTACTAGGCACAGTGTGGCCACTGGGGGCAGAGAAAGGGTATGAGGTCATATAGTTTCATGTTATGTTGCCATCCTAAATTAGCTACAGGCTTCATCAGCATTAAGGACCATGGCTCATAAGTCCAACTACTGCTCATGTGACCGGAATCCAACGGGGAAATCAAGATAGCGGGAGTCAGTCTGCGACAAATACTGCAGCAGCCCTGGTGTCTCATCAGGCTGGTAATATTAGTGAATCTACTCTCCACGATGCCTCCGTTAATCACCTCTAACACCCCCCCCACACACACACACACTACACAAACACACAATGATAAAAAAAAAAGACATACTGCATCCAACTGTGGGCTCAGTTGGCAAAGGAAAGTGTTTGTGGAGCTCATTACCTTTAATCCAGTTAAAAATAAATAACAGAATTCTTTAAAAAAAAGTGTATCAGCAGGAACACTGTATTTTGTGAGAATAATAGTTCAGTGAAAAAATTATGTTCAGTAAAAAATAAAAGTAATGTTTCAGCAGAGGTTAGGTCTCCATATGTTTTCAAAAAATCTTAATAATTCAAGAAATATTCAAAAATG
This sequence comes from Istiophorus platypterus, assembly GCA_016859345.1. NCBI lineage: Eukaryota > Metazoa > Chordata > Actinopteri > Istiophoriformes > Istiophoridae > Istiophorus > Istiophorus platypterus. The sequence goes on from CM029124.1 coordinate 4,455,833, forward strand.
GAAAGGACCACTTTCATTTTAATTATTTCGACGGGAAACGGGTTAAAGTCAGTCGATCGTTTTCACTGATCCATAGACGCTTCCGATCCTTAAATCTATATTTTTGTCATTCTGTAAATGCGACAGGGAGATGGAGCCTGAATAATTTCGTTCTATGCCCACAGAGTGAATTTACTTCAATTAATTAAAAAGGTGTCACAGACATTTCTGTGTTATAAATTTCTTATCACAAACTGGGAAAAGTAACTGCCTCTTTTTTCTTTATATTAAATATTTTTTACTTTAATGAATCTACTCTTTGGGTAAATTTCTTTGTTTTTGTATTTTTGTTCCATTAAAACAAAAAAAAAAAATCCTTTATCTATTTATTATTTCCATTCTGGGGGAGCAGAGTTCAGGTTAAATTGCTTTAAAATTTGTGGAATAACTTATTTTTTGTTATGGTTTGACTTTGGTTTTATTTACTGTAAGACAGTCCCTGTTTTCTGCTTTTTCCAACCTCGATATCAGACTCAACCGACGACTTCTATTTTGGTGAATTTTAAGTTCATTTTCTACATCTGTGGCCTCCGGCGTCCGTTTCTATAAAAGAGGCACAAACCAAAAAAAAATGCTCAAAGGCCTTTAGAGAAAAAAAGGTATTTTCCGCGCGCGAGTGCGTGAGTGTGTGTGTAGCCTACGTGATTCTGTATATATGTGTGTGTTTGTGTTTATCTATTTGAAGGTTCAGCTTTCTCTTGGGTGCAGCTGCGACAAAGTCCCTTTTCTGACTCCCCGATTTACACACACTTTCTTACACACTTACACACACACACACACACACACACACTTACACACACACACAGATCATAAAACCCTTTTACGAGCCGACAGAGTCCGCCATTGGCCGCCAACGGTCATGTGTGCGCGTGCGGTGCATACCCTCACGAGCAGCCTCACCTCGCTCTCGGTAGCACAGAGCTGCTCGTCGGCACCCGCGCGCCTCCAGTGAACGGTAAAAAAAGAAAAAGAAAAGAAAATTCTATTTACATTTTGAATTTATCTCTTAGCGAGATTTCCCCATAAAAAGGAGGTTAAAAATACACTTGAATGATTTATTCGTTAAAAGTTGTAATGTTTAAACGTAAAGATTCTATTTCCCTTGTTTTACACACATCAGACATAAAGTAACGTTTATTACCGACAGGCTGTGGGGAAAACACTGCTGCTGTTCACAGGCAAAAAAAAAAGAAAAAAAAAAGAAAGAAAGATGGATTTATAGATTTCTATCTATCTAAATATACTCATCCAGTCTTTCTTTGGACAATTGCAGTTTTTTCTGGTTTTTCTGACTTAGATCTGGTTTTGTCTCTGCTCTTTGTTTCTTGTTTGGCTCCGCTCAGTCCTCAGGATGCTGCAGAGGAAAATGGAGTCCTGCCGGCTGCTCACGTCAGGTAACCAACACAGGGACTTTCGATGTGAAAACGGAGAGAAATCAAATCCTGGCTGCACTTGGTGCGTGCGTGTGTGTGTGTGTGTGGGGGGGGGGTAGATTTACCTGGACTGTTGTGTCATTAATGTCCTTGGGTTGATTGGTTTTAATTTTTAGGATGAATAATAGATAGAGTTTCACAGAGCACACAGGCTTGTATCTGCTTAGTGCACCTTCTGCAAAATATCTCAAATTTGTTGCTGTAATTATACACCAGGCTCCATTGTGTTTAAACACCTGCACCAGAAAAAAAATGTGTGCCTGTTTTTCTGCAGCACATTAAAATAAGATGTGACAAGACTGTATTGTTGGAGATACAAGAAAAAGATCTGCAAACTGTTGAGTTTGAGGAGCCCACCTACCATGTTAAGAGGACTCCCGTTCAACTGCTCCTCTGTTTCAACCCAGCATCAATGCCTCTGTAAAAGGGTTAAAGGGAAACGCAGGAGGGGAAAGGAACCATCTTCCCTTTATCCTGTATGATAAGTCAATTACGCTTGGTCAAAATTACCAGGCCCGATGCTGAGAACATTATCTAGAAATATGTTTGTGAACCAAATGAATAGATGCTCCAGAGTAGTGAAATACAAACAAGCCTTCATGGAGAAGTAAATAAATATAAATAGAATATAACTTAACATTGCATGATGCGGATTCGAGGGCGGTTTCTCAGAATGCAGCAGCCCTGAGCCTTTAGCACCTCTCAGTGTGGTCATAAGACACTTTACCATTGGGTTTGAAATGCACATGCATGTGAACTATACTAATTTTATATAGATATGAAAATGTTTTATCCATCATGAAATAATTTATCAGAGAGTATCTTTATGATCGCCTGAAAAAAAAAAATAAAGGTTCTTCCAGTGCAAACAGCTGGATCCTCTGCCCTCTGAGTAAAACATCATCCTTTGACATTTTAACTTTCTCCTTTTTTTCTTAAATCTTTTAAAGATCTGCTTAAAAGCAACTAAATTTCTTGTTCCTGCTCCACAAAATGTACTTGGACAGATGGACAGAAAAGGACAGAAGGAAACCTTTCCTCCATGTTTTGTTTCCATTCACGTTTTTTTACTTTTTGTTTTTTATGAGGGCAGCCTGAGTGTCAGAGAGACAAAGAGGCCGAAACATGGTATTTTCCTCCCTTGAATTTTAGATTTCTTTTTTTTCCCCCCCACAAGGGCAGCAGGCGGGGTGTGAGAGATAGGGAGAAACAAAGACAGTATTTCACTGGTGCTGCTCTGCTGAGCTCAGCTGGCGCTCAGTATTTACAACCTACTGCAATGCGGCAGGGAATCTTTATGCGCGTGTGTGTGTGTGTGTGTGTGTGTGTGTAAATTTATGTGTCAGTGTGTGTGAGAGGGACAGAAACAAAGAGACAAAAGGAGATAGGGAAGACTGTGACGAAGAGAGTGAGAGAAACATTGAATTAGAGCCTGAGACTGATGGAGAGACACAGGACGGACAGAAACAGAACTGGAGAGAGGCAGATGGATTTAAGACAGAAATGTGTCTGTGTCCTCTGTCGGTTTCTAACAAAACGTGCATGTCTCTCTGTCCCTGCAGGTTGGTGCCAAGATCTCAGATTCATCCGGATGTTTACGAAGCAGAAAACAACCTGCAGGTTTGTCCTGATTCTTCAAAACATCACATGGTTGCATTTATAAAAAGCAAATTGCCACAAAACAATATAGAATTTAAGACAAAAAATGTGGGATGAAGATTAGTACCACTCACAAGGCCTTTTTGTCACGGCTTGTCTGTGATGTTAACTCATCAAATTAAAAATTTCAGTTCTTATGCATTTCACTGAAAATATGTTTCTTTAATCTGCCTGTTTTTCAGAAATCACCACGGCCTGAGCCACTTATTTAAAGCGAAGCAGTTGGACATGATCATCTGATGCAGGTAACAAAAAGATGGAAAAGAATGTGGTTAACAAAAAAAATTTCTCTATCAGTCTGTTTTACCTAGCAGTAGTAAACCAGTTTTCTATTCGATTAAACAATTTGATTTCTTTTAAATTAACTGTATGAGATATCATAAGCATGCTGTGTCATATTGTACCATTTTTATTGTGTGGCTTTAGATTGGAATTGCTGCTCTGGTTAAACCTGTTGAAGAACGTCCAGGTAATTGTGTCTCATTTGAATTTAAAAAAATTTTTTTTATCATTTTTTTGCCAAGAGTGCAACTGTTCTTATTAACCAGCAGGGGGCGGTAACAGGCAGGGAAAAAGGTGGGGCGTACTGCAGATGCTGCAAGATAAGGACTCAGAAAGCAAATAACTTCAATCAAAGCCACACAGTTCTCTTTTTCTTATTTGAACAGTATTTAAACGATTGGAAGTTATTATTATCATTATGATTTTTACCTGCATTATGGATGCATATTTCCATTCCACTAATGAGAATCGTCATCGTCCACATCGTCAAAATCATAGAAAAGAAGATTAGTAGCAAAGAAGATCTGTAGATGGGACTATTGTAGATAAGCCGCTGACTCAGTCATTACCCTCATGCTTCAAAATTGGCGCTGTTGTGCGTCTATTTAACACCAGATGGCGGTAAAGCCCCGAGGATGAGATTTTAGAAAACTGCATCAGCGTCACACTCGGTTAAATCTCGGTTAACGACATCCTCTTCCCCCCTTACCCTCGGGTTCATGAGAAGTCCCTTCTCCCAGTTACCCTGAATGCACCCTGAATACCCCCTCTGTTTGTCCCGGGACATCTTTATCCGGACGTGATTCCGGGTTACATCAGCTAGGAGGCGTCATTAGGCAGGACGCCAGGCCAGGCGCCATAAATCAGGGGCAAGTGGGTTGTGGTAAAAAAAAAAAGATAAAGAACAGGGGAAAAACGGTGCCAGGTTGTTAATTAAAGTAAAGATTAAAATGTATTGTTTTGCATTGTAGTTCCTGAACAGTGAAACATCTTGGTTGCTTTACAATATTTCTGAAAACGACATTAACAAATTAAAGCTTAAAAAACCTGTTAGATAAAGACAAGAAAACAAGATTTAAAATGATTAAATTTCATGTAAAATGGGTTTTTACCTAAGTTTTATTTTCCCTTTAGACGAATGGCTGAATTTATGTGCACTAAATTAAATTCCAAACGGTTTGTGTATTATTATTAAATATTTATATTATTTTTATTATTATTATCATCATCATTATAATTGTGATGTAATCGCTAGGCTTATTATGTTTAAGTTTTTTATGTGCAGGTTTTGGTTTATTACTTTGTTTTGACACTTAAATGTCCACACACATACACATATACACACACACACACACACAATTACACACATGCACACATGCATACATACACACATGCACACATACACACATGCACACATGCACACATACACCACACAACAGAGAAAGAGAGGGTGAGACTCCCGGGTTGTTTTCTCAGAGCTCGTTTATGGTTTTATTGCTCCTCATTTACGGAAATCAAAGCAGGAAACAAATGCTCCAAACAGCATTCCAGAAACATCCGGAAAAGTGCAAACAGCGTCCAGTCTCCGTTTTCTGAGGAGGGAAGTGCCGCAGTGAAAACCACACGGGGTCTCGACGGGGCGACGGCACCGTAGATTGCTTGTTTTACGCACAAAAATATACCATTTTTTACGCACATACTTTTTTCTGTCGTTCATAAAATATCCGTGACAACTTCTTAAAAATATTTTACCCTTCATTATTATAAACAGCAAGAAAATCCCCAGAGATAAATATTTCGATTTAAACTAAGAAAAAACGAAGCAAAACCCAGAAAGGAAACATTTTCTACGGAATCTTAAACAAAACAAAACAAAACAAAAGAAACCCTTATTCAAAACAAGCCTAAAAATAAAACTGAGAATGGGGAAAAAAATTGGAACCACTAGAATAAATATATCTAAGATAAAATGACCACAAAACGCACCATTTCCACATAAGACCCCGGAGATTAAAGGGTGTTCTTTTCTTGGCGCCATTATCGAATAAAGTGACTCTTGGTGCAGGGCCTAATAATTTATGAACCCGCGTGTGAGCAGCGAAAAAAAAAAAAAGAACTGAACACGTGACGGTAATAAAGTGTGTTTTATTGCCGGCGGTTTGACAAGCCCCAAAATATAACTCAGAGAGAATAGCCGACAGGCGGCCAGATGGGATCGGTAGCCGATATTTGTCCGAAATCAACAGAATGCTCTTTGTGTCGCTGAGGGGAAGCGAACGGAGACGGTTCCGATGGTCAAACTTCGATCCGCTCCGACGGGATTTTACAGTAACTTACGGCCGCGTCTTAACGCGAGAGCGGGGCGGAACAAGTAAGTGCGTCTTGATTTTCATATTTGGCACAGATATGAAGTTATGAATGCAGACGGATGGGGTGGGGGGCAGATTGAGGACTAGAGGTGGTGATGGTGGTGGTGGTTGGAGGGGGGGTGCGAGTGCTCCCCGGATTAAAGCGGTGGTCCGAGGACCCCCCAAGGACCCTCGTTGGAGAGAGTGACGGGGTCCAGGGATCCACCTGTATATATATGTGTATATATGTATACATACACACATAAATATACATATACATATATACATATACATATATACATATATATATATATATAAACTCTAATTAGGCTGGAATCGCCTTTTTAAAAATTCAACACTCAAACATCAAATTCAATGACTTTCAAGGCCCTGATTTTCTGAAATTCAAGGCGTCCTCGGGGTAAGAGTAGTTCAATTTAGAATTGTTTTTTCTTTCTGTTCATTTTAATTGACTTCAGATCTCAGTCCTGTATACACAATTGGAAAACGTTCAAAATGAATCATTTATAAAGATAAATGTAGAGTAAAAAATGACCTGCAGGTAGATTCATCAGAAAGAAACCATAATAGTAATGGATATCAGCAAAACAGCCATTTAGTGGGGGGATTGGTTCCAGTAAAACGCTCGTTTACAACTGACCAGCTGCTGCCGTTTTTTGCATAAACCCGTCAAATCAACTAGAAATTTTTAAAATTGCTGCCACATCAACGCAGCTATACAGAATAAACGTTGCAAGAGATCCAGAAATTTTATTCCAATTTTTAAAATCCAAAAAATGTATCCAGGCTTCACCGAATTTGTTCAAGGAATTTTAAAATCCGTACGGACCAGTTTGTAATGAGGCGCCTTCAGGATCATAGGTTTTATTTAGTTTTTTCATCGTTGTCACCTCACGTTGTAGTGGTCTGTGTGAATCCGTTAGGGAGTTATGGATTTTTTTTTTTTTAAAGTAAAGAGACGTCTGTGTTTTAACATGTTTCGTAGGAAGCCCTGAACATGAAACAATATATATATATATATATATATATATATATATATATATATATATATATATATATATATATATATATATATATATATATGTGTGTGTGTGTGTGTGTGCATGCTTTCTGCAGCATGTCAGTGAGGGCATACAGTATTTCCTTCACTTTCTGAAGCAGCAAAACTTTATTCCATATGTTGAGGATTGTCAGGCTTACGTATAGGAATTTAGCATTTACTATTACTACTACTACTACCGTTACTACTAAGTACAGTACTACTACTACTATATTAATAATGAAGCTGATTATATGGATGAGGCTCTAACGATGTCGTATCAGTGAACACATTTAGTCTGCTTATGCCTGCATGCAGCCGCCGCATTTGAAATGATTCTGACTCTTATTGGTTGAGGCTTGTGTGGACGTGTAAACACGGTCTGAGTTATCGGGCGTTATGGAGCTTTATTGAGATGTTAAATTTTACAGCTGCCTCTGATGACACCCAGCCTCGCTCCTCTTATGTAGACAGGCAGAGAACAATACAGCAGCAGTTAATGACCAGGAGAGGATTTTGATCATAGTCAGAGCTCCAGAGTCTGGTCAATAACCGCACGACATTAATCTTCTAAAATATCATTGAAACAAATGACGTTAAGGGCTGTAGAACACTTTAACACGCAGGGATCTTCGAAGTTTCTGGAAAACATTGCATTATGGGCCACTCTTCTGTTGGATTCTGCACAGACGTAACTAAAAGTTTGCTGTTTTTGGTTGCCATTAAATTAGGATTTTAAAATGCCCTAACCCATTTTATTTCATTTTATTTTATTTTACTAGGAAGGCATAAAATGGCGACCAGTTGTTTTTAGTTAATAATCAGCAGCTCGGTAGAACTGGTGCAACATCTCAGGCTCTGTGATCTACATCAACAGATCTACATTCAGTTCACCATTACATACAGCTGATGATATTTTTTGAATGACTGTTGTTTAGTTTATATGTTTTCTGCTGCCAAACAAATATTTTAATCTCCATTTATTTTGTTCATCTTTTTTAATCTCTATTAAATTTGTAGGCTACAATATTTGGGAAACAAAATTGATAAACTAATAAATAAATATCAACGATAATTATGATTTTACCCACTTAAAAACACCTGTAATTAAATATAATTTCATCATTATTTTAGGATATAAAACAGATTTCATTTTCCTTATGGCAAATTTTCGAATCCGATTGAATTGTAAACCCGAGTCGCTCACGTCTACAACTGATAAGACGATTTCTAAAGAGGCTGAGCTGCAGTCGTCGGTATAATACAATTCTAAAATCAACCAGTGTTTGTGTTGCACGTAATTTGAATCTAAACGGATCTCAGCATTATTTCTCCGCCCTCATTTACGGTCAGAACCCGCGGCTCCTGGTCGGTCCGAGACGGTGCGTGCGGAGTTCCCATGCGGGGCTGGAGGTCGCAGTTAATGTCTAAACCTGCTTAAAGCTGCTCGGGGCTCGGCTTTGACCCGGCAGAGGGCCGGGGGCGGAGGGGTGAGCTGGCGGTCAGCCTGTCTAAGATGAAAAAGTGAAACGACCCCAGAAAGAAAAGCCACATCTGAATGGCTTTATATCGCAAAACCCGAGCCGGGGATGAGGAGAGAATTTAGCGAAGGGTTTGTCTAAAAAGGTAACGAGCTGTTTATATGAATATCTGCTTGTGTTACTGGGCTGTTCCTGTTAATTGGCTGCAGATCTCAGTCCTGTATACACAATTGGAAAACGTTCAAAATGAATCATTTATAAAGATAAATGTAGAGTAAAAAATGACCTGCAGGTAGATTCATCAGAAAGAAACCATAATAGTAATGGATATCAGCAAAACGGCCATTTAGTGGGGGGATTGGTTCCAGTAAAACGCTCGTTTACAACTGACCAGCTGTTGTTAATCAATACTCTACCAATAATTAAAATCTGATATATGAGAGATGATAAGAGAACCGCTGTATGAATAAATAGCCAAGTATGCGGCTCGAATCCCATTTATTAAAATCAAACCAGAAGAAAATATTTCAACATAAAAAACAATTGGCCTCGTTTTCTCCTATTTTAACCCTTTAATTTCGGACCCTCGTTTGGCCTTTGCGCAACAATAATCCAGCGAGAGAGAGAGAGAGAGAGAGAGAGAGAGAGAGAGAGAGAGAGAGAGAGACCTGCGGAACAATGGACTAGCGACTCCCGCAGTCCGCGTGAACTCTGCATGGTCCCCCCCGAGCCCGGGCCCCTGCGTGGCCCTGTCCAGCGCGAGGACTAATGAAACAGTGAACCAGCGGTCAACGATTCTGATTGACCCTCTGGCGACCTGATGGCAGCTAGGCTACATTCTTAAAGAAGAATGCTCTTTCAAAAAAAAAAAAACAAAACAACAAAACCGAAACATCACTCCGTTGTTTAGTGCTGCTGTTCTCCTCTAAAAAAAAAAAAAAAAAACAAAGTCCACCAAAGTTCAGGGATAGGGAGCCCCTATTCAGAAGGTGTGAGCTAATGACTCCAGTCTTCAGACCCCCTATTTATTGGAAGAATTTAGGCTGGAATAATTGTGAAAAATGAAAGTTTTAGGTCAAAGTCCCCTTTTTTCAACTCAAGGCATGGATTAATAGTCCCAAACTGAATAGATTCTTGACCATTTGCATTTTCCACATCTGCAGAATGGTGCTCTGAACTGTGCAGCTTCATTATTCAACCAAATCAATCTGAACTGATGGGAATCGATGTTTTAGCTCAGCCTTAAAAGGCTTTTGTCTTCACCTTTCCTCACAGATTAATGCAAAACCAATCTTCCTCTACATAAAATTTTGCTGCTCTTCTCCCTCCACGCAATCCAAAGCCCCCCCCCTTTTTTTTTTTTTTTACTTCAGCAACAAATGGTTCAGAGCGGAGTTTTCACCAGCCACTCACTCACATGGCCATGGGAATTTAGTGAAGGTAAGCAGGCAAATAAATAAATAATAATAAAAAAAAATGAGCCCCTGCCAGAGCACAGAAAAAAAAATACCCAGGGCAAGAAAATGGAATAACAGAAAATTTCTTTGGTGCCTTGTCAAAAAATTACAGTAAATAAACACACACAACACTGTCTATATTATTTGTGCATGTGTTCCAAGTAAATGTCACCAGTATTCTCAATAACACATTTCCATGTGTAAATAAAGACATGATGTGTGGGAATGGAAAAGATGTGGACAGTGTTTCCTTTAGTGGAGCATGGGTAGTGATAAATAGAGTAGGATAAATATATATATATATATATATATATATATATATATATATATATATATATATATATATATATATATATATATATAATCTGTATATTTGATCCTTCATTTCATATGTACCCATGCAAAACCAGTGTACAAGGAGAAAATAACAATGATAACAGTAATACCTATAAGTGTTTGGCTACCATTGGTATCACTGGTGAAACTGGTTTTCATTGCAGACTGCCTGATTATGATTTAAACTCAGACGTCCCTGGATAGAAGCCTGTGGCACTCCCAGCGGCCAGCCGAAGGCAGATGTTGAACCATAAACACCTCTAGGGGCTGTGGACCATCATAAATGTATTTCCGAAGGATCTAAATAAGAGATCTCAGATTCGCCCCAGGGGCTGTGTTCACTCAAGCGCCGCGGCCCTCGTTTTTGTCCGGGCCAGGTTCGGGAATCGCTATTAGCCACCGTTCAGATGCTGGTCACGTTTGAGCTGCAGCTGGTGGCTCGTTTACCAGCAACTTTGGCAGGTGACCAGTTGTCACTGGGGAGTCCTGCTCTGTCCACAGAGCTGCGATGCAAGAGGTGGATTTAATAACTGCAGTGGCCTGTAGTACAAATTTTTCCCTTGTTGTTGTATAAACGTCTAAAATAACAAAATATACACAGTTTGTCCAAACCAGTTGAGGACATCAGTATCAAACTGTGACCTCAATGAAGAACACACAGTATAGCTGAATTAACAGCTCTCATTTTAAGCTTTGTACAGGTAGAAAATGTGGTTGAGCTATTGTACTGGATTGCATTAGATTGTATAGGTGTGTCTCATAAAGTGGCTGGGGAGTGTACAGCCCAGTGAAGAGCTTGGCACTAACTGACAATGCTATAGGTGCTTAGTTATTACTGAGGTCAGGCAGACTAATTAAAAATTTAATTAAAAATGCTTTTGCAGTGTCGGGCCGAATGATGTATTATCAGGGAATGCGCTGTTCAGACATCACATGTGATTTTTAAAGTATTTCTGACACCTTGTTGTATCAGAATTACTAATTATAAATTAGACTGAGGCTGGGACAAGGTGGCCGACCCCTTTATCTACTTCTGTCTTTAATACGGGTGTTTACCATTGATTTTTTTAGTTATTATATCATGTGCAGTTATGAAAAAAAAGCTGTTAGTTCCCTTTCCAGGGGAAGAACAACTTCCCTTCCTGGCATCTATCGCTCTGTAAATCACTCTTCCAGTTTGCTAGAAGACAGATTTCATGCAGATTTCCCAACTAGATTCTCCACCTTGTCCACTGTGCACTGCTGAGGCTGCCAGTCCTCTGGATGATGGACTCACTTGTTTACACTGGTTACACATATGTATCAAAATTAATGTGGTAAACCCCATAATGAGTTATCGATGTCAAAAGGCTACATGCTACAGCCCCATTAATTCTTTCTATAAATTACACAATGTCACTGATACATCAAGTGCTGCACAACAGAAACATACTCTTCTTAAAAATGAAGGGATGGGCTAAAGGGAGATTTTAGGTTCTGTAATCATTTCTAGGTGGAGCATCATAAGATTCATTGTTTTCAACAGGGGAAAAAAAGGAAAAAAATCTCTGAATGAGCATAAATCTCTGTCAGAAAATGAAAGAAGCCATCAGCAGCCAGCTGTGGAGTGAGCCTTCGCCTATATATACCCTGTAGAACCGAATGTGTGTGGAGCTGCCTCAGTCACAGATTGGGTTCTAAGGGAGTCTATGGGTGATGACTAACCATCCGTCAAAAATCCATGGAGGGGAAGGAACAACCTGAGCGCTGTTTACAGAGGAACAGGGAGCATGTACTTCTTCTGGTCTCCATCGTAGCCCCACAATAACCTACATTAGATTGCCTACATCGGGTCGTCATGGCATCCTCTACTCTCTGTGTCAACACTGATTGGAGCAGGAGGGTCTGCATATACTGAGATACACACTGCACAATGTGATCACACCACTGGATCTAATCACCTGGGGGCAATGAGATCTGCTCAATTGAGAAGTAAAAACAGCAATTCGGTTGCATTGCAAGTGCACAGAGCAACACAATGCCTTGATCTGCAGCATGTAAGCCTGGAGATTTTAATCAAGATGAGTTACCCGACTTGCTTCCTTAATTGAATCCCCTCTGCAGCCTATTCAAATGGTCAGTGTGGCTGTAATTCATCTGTGAAAATTTCTGTGCACAGTAAAGAAAAAAAATCTGCTGCTTTAATTTGATGCTGAAGTTGCTAATTGTCTGATTGAAATTAAAGCTTTAGATACAGAATCATGTAAAAAAATTTACTCTACATCCTCCTGTAGGAGAAAATGAATGGACATGTTGCCTTTTTCAAAGATAATTCCAAAAAAAATAGGATAAGATTCGTTCTAAATGCTTTGCTTATGTAGCTGGAATGATCTGCTTCAAAAATTACTCTTGAGGCAAAGATAAAAAAAAAAATCATTTAAACCGAGAAAAATTAAGAAAGAGAGAGAGAGATTTGGACACTTTATTACCTCTGCGGTAGCTTATCAGTGATTTCCAGTCATTCATCAGGAGCTGGCCTGAACAAATAAGTCATTAGATCAAAAAGATTCAGCCCATAAAAACCCCAGTTCACTTGCACTCTCTTTCAGCCATGCCAAAAAACCTCCAGGCCCATTACAACCCCTCACATCAGCTCCGTTAATATCCCGGCCAAGCAAAAACATTTTCCTCCTCCTCCCTGTGTTAGAATATTATTACAGTCTATATAAGGCAGAAGTAATGGGATATCACAGGAGCTACTGGGAGGATATGGCTGAGCATCAGACCTCCAGCATCCTCAGAGAGCAGCTGCAGCCGCAAGAGAAATCCTCATGAAAGGGATGTAACACAGATTTATGGTGTAATTTCTATAGTTTTGTCTGTTCAGAACCTGGCGTTTGTGATTTAGCGCCTCGAACTGAAACGGGCTGGTTTTAGCTCAAGGCGAGATGTTCACGCGTGCAAGTGCGCACAGAAAACCCGCATTCTCGTTCGCCTGTTTGCCTGAATTTTTTCATCTTCGTGTGGGGGCTTCCGTTTAGCATATACCCACTTATCTCTTTCACATTCTTTTTCCGATTATGCATCCAGCATATTTCACCTCCATTTTTTAAGCCCTGTCGCATTTTTCTCTCACTCCTGCATCATTTTTTAAAGCCAAGCAATGCATTTACCCCCCCCCCCGCCTTTAAAAGCCGAGTTGGTGGTGGTGAACAGGACACCTCAGGCTGACCCCAGCCTAACAAAGCCAACTACTAGACACTGTCTGGGAACCTTTTATCCCATTCTTTTATTTGAGGTTGGGGTGGGGGGGGGGGGGCTAGAGCTTTCTGACCGGCCACGTTTTTGTTGCGCGTCCTTTGACTCGCTACAAGGCCAAATATGGCCCCGCCGTCCCTCAATATGGGCGAGATTAATTTTTCAGCTTCGGCCATCTGTGTAAGGGTAAAGTCAGTCGGCTAAAAGTCATAAATCTATAGTCCGGCGTCTTCAATAGGTGTGTCTGAGCGGTTGTGTGTGTGTGTGTGTGTGTGTGTGTGTGTGTGTGTGTGTGTGTGTGTGTGTGTGTGTGTGTGCGTGCGTGCGTGCGTGCGTGCGTGCGTGCGTGTTGATGAGGAGAGGAGAATAGATAGAGTCAGCAGTCTTTAGGCTTCTTAACCTTATTTTTCAAAGTACACACACATCCATTTTCCCTACCAGCAAATCTTCATTAGACCTATTATGAATACCCCCCCGTCAAATTATCCAATTACGTCTGACATAAACAACCCCGAAGTGCCGCCTCTCATTGGCTGGCCGCAGGGTCACGTGGCCCGCGCGGCTGTCCGTCTATTTGACAGCCGCAAGGATGGCTTGATGCCAGAGGGGGAAAAGAGAGAGAGAGAGAGAGAGAGAGAGAGAGAGAGAGAGGGAGAGATTTGGACACTTTATTACCTCTGCGGTAGCTTATCAGTGATTTCCAGTCATTCATCAGGAGCTGGCCTGAACAAATAAGTCATTAGATCAAAAAGATTCAGCCCATAAAAACCCCAGTTCACTTGCACTCTCTTTCAGCCATGCCAAAAAACCTCCAGGCCCATTACAACCCCTCACATCAGCTCCGTTAATATCCCGGCCAAGCAAAAACATTTTCCTCCTCCTCCCTGTGTTAGAATATTATTACAGTCTATATAAGGCAGAAGTAATGGGATATCACAGGAGCTACTGGGAGGATATGGCTGAGCATCAGACCTCCAGCATCCTCAGAGAGCAGCTGCAGCCGCAAGAGAAATCCTCATGAAAGGGATGTAACACAGATTTATGGTGTAATTTCTATAGTTTTGTCTGTTCAGAACCTGGCGTTTGTGATTTAGCGCCTCGAACTGAAACGGGCTGGTTTTAGCTCAAGGCGAGATGTTCACGCGTGCAAGTGCGCACAGAAAACCCGCATTCTCGTTCGCCTGTTTGCCTGAATTTTTTCATCTTCGTGTGGGGGCTTCCGTTTAGCATATACCCACTTATCTCTTTCACATTCTTTTTCCGATTATGCATCCAGCATATTTCACCTCCATTTTTTAAGCCCTGTCGCATTTTTCTCTCACTCCTGCATCATTTTTTAAAGCCAAGCAATGCATTTACCCCCCCCCCCGCCTTTAAAAGCCGAGTTGGTGGTGGTGAACGGGACACCTCGGGCTGACCCCAGCCTAACAAAGCCAACTACTAGTCACTGTCTGGGAACCTTTTATCCCATTCTTTTATTTGAGGTTGGGGTGGGGGGGGGGGGCTAGAGCTTTCTGACCGGCCACGTTTTTGTTGCGCGTCCTTTGACTCGCTACAAGGCCAAATATGGCCCCGCCGTCCCTCAATATGGGCGAGATTAATTTTTCAGCTTCGGCCATCTGTGTAAGGGTAAAAGTCAGTCGGCTAAAAGTCATAAATCTATAGTCCGGCGTCTTCAATAGGTGTGTCTGAGCGGTTGTGTGTGTGTGTGTGTGTGTGTGTGTGTGTGTGTGTGTGTGTGTGTGTGTGTGTGTGTGTGTGTGCGTGCGTGCGTGCGTGCGTGCGTGCGTGCGTGTTGATGAGGAGAGGAGAATAGATAGAGTCAGCAGTCTTTAGGCTTCTTAACCTTATTTTTCAAAGTACACACACATCCATTTTCCCTACCAGCAAATCTTCATTAGACCTATTATGAATACCCCCCCGTCAAATTATCCAATTACGTCTGACATAAACAACCCCGAAGTGCCGCCTCTCATTGGCTGGCCGCAGGGTCACGTGGCCCGCGCGGCTGTCCGTCTATTTGACAGCCGCAAGGATGGCTTGATGCCAGAGGGGGAAAAAGAGACAGAGAGAGGGGAGAGAAAGAAAAATTAGTATTCTCCTACCAGCCTCGCTATAAATCAATCATGGAGTCCTACGTGGTGAGCTGTAAATATGCTGAGCCGCAGTTCCCGCCTTGTGAAGAAGATTACAGTAATTTTAGTGACCAAGGGGGGTATTACAACAACCCTCAGGACAGTGGTAGTTATGGAGGGGGCTACCAGCCCATGCAGCCGCCTCCATACACACCACAACAAACCGGCTATCAACACTCTTTGCAGGGGCACCACCGGGAGGATGGAGAGGACCACTCGCAGCACCATGGCGCGCCCTTCCCCGGCTACAGGGAGACAGACGCCCCAGGCAAGGAGAGGTTCCCCGCGGGTGACCTGCAGTGCCAGGCCTGGGTGACCTGTGCGAAGCCCGCTCAGGTGCAGAAGAAAACGGGCTGCCAGGGCAGAGACAAGCCGCCCATTGTCGTCTACCCGTGGATGAAGAAAGTGCACGTTGCTCATGGTGAGATGGACTGAGGATTTGCATCCTTCTATCTCTACTCTCTCTCCATTTCTCCATCAATTCAGTTTGTCTTACTCCCTTGTTTACGTTTTTTTTGTTCATCACTAACGCGCCCCCACTCTCTTTCTTTCTCTCTTTCTTTCTTTCTTTTTCTCTTTCGAGTGTTTTGTCCATTTGTGAGCACGGTTTTTTGTTGTCGAGTTATTTATGATCTCAGTGAGAGTCAGGGAGAATTACAACCCCTATAAAGTTTTATGGCCCTGCCACGGTGTGTGTGTGAGTTTGTGTGTGTGTGTGTGTGTGTGTGTGTGTGTGTGTGTGTGTGTGTGTGTGTGTGTGTGTGTTTGTGTGTGTGTGAGAACGTGTATCTGGTGCGCGGCTGAACAAAAAGCTGCAAGTTAAAAGTATTTTTTTCTTGGATCTCTTCCCAGTCAACCACAAATGAAGATTTAACGCTGAAAAATATTCCAGGATAATAAAAGCAATAATGGTTAAAACGATTTTAAAATACTAGAATTTCATCCTAATTCAGTTAGGTTAATTTATTGACTATATATATATATATATATATATATATATATATATATATATATAATATATATAAATAATAATTCTAAAATTCATTATAGAAAATAGAATAAAGGCAGTAAAATTAAATACATTTCCTTGCTTTAATTCCTTCGCTCTCTTTCTTTCTTTTCTTATAGTTAATCCGAACCACGTGGGACCCGAGCCAAAGCGATTGCGCACGGCCTACACGCGTCAGCAGGTCCTGGAGCTCGAGAAGGAATTCCATTTCAGCCGCTACCTCACGCGCCGCCGCCGCGTCGAGGTTGCCCACGCGCTGTGCCTGTCCGAGAGGCAGGTGAAGGTATGGTTCCAGAACCGGCGCATGCGCTGGAAGAAGGACAACAAGCTGCCCAACACCAAGGGACGGAGCAAAAACAAGAGGGCAACGGACAACAACAACAACCAAAACAACAACAGCAGCAGCAGCGGCGGCGGCGGCAACGACAGTCACGGGAAGGCGCTGATAACCGTGTGAACACGCGGCGGTGGGAGCGGAGTTTGGCCTCAGACGCACCCGTGTTAGCGCCTCCACCCTCCACAGCTGACGGCGCTAAGTTGCCCCTGCGGCCCTGAAACAATTCTCAGCTGCTTTAGAATTATCCACCGACAGACCAGCAGAAAGGCTGTAGAGACACTGTCGTGTATTTAGCCTCAAAGTTTAATGGTTTTAAAATCTTTCTGTTGAGCGGAGGTTGCATCGAATTTTTAGTCTGGTATTTATTTCTTTATCTAAACTTAAATTTGTCATTTAGGGCTGCCATTAATGACTATTCCATTGCTGATTAATCTTCCGATTATATTCCCAATTATTCGATTGATCGTTTAGACTGTGTAATGGGGAGAAATGTGCATCTCAGTTTTTCTCAGACTCCCAAGTTTCTCATGTCTCCTAACCAACAGTAAAAAAAACCATCATATATATATATATATATATATATATAGAATATATATATATATATATATATATATATATATATATATATATATATATATATATAGAGAGAGAGAGAGAGAAACTGCAGTGTGAAATGGAACAGAGAAAAGCAGGAAAAATTCATATCAGAGAAGTTGAAAGCTGCATTTATCTGTCGTTTAAGATAAACAATAATTTAACAATTAATCAATGATCGATTTGTTAAATAGCCAATCGGCTAATGGCTGCAGCTCTAGTTACAATAGGTAAACTACGAGGCTGCAGACGGTGCAGTTAGAGGATTGTTTGACGTTTAGACATCATACATTAAAGCGCAGCTCTACCTGGTCCTTCCAAACTCTCCCCCATCTGCAGTGAACGAGGACGGAGAAAACAGGGTTTTTTATTATTATTATTATTTCTACAGGGTAAACATAATACAGGGTTTTATAGTAGCTACCTAAAAGATGACATAGACCTAACTTATGAATATGCACATTACCAAAATGTTTTCCTCCACAGACTGGAGCTTAAAGTGGGGAAAAAAGAAGAGAAAAAACAATGAACAGAAACACCAAATTGCTCGGCGGCTGACCGGCAGAACGGTCGGACGAATATTGTTTTAGCTTTCATTCTGTACATAAAGAAGCATCCAAAAACAACACATTTTAGTGGGAGGAGTAGCCATTTGCAGATTTTTAAAAAAAATCTACATAAAGGTGAATGAAGTTTTCATTAATTTAGAGAAGTCTTACATTTTTTTTTATGCACGGGGACATAAATAAAGAATTAATAAAAAACAGCCAAAATGGATGTGCAGGTGTATTATGTACGACACTTACTGTAAATCCAACAGATTTTCTCAGGGTTACAGGGTTTTTTTAAGGCAAAGGAACTTTGCGGTTTGATTCAGCACCGAGGGGGTTAGAATGACCCTCACCGAAATAGCATAATGTTGCATTTTCAAAGAAAAATGTTCTCTCTTTGATTTCAGTTTAATATGCTATTGATCTGCATTTTAGCCTACGCCAGTACTTATTACCTCCGCCAGGGAAGCTTTTGCTTTCAACCGTGTTTGTCTGTTTGTTTGTTTGTTTTTTTGTTTGTCAGCAGGATTACGCAAAAAAAGTACTGAACTGATTTGCACCAAACTTGGTGGAGAGATGGGACGCGGCCCAGGGAAGAAACCATTACATTTTGGTACGGATCCGTTTGAAGGAGTGGATCCAGTATTTCTTTAAAAATCACTTTCCTTAACTTCGTGAGATAGGGTATTTTTCACCTTGGCGGAGGTACGCGCTCCACCGAGAGCGACAGTCTAGTTTTTATTTGTGTTATTTAGAAGCATATTTTATTCTTCGTAGCCAGCATCATCTATGTTCTTTTGTATGTGTTCATTTTGGGAGAAAAAAAGAAAAATGTAAAAATTTTATATGTGGAAATGTTTTGATAAAAATAAAAAAAATGTTTCAAATTGCAAAGATGCCAATTATTTTTTCCTCATCTCACGTATACAAACAGGCACACACACACACACACACACACACACACACACACACACACATCATGGTTATGAATAAAAGGCGAATGCATAACCTTCACCTTTTGCTCAAACAAAGAATCAAACCATTACACACAAAAAAATAAATAAAAATAATCTCCCTTCTCTGCCAGTATATATCAACGTAGCCACTGAGGGGATAAGTAACGACTTCTTTACATAAACTCAAATAGAGTGATCCTCTTTGTCATACAGGACCTTTGTTACGGTCATAATTTAACGGAGCTTCAAGGCTCTTCGAGGTGAGCCAAGACAAATATCTGGTCCGTGATGTCTGTGCCGAGACGCTTCTTAAATGTGGCGATTTTCTCCCGCGGGAGGATTTAAAAAACGTGCTCCGATTTATTCCGCGGATAAACCCTGATCTTTAAACACTGTCTGAGGCCAAGACAGAGATATAGTTACCCCTAGGACCCGGTGTCGGAGGCAGATGTTCAAGACTGAGACAGGAGAGCTGCTGTTGAGTTAGAGCAGGTAAAACGTCTGTACTACTACAAGTCTGCAGGATGTAAAATGTTAAGATGTGACATCGGACTATTACCTGAGATGATATTATAGTCTGTGAGTTCAGACATACATTGTAGGCTGTATTACACACGGAATATCAACCTTTCTATATAGTTCAAAAATCATTCGTAGCCATATGGAAGATCCTATACAGGACCTTAGGACTTCCATGCGTCTTTGCGTCTTTTACGCATCGTTTACGCAGAGCGAATGGATTCATCTCTCCCTCTCTTGTGTGTGTGTGTTTGGTAGGATGCAAGGGAAGTCAGTGCCGAGAGCCATTAATTGGTGGCTTCCGGTCGAGACGCGGTTAAATGTGCAGGAAAAGGCAAGAAACGGGGCTCGCTCACACACACACACACACACACACACGCACACACACACACACACACACACACGCACACACTCGCAAACACGCACGCACGCACACGCACGCACACACAGCAACATGGAGTATCCATCATCACATGGCGGGGATCAGCCACCAGTCAGGACTACAAAAAGCCCAGATATCCACCCAGGGACGAAACAGCTTCTGAAGCTCTGCAGGTATCTGAGATTTGATCCGGCCCAGACAAAGAAAAACGGGGGATGCTTCACCTGTTTTGCTGCGATGTATGAAACCACTAAACAATGTCAAACTATGAATCTGGAATTTAATCCCCTGATCCCATTCTGTCCAATTTTCCAAAGTTTACACAAACAAACAAGTAAAGATGTGCTCATTTAACTTAAACTCGATTGGACAAAAAATTCTAAAACATTATTTGTTTAAACCAAACAGTCTTTATTGACTGTTTTTTTCCCCTGTGTACGATGTAAACATTTCACATGTCATAGTGACCCAGATGTGTTTGTTTGCGCTTGCGTTAACTTTGCGCATGTAACCGTGTGTGCCCCCACCAACCTGCACTTCTTTTTTCCCCCCCAGTCTGACCGTGGTGAAGCAGCGAGGCCCCCGGTCGGTTTCAGCGAGTACTGCAGCCTGAGAGAGAGAGAGAGAGACACCCAGAGTGTTTGTGTGTGGAGGAACAGAGGCATGACCAAATCTTCATATAAAACCCAGAGTAACAACACATACACGTAACAACAACAACAATAATAACAAATAGGCTCATGAGGCTAAATGCACGGTTTACATATATATACATACATATACATACACACACACACACACACACACACACACACACACACACACACACATATATATATATATATATAGTGAGAGAGAGAGAGAGAGAGAGAGAGATGAACGAGTATGTAAGAGAAACTCTAGCAAACTTCCAGACTTGGCTCAGATCAGTTTGAAAAGAGCCTACATGGCAGCCTTATTCATCACCTACACAGTGTTCTGGATAAACAAGACGCCTTATGCATACAATTAGCAATAGTAACAGATATATGATGACAACCACATATTATACAAACAAATTAGCAAAACACACAAACGTTTTTCTCGAATCTTACATCGTCCAGCTGTTGAGATTGTGTGGAAGATGTAACAGTTCAGAGCCCTGGACGTGAGATTGTGAAGGGTCTCTGTTATTTTTGTCCACCTTCCTTATTGTTTAGCAACCGCTCGACAACCTGCAGCAAAAATAATCAGCAAAAGACTTCCGGTGCCATTTTGGCGGGATTATGAAGACAGAGGGGCGAGAGACGGCGGATAATCCGGACACAGCACCTGCAGCGGTCTCCGGCAGCGGAACTCAAAATCGGAGCGACAGTTTCCGGTCGGGAGGTTAATCGCAGACGAACCAGTCGGTGACAGCAGAGCAAGCACTTGCCCTTAAACTTGCCTGCAGTGCAGTTGACCTCACCTCTCATTATTATTATTGTTATTATTTATAAAAATTAGCAATAAGGATATTACAGGAGCACCATGTCTCTGGCGGCAGAGGCTTTCGTGTCGCAGATGGCAGGTAATTATAATACCTTAATGTTTGTTTAGCTAGCTTTAGCCACCTAACTGACATTGCTAACGTTTGTCCCTAGTTGGCTAACGGAGTGTACCGACCCTTTAAACCATAAATAACGCTAATAAAGGATCCATGTTAAAAATACAAACCCTTAGAGAGGGCGGAGGACTGAAGCAGGAGCAGTTCGGGAGGATTCGTGTCGACGACAGCCTTGTGTCGAGCTAGAAAAACACGGTCCTGTTCCACTGAAGAGCGTCAAATTATTTTAATTAATAATGCTCATCTTGGACCTTGCACCGACGAAAGGTCCAAGATGAGCAGCGGGCTCCTATAGAGGTCAGTGCGATTGACCGGTCGTTTTGTCTTTTCTGTATCCATATATTTTATATTTGTCTGTTAAGCAAGCAATTTGCGCCAAATGTCTGAAACGGACTGGCATTCAGACCAGGTTTAGCATGAGGATAATCAGTGTAGTGTCTGAGGCTCTTGTAATTTGTATTTGATTTACCGGACACTAATTAATTATGAATATACTGCACTGTTAAATTAGCTGTTTGTTAACTCTTCACCTTATAATTTTGTGTCTATGTGTCTGTTTTTGACGTTGGCAGCTGCTGAGCCATGGCCTGAAAATGCGACCTTGTACCAACAGCTGAGGGGTAAACAGTATTAAGCCTCACCAGTAATATAGTAGTTTCACAGTTCGTTTCTGTTATTATTATTATTATTATTATTATTATTAATTTATTAAGTAATTAATTAATTAATTAATTAACTTTTTTTTTTTTTTTTTTTTACAGAGGATCAGATTCTGCTGTCAGACTGCGCCTCATCTCTCGCTGTTCAGGTGAAGCTCTGTTTGTGTGTTTTCTCAGGCAGCATAGGCAGAATTGTGTTAAAGTTTTAAGCCACTAAAATCAAAGTGAGGATTTGCTGTGACCCCCGTTGGCCTTTAAAAACGCATCAGTTCTCCTGAGTATATCTGGACACAGTTTTTCAAGGTTTTTTTAAGGTAGGTTGTTCCAAGCATCTTGGAGAACCTGTCTCAGTTCTTCCATGGATTTAGTCTGTTTCACCGTTTTCTGTCTCTTCATGAAATTTCCGACTGACTCCATGATGTCAAGATCAAGCTGCAGAATAAATTTGAGACTGATCAGGTGCCGCCCTGATGTTACTATGTGACGGATAAGAATCTAAACATCTAAAGGGCTTTTGCACATTACTGTGTGTGTCTGCATATCTTATGTAGATATTTGTTTTGAACTTGTGACAGTTGGCTGGGAATTTTAATGTTATTTAACAGATGACTTAAAGGATTTATTGAATCATCAACATTATCATCATTTAATTTCTCATTGATTGCTTCACCTGTCAGTCAATTGTTTCAAGTCTGACTGGCCCTGTCCTGTCTCTGCTGTGCAGGCCTACCTCAGGATGTGCGGTTTACCAGTGCAGGTGGTTTGCAGAGCAAATGCTGAATACATGTCACCTTCCGGTCAGTACACAAGCTTCCTCAGGGGCAAACTTTCTCTGTCTTGTCTCTTTCATGTTGCATTGAAAACAGTGTTTGAATCCCAGCATTGTCTTGGCATTCTGGTCTTTATCGTCTGCCCCACTGAAAATTCAATATTAACTCTGTCAGTCCCTCAATGTTGTATGTTGTACCTGACTGTATCCAGATCCATCTGAAAATGTACATACAGTATGGGCTACGACATCAGTATCCCTATACTGTTATTGGTTTTGTAATGATTGATGTTTAGCTCTTATTAAAAATTCAGTGTTGTTTCTTCTATGTCCTTCAAAGTCGTTGAAATGTCCTCTATCCCACTGTAAAATTGGCAGTGTGAACTTTTTCTGCTGATTTTGTCTATTTCCAGGTGAAACACAAGCATTTTTGAATGAATGATGCTCCAGGACCTTATGTGGTTATAGGTGTTTCAAAAGTGAGTCTGATGATGTTTGATGACTGGCCTTTCTCTCCCTTTCTGTGTGTGTGTTGTTTTTAATGTGTCTCTTTAGGAAAGATTCCCTTTATTCATGTGGGGAACCAGGTGGTGTCAGAACTTGGGCCAATAGTTCAATTCACCAAAGCTAAGGTGAGTAATGAATATACTCACATTGACGTAATCGGATTTATCACTGCTTCTTATTGTTGAGAAATTTTAATCGATTCAGTTCTCATGTAGATGTAATTTTCTAGGATTATTATGCATTTTAGGAATTCACCCAGTAGTTGTACGTCTGCGGGTTTGTTTGTTTTCTTAGAAAAATTGGAATCATCTAAGCTTTTCTCCCTTTTGTGTTTTTTGGTTTTCAGGGTCATTCTCTGAGTGATGGTTTGGATGATGTTCAAAGAGCTGAAATGAAAGCGTACATGGAGCTGGTCAATAACATGCTGCTGACTGCTGAGGTACACAAACACGCACAAACCCACACAGTATTCTCACGGTCAGCAAGCAAAACAATACCATTGGTACTAGAACCTCAACGCAGTTACACACAATAGTTATCAGTCTATCCGGATAATATCATTCAACCTTTCAAGTCTCTCCTCCTTTCTACAGTTGTACATCCAGTGGTGTGATGATGCTACAGCTGCTGAGGTGTGTATACTTGTTTTGAATGTGTTTTTTTTTTTTTAATTTGTTTTTACTCTGATCATTCATCACCTGTTAATCAAACATACTGCTTGTGTTTTGCTTAGATTTCCCGTCCCAGATACAGCAGTCCTTACTCCTGGCCTCTGAACAACATCCTCGCCTATCAGAAGCAGTGGGAGGTTCGCAGGAAGATGAACGCCATCGGCTGGGGAGGGAAAACCCTGGAGCAGGTTAGCAGTTCCCCCGGGATGAACGTTTGATGTTTTACAAGTTTTACAATTCTCTTCAGGTTTCCCCAGATACAAATAATGTTTTTATATTCTCACAAAATGTTGACATAGATTGATTAAAAACCCCAAAAACCTTTTGCCCACTCATGTGTTTCAGGTTTATGAAGACGTGAATCAGTGCTGCCAAGCTCTCTCCCAAAGGCTGGGAACACAGTCATATTTCTTTAATAAACAGTATGTATCTGTGTGTGTGTGTGTGTAGCTGTTTGGCTATTTCCTGCCTGATGTGTCTGGTTTCTCTCTGTCATTGCAGCTAAATGAATGTATCATAGGGTTGTATAGCAGTAGGGGATACTTATGTAGCTGACCTTAAAGGAGCCAGAGCCAATTAGAAAAAAATGTTTGGAAGCATCTGACAGCCTTTTCTTTTAGCACCACCTTGTGTTGTAACACTGTAATGGCTTCCAAAAGGTCTCCTATTTGTACTCCAAAGAATATCTGTTTTGTCTTACAAACAAATGATGAAAAGTGGCAGCCAAAGTTTATAAACAGTATACTATAAGTTCATATCATGGCTTCTTTTATCCAGTCAGTTCTGAATTGTCTAATAGTTTAATTATATGGTTAATTTCAGCAATAATATTAACCGAATGTGTGTATCCGTGTGTGATTCAGGCCCACAGAGCTGGATGCGTTGGTGTTTGGTCACCTCTTCACTATACTGACCACCAGACTGACCAGCTCCGAGTTGGCGGAGAGGATCAAGGGCTACAGCAACCTACTGGCATTCTGCAGACGTATTGAACAGACCTACTTTGAAGGCAAGAGCTCCTGAAGGACTGAAAACGACCTCTCTGTGTCTCTGTATTATCTCGTCTTGTACATTCTGTCCCTCCGTCGCTCATTCCCTCTCTGTAGCATTGAGAAGTTAAGAAAAACTGCTTATACTGACATACATGTCCCACCTCAATTCTTCAGTTACTCCCCACTTTGCTTCCTGCTTGTACATTGTAGCATGCTGCTGATAGGAGTCCAGAGGAGCCAGTCCATTAAAGGATTAGGATGTGTCAACTGCACATAAATACTTTTCCCAGAGGGGGAGGTGTTTTTTTTCTTTTCTGTTTTTTTTCTTTTTTAAACTATAATTCCAGGTATGGCTGGCACCAAAGTACCCTAAAATCACAGTAAAGATCATTCTAAAGGGTATTAAAGACACGTCTATGATCTAAAAAGATTTTTCCAATTTCTCAGAATAACGAGAATATGAGAGCAAACACCCACATTGTGTCTGATCTGCACATATGTTTTAGCCCAATTGAACTATTTTCAACAGATCACAAAGCCTTCACATTTCCAGCATTGCAGGAATTAAATAAAAAACATTGTTGATGACAACACAGCTCTTAAGGAATTTCCAGAGGAATATTAAAGATCAGGGTTAAATGTATAACAGAGCTCACAGGGATCTAGCATCTGGCTCAGTGATACCTCAGCAGTGCGGATACTGTTGAAACAGAGGCCAAGACTTATTTATTTACACTCTGTTTTCCAATCTCTCTCGCTCTGTTCCACAAGAATGCTCCACTTTCGCATGTATCGTTGTGCATCTACAAATACCCACAGACTCTCAGAGAGGTTGGGTACGGATTTTACAGGTGTGCGACATGACTCCACTTGAACTGGGTTTGAAGTCAAATGGCTTGCTCGTTTTTGTTGTTGTTTTTTTTGTTTTTGTTGTTTTTTCATCCCCAGGAACTCTAGAAGCTTATAAGAAATGTGAACCAGATTTGGCATACCCTTAAAATCCAGATCTTGCTTTTATTCTGTACAAGAAAAAAAACAAAAACACACGAACATAATGATGAAGAGGATTGGATTTAGTCCTTAGTTTTTCCACTGTTGTTTACTTTGTGTGAATGGAAAGTGCCTACAAAGTAAAAGTCATTCAACTCAACATGCTCTGTCTTTTGTTGATTTTTTTTTTTCCTCTCAGTGAAAAATCTTTGGTTTAAACAAAAGAAGATGATTCTTTGATGTTTCATGTTTTGATGTTGGAATTTATCACAGAAACAAACAGCCAGTGACCAAATCATTAAGTACGCCTGTTCTATCCAGTCCAATTCAAAACGACAGCTGTCACTTGTCTTTACGAAGTTCATAATGTTTACTTTTTGGTGACATTGTCAGAAATTTGTCAGTTCAATTGTATGTTTACTATTGATGTCATAGTGGTGTTGTCCCTGCTATTTCAATGCTGGAGACTATTAAAAGGAGAATATTATAACAACGCCGCTAACTATGACTAAAACACGATTTAATTAACGTCTTAACGACAGTCGACAACCACTGAATGTTACAGACTTAATAAATGTAGAGTATGTGGCAGAATAGTTGTAGTGGATTGCATTAGAAAGCACAAGTGTACCCAATAAAGGGGGCACTGAGTGTGTAACTAATACTGGTGCCCTGAAAAAACATCCAAAAGGGGCAAATTTTATACTGTTTTTGGCATTTTTTCTGTAATGATAATTATTTATTAATGATAATGGAAATGCTGGATGCCTACTGTCATTAAATAATAAGATCTCTCCAACATCAACCTTGATGTAAAATGTTTTAAAACTCATCACTGTAATGTTGCTGAAACATTCTCAACATCCTACCTATTTCAATTCAGAAAAGGCATCAAAATTAAAGACAATAAACAAAACAAAATCAGCACAGCTTCAGACTTTTTGTCAATCTCCTGGACTCTACTTTTGGGGCTTGATGTGCATGGCCTTGTGTGTTTCTGCCTCCAGGTCTCAGACAGTCTCATTGGTAATGTCTGATCACCTCTGATTGCCCTCGAGTTTAGCAGTGTGTGTGTGTGTGTGTGTGTGTGTGTGTGTGTGTGTTTAGTCGACGGAGCGAGTTCCGGATCCCCTGCAAGGTCAGAGTTTGACCTTTGAACTTCCTGGGACCACGGCATCATGAGCGATGGTTCGCAGTGACCGAACTCTGCACAGTTCGAGGTCACCAGCCAGACAGCAGACGGAGAGAAATAAACAGACGGACAGAGACCTGGTTGTCCACAGACATTTGTGATGTTTCATCTCCTGACTCAAAGCCTTAAGCCAACAAAGGCCACAAAGTTAATATACACCACAAAACACTTGAGCAATGGACATCACATTTTAGATCCCCCTTTTTTATTATTGTATTACTCATATTTTGGAAGATGAGTGATTAAACAGATAATGCGGAGTTATGCTTAGACACTGTCAGTGCTGCCGCAATCTGTCCTGGAGTTAGTTTTTTATTATCAAAGAATGAGGGCCTCACTCTAGGGCCTGCATTTCACACTGTTGTTGAACAGTCCCGTAGGGAAATGCTGAGGCACAGATGTCTTTTAACACACCCACACCATCCTACTCTCCTATGAAGGAACGTTTTAAAACCATATGTGCACCCGAAGTCTCTGTCACAACCCCTCCAGTTAGAAGAAAACATGGGGGCATGATTTGTGATTAAAAATGATTTTTTTGGGAGCCAAAATAGGTGATAATAATATAGTTCATAACAATAGTGGACTGAGAGAATGTTTCATGGTGCAGAGATAATGAGCTGACTGACATTAAAGTGTTTTTGTTTACTTGAGAGATTTTTAACATTTTACATGACTAAAGGGATGTTAAAAACTGAAATTATAGGTTTCTTGAGGCAACACCAGCATTATCTTCAGGGCCTGTCTTGTAGAGGGGTCCTGAGTTAAAAAATAGTTTAACATACTTGCTATTATTTATACATGCTATTTCAGCCTCATATGCTTATGTTGGATATTTTACTAGACATGTTTGTGCTTTGCCCCTTAAAAGACAGAACCGTTTTTGTGTATGAGTGTGAAAATAATCAACCCAAACTAAAGCAACATCATCTCTATTGATTACAGTCTAAAACCTGGTCTCCTTTGAACGGTAACTTTTTAAATTTTACAACCAAAAAGTCAGGGTGAGGATAAGAGACACTGAACTAAAATTACAGAGGCACAAAAATGGCAGAAATGTGTGTTTCTCTGCCTCATCCAATTCTTTTGTCATAAAAAAGGCCAGTATTATTGTACAACACCCATAACCAAAAGTCTTGGCCAGTCTTGCGACAACGGCTGTTGCAGTGAAATGAGGGGCCTAAAATGCTTTAAACAGATAGAATCAGGAGGAATAGAGCTTTCAAAAAGTGTATAATTTATCAGGATATTTATGAATATTGAGTCTGGTAAAGACCAAAACACACCTGAAGTAGCAATAGCAAGGTCAAAACAGCTCCAACACTAACATATTGCTTTGAATACATTGCATTGAAAGAACCTTTGAGCATTGTAACTACTGACTTCTTCCAGAAGGAGGCAGCATGAGGCTAGAGAAAGACCCTGCTGCTGCAGAGCCTTGAAGATTCAGTGACCAGTTCATCACGGTGAAGTTGTCATAGTATCCACTCAAGACACAAAATGTTATATGCATACCCAGAGTGTGTTTATCTTTAACTGCTTTGTGGTTTTGGGCAAATTTCATCTGACACAATTTGGACACAATGAATGAGACAATGAAAATCAATATTTCTCATTTAGAGGGACGTGTTTGCAGTTTTCCACAAAGAAGTGAAAAAATAATGCGCACACTCACAGTTTAGAGCTCTGTCTTTCCTAATAAGCCCCTTATTTTATGAGCGTAGCTAATATAATGGGTGGGATGACTTCTGTTGATTTTAACTGTACCACTGAGCAGCATTTGATACAGCTGATTGCAATGGGTGTCGGTTATTTTTTCCTGAGACATGCTCTGTCATGATGTTAAAAAAAGGGGAAAAGTTGAGGAATTTGGGTGGTGCAGTAGACTCTGTAATTATTTTTATTTTTCATGTGAAGCCCTGCTCCTCATAAAGTGAAGCTGAATGTGTGATAAGAAAATGATGTGCACAACTTAAATTATGTCAGATCACATATTTGAAGATAACACCAAAACACATTTCCAGCTCTAAATTCTGATTAACACTGGTGTTTTGTATTGGTACCAGGCAGGAGTTCAGTGGGAATGAAAATGGGCCTGGGACTTCTGACTCGGACAGACCCACCAGAACCATCTGTAGAGGCACCAGCATATACAGCTAATCATTTAGTAAACAGGAGTTAAATCAACTATTAAGATCTATAGAACAATACATGTAATAGAAACATATGGATTATATTAATCAAATTTTATAATCATATAGTCTTTTTCTTATTTATGCAATTTGATTACAGATTTCTATGATGATTCTATAGTTATTACATTTAAAAGAGAACTTGACGCAACTAAAACAACAAAATAGGGACAGTCTCAAAGATAACATATTACCAAATTGTCATAGTCAAAAGTATCAACAAAAACTGAACATCAATGAGTGAGGCAGCTTGTATTTACTGCTGTTCGTTTTGCATTCTGTTGAATTATATTTCCAATGTTGACTTACGACTCTCTGTAACTTTCAGAGTTAGTGCTGCTAGTAGCTATGAAGAGAGTGTGATTAGAATTCAAATAGGACAGTTCAGCAGTAAATAAAGAACCAGTATTTTAATTTTATTGTATTTTCCTACTTGAGTGGCTCGCTGTAATAAAATCCTGTAAGTCTGAGCTAATCTCACTTAGTCTGAGTACTTTAATTAGCAAATCTGGAATTTCTGAGGAAACCGGAGCGGAAAACGAAGCTAATACAACATTATCCTGCTGAATAAACTCAGACCAGCTTCCTGTTACATTCTGTCTAATGCTGTAAAACTCAACTGGCGTTTGAACCGGACTCATCAGGAGCCGTGGTCCAGAGTCCTCTGTGCTCCTGCACTCTGTCGTCTGTAGACTCTCAGCAGCTCTTTGGCTGATGTGTCATTTTTGTCATTTCACACTGAGCCACTGGCCCATTTTGTGTAGTGGCCCACTGGGAAAAGTCCCAGCTGTCCCGAATGGCCATTCCACTATTGCTTTCAGGCAGGTGTTTAGAAAATGCATGTAGAGTTAATGTGTGTTGTGCATGTGTGATAAATGTGCATGTGTTTTTGTGTCAGAGAGGGATTGTGTGTGTGTGTGTGTGTGTGTGTGTGTGTGTGTGTGTGTGTGTGTGTGTGTGTGTGTGTGTGTGTGTGTGTGTGTGTGTGTGTGGAGGGTGTTAAAACGCATAAAAAGAAGAGTTCTAGTGTGCGAATGTGCGACCGAGCATTTGCCATGATGTGAAGTGTCAGATTAGACAGAACCACTGGAGGCTGATAATTACACAGCTTGGTTATCAGGGTGAGTCATGATACATAATCTGGAGTTTCTGCGAGAGTGCGAGAGAGAGACAGAGAGAGAGAGACAGATAGAGACAGAGAGACAGCGAAAAAGACAGAGAGGGAAGGATGGCAAGGGAAGATTTTATTGTATCTGGGGAGTGTGGCTGAGATTGTTTATGCATATTGATGCATTTTTAATTTGATAAATCCAATGCAATAAGTCTTCTCCAATGCAGTGACCCAGGATATCGCTAATCTCATTCACATAAACAGGATCAACGTGACTTCCCAGGTTTCAACGCAAAGGGACGGGTTTAGTGATACGAAGGCCCTGGGCAGACAGAGACAGCTGAGGGCTGCGTGTGTGTGTGTGTGTGTGTGTTTGTGTGTAAGCTATGCATATACAGACAATTTAGGGAGAAAAAAATCCTCTCTGTCCCCTCAAAAAACATAATTTCTTCAAGGTTGAGCGACTGACTTTTGTGAAATATGTGGTGACACAATCCCCCAATCTCCCCGTGATTTACCACAGTCCTGCCAGGGCTTGGTGCCATTATGGTGCTGCAGAAAACCCTGCCTTTCTCTGCTCATAATACACATGTATGGAAAAAAAAAAAAACTACGTGCATGAAAGCTGTTTTCAGTCGACGATGCCAAATGAGTCTCTCCCTGAAGGTTTTCAGATGCTTACTAAAAGCCCTTTACTCTGTTTGAATTACATTATTTCAATTATAATTACACTTTTGTGTAAACTAAAGCCAACCACACTGCAGAAGCAGCAGGGTGTTGTTGCAGTATTGGAGAAAAAACTCCTAAATTGTGTTCAGGCTAAACATAAAGTAAATTTGTAATTTTTTTGCACCTAATCAATGGAGTAACACTTTGATGCTTTGGTGACTGAGACTGAGTTGAAGACATTAATAGTAGCCAGCAACAGCTAATGTCTATGCAGCCGTATAGGTAAGAAAACCCCAGACTGCAAACCCTGCTCCCAAAACACTCTTTCACCTTCAAGATTATCCTGAAGCATACGGATGAGTGAAAATGCTGCAACTGTCTCTCTTCAAAAACACAAATTTTTGTCTCTAAACAAATATTTCATGTAAAGAGTAACACGTTCTTGGTATGACATCAGGAACAACAAGAAGGCCGAGGGCAAAAAGCTGTACTTGTAGCTGATTTTGTCAGCAACGTCAGGTCTTGCAAAGCTCAAGAAAACTGCTGAGCTGTGGCTTATTGAAGGTCCACATATGTCAGTTCATACATTATATGTGCGTGTTTGTTTCATTTCTACTGCTGAGTGTAAAGAGCCATTTATACCAGTAAGTTTGTGCCTCCTCAAACAGTTTCTATAGAGACTTTCCTCCTATTAAAAAAACCAAGCCCATAGGATTAGATATTTATTTTCGGCAGTGACTTTTAACAGTTTATCTGTGGCAAATCTCCTGCTGCCATAACGACACTGATTCTGGAAACGCTCATATGGGTCGTATCAGAAGGACAAACGAGCTCTGTGGTTGTTTTGACGGGAGGATCAAATAGGAAGGTTCATACTTGTGTGTGTATCTCTTTTAGTGTATGAGGAAGTTTTTTATTTTTTCAAGCAATAGTAGAATTTCAGTAGAATAAAGAGATTAGCTGCATGTCGTTAATCCTCTCTTCTTCCCAAAGTCTGTCTCCTCGTAGTCACACACACACACACACACACACACACACACACACACACACACACACAAACAAACACACAGATGCACACGCATGCTCCACCAATACTTCCGTCCATCATTAATCTCATGTCTCGTCCAATCGACCAGTGCTTTTCTTTGTGGTCTTGTTTGGCCTCACCCTTCGCAGGTGAGGCTGATCAACTTCAGCTGACTCAAAATCAGAATTATATGTTGAAAAAAAAGTCACAATATTTCCAATTTGTCTCAGGAAGAGTTGCTTTTTACTCTAATAGGCTTAAAAATTTCAAGGCTACAGACTCTTACATTCTCCCACTTTGCTTGAAGTAATTAACAGTTTTCTATACAAATCACCTAATGGTTTATTCTCACCCTAGTGTAGTGGGTGGCATCCATTAAATGTTCTGCCACAAGTGACTGTCAAGGAGTCTTTAAGCAAGTTATATAAGGCAAAATGAGGCACTTCAGGGCTCTCAAGGTGTATTTGTTATGATGATGGAAATGTAGGCTGTTCTGAGTGCGTGAGGTACATGTGTAAGTGTTCATGTTAATTTTTAATAATATAAAAAAAAAGAGACTGTGAGCCAGTCCAGGCTGCACGTGCCAGCTCTCACTTATCAGTATATAAATGTGCCTGTGGAAATTAGGGGCAAGAAAAAAAAAAAAAAAGAAACAGAAAAAGGGGGACGAAAATATTGGACTTGAGCCCAGACTCTGAGTTGGAAATTTTCCATCACAGCAGAAGGGCTTCATTTCAAAACGCTTTAAATCCGTTTTGTGAGTAAGCTGCTATCTGATGATTTCCTGCCAATGTTTTAAAAAAAAAAACAACTCTAAAATGTAACTGTTTCTGTGTGTCGTTCAGCAACTCCAGTGGTGATTTATGATTAGCACTGTGGTCAAGACGGCAGTTATTTTGGCTGTTTCAGACAAGAGGCTCGGTGTCATTTAGCATCAGTATGATCCACTTACATCTGCCCGTGTCTTGTTTACAGTACAATCAAACCGAGCTGTGTGTAAAAACCGAGATGTAAGCAGCGTATGCAGCCAAATTCTGGCAACCCGTCCCCACACTCACACACACACGTACACACAGACACACACACACACACACACACACACACAAAAACGAGTGTTTAGAACACAATGAGTATATGGATGAGTGACGGGGAAGTGGATTATGTTGTATGAGTAGTTTTAAATACTTTCTCCACCATGAAAATTGGTCACTGTTTTAATCCCCTGTGAACTGATCTCAGCCTCCAATTTCAGTGAAGGGAGGAAAAAAACACAAATTTCCTGCAGCCGCCTCCTGAGTGCATTTCACATTCAAATAGATTGTTTCAGTAGAGAAATCAGGTTTTTTCTTTTTACAAACCTCTTCACCATTACTTCCAACTGCATACAACCACTTATTGCTGACAGTTAAAGATGTTGCCAATTATCAGATTCAGATCTTCCACTATTCTTTTTCTTTGTTACAACAATCAAAAAACAACTCTAAAATGTAACTGTTTCTGTGTGTCGTTCAGCAACTCCAGTGGTGATTTATGATTAGCACTGTGGTCAAGACGGCAGTTATTTTGGCTGTTTCAGACAAGAGGCTCGGTGTCATTTAGCATCAGTATGATCCACTTACATCTGCCCGTGTCTTGTTTACAGTACAATCAAACCGAGCTGTGTGTAAAAACCGAGATGTAAGCAGCGTATGCAGCCAAATTCTGGCAACCCGTCCCCACACTCACACACACACGTACACACAGACACACACACACACACACACACACACAAAAACGAGTGTTTAGAACACAATGAGTATATGGATGAGTGACGGGGAAGTGGATTATGTTGTATGAGTAGTTTTAAATACTTTCTCCACCATGAAAATTGGTCACTGTTTTAATCCCCTGTGAACTGATCTCAGCCTCCAATTTCAGTGAAGGGAGGAAAAAAACACAAATTTCCTGCAGCCGCCTCCTGAGTGCATTTCACATTCAAATAGATTGTTTCAGTAGAGAAATCAGGTTTTTTCTTTTTACAAACCTCTTCACCATTACTTCCAACTGCATACAACCACTTATTGCTGACAGTTAAAGATGTTGCCAATTATCAGATTCAGATCTTCCACTATTCTTTTTCTTTGTTACAACAATCAAAAAAAAAAGCAGGCGCGGCGAGAGTCGACCTGCCAACTCGTTTCTAGGTGGTTCTCAACAAAACAGTCGCCTGACTCAGTGACAAAATGGAATCCAAAACTGGCTGAGCTCACTTCTCTCGGCTTTTGATCTTCAGCTACAGGGCGAGGAAACCCACATTGTGTCGGGATTTCTGGATTTTTGAAAAAAAGAAAAAAAAGATTTCAGGGAGCGTCAAGGGCTATAAATGATCTTTGAGCAAGTAGAGTACGAAAAACCTTTGTAGCTGCTATGAGTTTGATTAAATTTTGTTGACTCTGGTGCCGAGATACACCTGACTCCCTTGGATCGAACCTGGGAACGCTGAGACGAGTGGGATGAAAACAGCACATAGATGTTATAGACTGATTTTGGGAGATGATATATAATCACACACATGTGAGCGCCCAGCCTTTTGAGTTTTTCGTGGTTTTTATATAAGGAGACAATATTGAAACCGAGATAATCACATGCCTGATAGTCATTCACTGTAATAAAACCAGTCACACACACTGCTTACTCATAAAGGCTGTGTGCTGTGCACAGTAGCTGCTTTGGAAGTAAAGACACATTTTATCTTCCGGTTCCTGTGTTGCATGGATGTAAAAATAAAAGTGTGTGAGGAGTCACCGTGCTTTTAGAGGGATCATCTCCTGGTGGAGAACACCTGTTGTGTTTTTGGGTGAGCAAAGAGCTACTTGATGCACATGTCGATATGAGAACGCTCGTCTTCACTATGATGGTTTACTTAACTCTAAGACTCGATTTTAATATTAAACAGCAGCAGATGGCTTCTGCTTCTGAGGGAAAATAAGCCTTGATATCTCCCACCGTGCTGAGCGACACCAACGGGGAACGAGGGACGGGGCGAAGAAGGAGAATGTGAGGGGGGGTGAGACTACACAAGATCTGCACAAATAATGAGAGCATGAGCCGTGCAGCATTCAACCCGGAGAGAAAGTCCTGGGTGTTCTTAGACCGACATCTTGACACTTGTCTGCTTGTCTGCTGTTCGTGTTCAAAGCAACCCTGAGGAGGAGGAGGGTGGAACACGGGGCCCTGGCGGGGGGTTGGGGGTTAGGGGTGTGTGTGTGTGTGTGTGTGTGTGTGTGTGTGTGTGTGTGGGGGGGGGTTGTGTGAGACCACATGTTTTAAATGTTCGTTAATGTTGTTTAGCTGTAATCTGAGGTGTGTTTCATTTCCTGAAGCTGTCACTCTTTCTTCGATGACCTCACTCCAATAATGCGCGTTCAGAGTGTGTGTGTGTGTGTGTGTGTGTGTGTGTGTGTGTATGTGTGTGTGTGCGTGTGTGTGTCTGTGGGTGTGGATGCCCCTGCACAACCATGGGGCTTAAGTGGCCTCAGAGACCCCGGCACTATGAAATCACACACACATATGTGCCTTGAAATTTAATGATCATGTGAAACATGAAGAATATGTGTGTGTGTGTGTGTGTGTGTGTGTGTGTGTGTGTGTGTGTATGTAGCACTATATGTATGTATGTGCAGACTAAACACTGACCTACATTGCTTTTTTTACTGATTAGAGGTTGTTCATAATGAGACCTAATAACACCAGACCTTAAACTCTCACACACACACACACACACACACACACCCCTCAGTGGTCCATGAATGCCCCTGATCCAGCCTGCAGGAGCCAGAACACACTCTTTGTCTGGCCAGAGGCAGTGGATGATACTGTTGTCCCATATTATGGGAAAGGTAAGTTTCTGTCAACTTTTATTTCATCTCAGCAACTTATCAACTGGAGACACAAGGAAAAATTGAACCCCAGCATTAAGGCTGGAGAAGTTCTGAGAGAATAATTCAGGAACAAATAATTCAAAGTGCACTTTGCTGTGTGTGTGTGTGTGTTTTTAAGCTGATTTTGTTTAAGATTTCACTGTTTGCTTTGTTCTGCAACTGTTTGTTTTGAATGCAAATCAAACATGGTTTTATATCTTGATCATCCTTGGCGTCACCTGATCTCCTCTAATATCTGGTTTCTGGCTTTTGGAGGAGCTGGCGTGCCCACAAATATCAGTGTTTATGTCATTCAGTGGCATTTCCTATAGAGGAGGAGAAGGCTGTGCCTTCTTTGTGTTTCACTGTGCTAATGTATGTGTGTGTGTGTACGTGGGCTTTTTCCTTGTGTTATATTTTGACTGGCTGTGTTCATCACAGCTGGAACAACACTGTGAGTGCGTGCGTGAGTGAGAGTGATGTTTACAGGAACATGAAAGCCGAAGTGAAAGTGCATGTATTTGGGTGAGGAAGAATGTGTTTCTCATGTACTTTTCATGCTCTATACTGCACTCTGTGTGTGTGTGTGTGTGTGTGTGCGTGTGAGTGTGTGTTTAAGTGGCCCTCAGTCTCACTTCTTATTCTTCTGTCTTTCATTTCATCTCTGCTTCTCCTGATCACTGCTCACTATTCCATCTCAAAATGCATTTGTTAATAGGGATGAACTTTGCATTTCTTAGTTCCATTTTTGTCATGTATGGCCGGTGATTATTATTTCCACAGATAATTGGCCAAAAGCAAATGATGTAATGCTTCAGACAACTCTACTGGCATTTCAGTATTTTTATTTAGTCGTCGAAAAGGAGCTTTGATTAAAAACTGATGTGCTTGACTCAACTAGAGAAAAGAAAGGCAAAGAGACAAAGGACTTGTGTGCAGTAGAAAGGAGACACAATGTGTTTTCAGTCGAGGAGGCAGCTCTGACGAATGTTTAAAGTCACTTTCTACAACTGAACAAATAACCTGTTTCTGTCTAGTGAAAATCATGTTTTCCCAAAATGTAAACTGCATAAGAGATTCAGTAGACTTGGCAAAAATTCATCAGTGAAACGATCCGTTCCGTGTTTAAAGGCTCTTAAAATCATAGGAGGTGGCATCTAAGGATCTGGTTAAGTCTTGTACATGGGCACAAATCTTTCACCATTAGGTGAAAGTTTGAACAGGTAAGGAAAATAGCAACAACAAGCTATCAACCCACATTGTGCATTAAGACAGGCCTGCTTTGTTCTTTAGCCGAATTCTTTTAAAGATCTGCAAAGAACGCGTTTTTTGCTGTCTAACAGGGACGTCCTTGCATGTTTGCCCAGTGGATATGGAAAAGGGTTTTTTTCCAAACAAGGCTAGTTAAAGTAAACCCAGAGAGATGATGTGAAAATGCCAAAGTTTTGGTAGTGCCCCCCTTTTTGGCCTTGATAACATAGGACCAGGTGAAAACCCTGCAGTCAATGGGGGCAGTTGCAGTTTGTGCTGGGTTGGGAATTAGCCATTTTAGCAACAGTTCTCATATTCCCCAATGCAAATAATCCACCAAAACAAGCCCCCCAACACTATGCATTCAAACTAATATTTCCAAGATGACTGTGATTAGTTTAAAGAAATACAGACAAGTTAGACTGTGCTTTTTATAACCCCTATGGCAGAATGACTATTGACTTGGATCATTACCAGGCCACAAGGGTGAGAAATCCAACTGACAATCCAGTTGATGTGAGCACCTGGAGGACCACTTTAGTAGGTTGCTGATTGGGTAACAAGGGGAAGGTGCGCAGGCAAATGATGATCAGGTCACTGGGGAAGGGTGAGAAGAACTGTGGACACCTGCTGGATGCTGGAACAGTGCAGTGACAGGGAATATAGGAGCAGGAAGGTGGAGTTAGCGTCAGAATAGATACAAAAATAACTAAGATGTGGGATTTCATCATGACGTTACCCCTTAACCTCTTGTATTTTAATGTCAACTTTAAAAACCGAGTCTCAGAGCCCAAATAAAGGGTTTCCCTTTTGGAGATTGAAGGTTTTGTCCCCAGATGGGAGGTAAAGTCACATCCTAACAATGTGACTGTGTGAACACATTTATGCCCCCCCCCCCGAAAAAAAAAAAAAAATTCATATAATTGCAAGTCTCACATAAGAGTTGTGACCATTTCAATGACAAAATGCAGATCTGAACCTTAACTAAATTGGATTCAGTAGATTCAATAGGTTAGAAGCTGTGTCAGATAACTGGGTTGACGTGGTTTGCTCAATCAGACGAGAAGAGCTTCTAACCCTCTCACCCTGTGCTGCCTACTCACCTTTTAACCAGGTGAGGGAACTGTCAGCCCTGACAGTCTTTACGTTCACCAGAATCGAACTTATTATAGCCGTTCTTACTGATGCTGTGTGGCTGATCTGTGAAGCTCACACACACACACACACACACACACACACACACACATAAACACACACACGCACACACATAAACACACACAAACACAAAGTGGGCTGTGGTCTAGTAAAACTCAAATGATGCTAACTACCCACATGCTCTTAATGATGCTAAAGTCATTATTTCTATGGAAGATTAATGAGAGCCATTTATAGTTCATTAATCCATGTTGAGGAGGACTGCAGATTAATTTGTTAATCAAGCATCAAAACCGACTGCAGCCCCTGGCCACCAGCTAAAGCCTCATCCCTCTGGCTGTCTGTGTGCACATGGCCCGTCTGTGCCAAAAATGCCTACTTCTCCATGTTTTTGTTTTTTTTTCCCCTCTACCTACTCATCCTGCTTGTCCAATCATCGCCTGTGTCCAATTAGCCTTTAGCTCAAAGCCACTGGCCCAGAGACACTGGCCCCCCAGGCCCTGAAATCCAATGCCTCGGCCTCCATTGTGAGCCACGTTGCCAGATATAGCAACTGGGTGATCTTGTCGTCATGCTGTTGTATGCTAAGCGGGCGCTGCCTTCTGGCTTTGGCGCTCCTCCTTGGTCTGGTAGCTCCGTTTTATTTATTGCTAACCTTTATTTGTTCGACTGAGCAGCGCGCTGGCCCTTTTTCAGCATCAACCCATTTCACCTTTCGAGCAGTTTCATGGTTTCTGTCTCAGCGGCAGCAAGAGTATTGTTTTTGTTAGTGTCTTTTTGAATGTTTTTTGAGCCGTCCTTGGTGGCAAAACTTTGATTTAATCTAACAGTGCAGATTAAACCACAGAACACATCATTTGTATATTTCCTCGAGAACAACAAAGCATACTTCAGTTTCATGATGGTTTTGAAGGTTTGGTTAAGTTCAGGCACAAAAAGGACTTGGTTAGGTTTGGGGAGAGATCATGGTGCAGGTTAAAATGTTGTATATATTAAGGAAACATGGTTTGGGGGTTTGGGTTTAACCTACACTTGCTGAAGAGCGAAGTAATGAGGACTCAACACATTTAAATCATTTTTTTGTGGAATACATAAACCTTAATTTCTATTTTAGATCATATGGGGCTATTTTTCAAAGCCTCTTCTACATTTATTTTCTTTTCCTCTCAGGCGGCGTCAGCTGTTATTCATTTTTGCCACAGCAGAGACAACAACAATAAAACTGAGCCCAACATGATCTATATTCAAAAAGTTTCAAGTAGTATTGTGAAATATGCTTATAATGTCAATTTGAACAAAAATAAGAGCTGGAATTCACCAATCACCTTAAAATTTCTCTTGTTCATTTTATGAATCTCTTGACTATAGATGTGGAAAAACGGGAAGCAGGTTTTGCAGCTCTATGTGCAGCACTTTATTTTAATCCCATTCCTTTGGATGGGGGTGGGGGGTGTGGACATTAGCACTGGCTTAACCCTATCACAATCAATTTTTTTGTTGCTTTCTGGGAAATGATGCTCATGCTGGAATACAAGGAGGGGTGGAGGAAGATATATGGGTGGGGGGGAGTAAGGACTTCAAATCCATCGAGAGAGAGAGAGAGAGAGAGTCACAGAAACAAGGAGGGATTTCCCGTCTCTTTTCAGAGAATCTGACTCTGACTGGTGTTTCTAATAACAAGCTTAGACCCATCCCCTCAAATCCCCCCTCCCCCTCTTCTGGATGGATATGAGGGCAGATCATCCCACTATGCTTTAAACACACACTTTGCTCAGATTAAAATACGCACATACACCAGATGCTGTTGTCGCCCAGGGTAAAGCCGATGTCAGCCCCCCCCACACACACACACACACACACACAAACTCCTCACCCCTTGCCATCCCCTCTGTTTATGACTAGGCGCCATCGTCTTCTACCTGCAGGCTTTTTCCGACCTTTTCATGGTGGTGGGGGCTGGGGACGGTGACACTCTGCACAGGTCTTGAATAAATGCGTGGATAATAAAGCATCTTTAAAGCCCTGTTTGGGAAGGTTGACATCTATCAGAGATATTTGGGGAAATTCATATTCACTTGGGGGCCTAAAAGTGTAAGTATGAAACTAAAACTGCAACACAAACAAGTCACTAAGAGGTTCTAGCAGTATTTATTCATAAAGTGTTAAACAAATTTGAAAATTTGACCTGATGAAGATGCTGGATGAAAACTCAGGGAATCACGAAAGTTATAAGAATTTAACCAGAGCTCCATGGTGTCTCCAGGACACAGGGTTGACTCTTTTACCTGGGAGCACTACGTGACTGACTAACAACCTCATCGACCGTAAATGATTATTTTTTCATGTTAGCAAAAACACTGATTCATAAAACAGCAAACCGAGCGAGACTAAATGAAACATCTAATAAGTTACCGGCCCAAGGTGTTTGATTCTCTGCCAGCTTTGTGTTTCTATTCGCTGTGTGAAAGTGAAACATGAGTCGAAAGGGTGGTAGAGAGTTGACCCCTAACCTGTGCCAGTCACTTGCTAAATATCCCTTGGGAGGCACTGAGCCCACCCAGTGTCAAAACAAGAAGAAAAAGAAAGAGAGAATATTGGAATTGTAAATAAGCAGAGAAAAACTATGACTAAAAAGCTATCTAATAAAACCATGACACAGATTTTATGATCCTTGCTTGTGATTCTGTTGTTCACCCGATGTCACCCGCTGAGATGTTTAAAACTGAAAAATGTCCATATGATTCCTCGTTTTTTACTTGAACACCGCTGTCTGCACACACCTTTGGACATGGGTCACGTCGCCCCTAATAGGACGTTGCCATCACAGGGTGGAGTTGTCCTAACAGACCTCTGCTGTTGGTGATGGGACTCTCGAGCTGTTGTGCTGCAATTTCTCTTGCACAGATGTTGCGAGGAGGAGGAGGAGGAGGAGGAGGAAGAGGAGGAAGGTTTGCTCAAGCCGACCTCTTTTGAACTGTGCTTAATCGGGACATTTTATAAATATTAGTTTCTCTTATTTACTCTTTCAGGAGGAAATACTCTCTATTCTGCACTAAATAAACATTTGAGCAAATTATTAATGTACCAGTTTCTGGAAAGACCTTCACTATTTGATTTTGTATCACTTTAGATTACAGCCTGTAAACTTGCCTTTTGGGTACTTGTCCAAAAAACCCCAACAACAACAACAACAAAAAACAAAGTATAGCTGCAATCCTTCATTTACAATTTCTTTTGTACATCAAGTTCCCCAGTGGATTGTCATGATGGCATAAATGCAAAGCCTCCATAAAGTAACAAGTATTAACTCCGGAGGAGTGGAGGGGGGGTAAAAAAGAAGATAGAGGTGAGGATTTGTGTGAATAGGGAGGGAGAGAAAGAGGATTTGTAGCATGTGAAAGGCCCTGACAGCTGCATCACCCCTCTCAGCTCCCAGGGAATCTGTTTTTGGAACAGGAATTCCACATAATGGAGTCTCTAAGCTGAGTTGAGAGCAGAGGAGTCTTAGAAAAATAACCAAGACTCTCATATGCGTGGACTGTGTCTGCCTATAATTTATTATTTTTGGTGAATTATTGTAATATTCACATACCTTTGCAACGGAATGAGCCTGTGATACCGGTGCAGCAGATGGAGTTGACCTGAAACACAAGGGAAGGCAGGGAGGAACAACATGAACGTGAGAGCATAAATGTAACTGAAATTACAAAGTAAATCGTAACAGATGAGGTTAAACCATAAAAACCGTGTGTAGGGGAGCCCTGTCTACAGTATCAATGAAGCGCTAATGTGTGGTGTATGAGTGGATCAGGAAAATGTGATTGAGTTAGCACATCAGTGTGTATCTTGGCTTATTGCAGCAGGAAAAGAATTGACACAGGTGTAACTCATAACATTAATGGTGGCTCCATTTCCATTTAGGTGTGCCAGGAAGCCATGACAGTGAGTTGTTTATTAGTGACACCTCAGTTTGAAAGTCAAAAGGTCTGTTAGCAGATGGTGATAAAACAAAGTACAAAGTATCTGACAAATCGATGATGACCTGATGATAGCACCAGATGAAAAGTTAAGGGTTTAATGTAATATTTCCACATTAAAATGTCTAAAAATCACTTGGCCTATGTTATATATTCTGTTGAGCTGTGTACTTATGTTATCACAAATGGTCCCAGCATTTCAAACAAAAATTGACTTTTTATCCAGTTCTAAGCTACATTTTTACAAAGCACTTTTTGTATTTGTTTTCAACCACGTGTGGTATTTTAGTCATCGAAAATCTGTATCTTAAGTTGTCATAGAAACAAACTGTGCAAAGGTCAGTTGCAGCTTGGCTCCAAGGTGTCCGAGGTGTCTCGTGTCTGCTGAACAGTGTCGTAGAAACATTGATTTTAACATGAAAACTGCTCTATTCAGTCTATTCAGTTTTTTTTTTTTTTCAAAATTGAATCGCTGGATCCAATTGAATCGCTGGATACATTTACTTTGGAGAGGTAGAGACCTCTGTGAAGAATTCAGCGCCAGGAAAAAAACCCTCCTGAACAATTAATACTGTAGGAATGCTAACTGGAAGATGAGTGCACTGACAACAACGGTGGGGAAGACAACAACTCCCATGATCCCACGCTGCTTAATGACATCACAAAACTCAGTCTTTTGTTGTTTCAATTGAGAGACGTCTCGTGGCAGAAATTACATAGGTTTAAGGGACCGACATCTGGAGGGGACATGAATGTCTATAACAAATGTCCTGACAATCCATCCAATGGCTGATATTTCACTGAAAACCAAATCTTTCACCTGATGGTGGCACTAAAAGTTCAGGACAGTAAAAGTCAGTGGTCTCCATCCTCTCCAGACCATGAATGTCTGTAGAAAATGTCGTGGCTATACATCAAGCAGTTGCTTACAGTCCGGACTAAAGCAGTGGTGAACCCTTGACTGAAAATAAACTTTAGATGCAGAATTTATCAACAAAAGAAGAGAAGGGAAACACGTGTCCGACTTCAGAGGGATCCTTCAAATAAGGATATAAAACA
The DNA here is from genome assembly GCA_016859345.1 of Istiophorus platypterus. Lineage (NCBI taxonomy): Eukaryota > Metazoa > Chordata > Actinopteri > Istiophoriformes > Istiophoridae > Istiophorus > Istiophorus platypterus. The sequence goes on from CM029124.1 coordinate 4,499,353, forward strand.
AGGATGTTTGAGATCCTGGGATGTGAAACTGAAAGGCACTTTCTGGTCTCCTCTCTGGTCTCTGTGATCTTGTTGGTACATCTGTTGGTCATACGCAACTTGCTCTGTTCCTCTGGTTTTCATTAAAGACAATTAAACACTTTTTGAGATAACCTGCACATGGAAAGAGGAGATTTTTTTTATCAAAAAAGCCACCCAATCAATGCATTTTGGTTTTACCTTTTAAATCCTCTTCTCTGTTGTATTCTGTTTTATTCAGTTGTATTTGATTCTATGTTTTTCAGTTCTGTTGACTCATTTGTAGGAGTGTGGGGAAACTGAATGAGAGTGAAAGCTCTGCATTTCTGGTTAAATTCATGAAGTTCACTGAAAAAAAGAAGAGAAACTCTAAGTGATGGGAATCATTATGTAGACAGAGAGAGAGAGAGCAAGAGAGAGAGAGAGAGAGAGAGAGAGAGAGCAACAGGAGGGGAAATATAAGGCATAGGGGCACTGAAGGACAATGAAGACAAAGAGAGAGACAAAGGAAGTATATGAGATAAGAAAAGTAGCTTTTTATTCAGGTGGCATTTTTTTTTTATTGCCAACTCAATTTTTGTTTTAGGGGCATTTTTAGAAAAAAAAGAATCTCTTTCATGGTAATTTTATCTAATCATCAAATAATTATACTGCTGATTATATCTTGCTAATTCAATTCTAAATTCAAAACAATAATGCTCAGTTAATATTTTACTTAATTCAAATTATAAATCCATGCTTCTTTCACAGCACTGCAAAGTAGCAGCAGCTCTCACAGGCTGTTACAGTGGCTGGCAGAGATCAGGCGGATCAGTCAGTCCAGTCAACGAGCAACAGGCGCAAAAACAAGACATTAGCAGAAGTGATGTCTGTACTTGGAATCACTTAAAAAATTTGACAACAGGACCCTGGGTTGCACTCTAGCTACAGAAAAGCTGTAGGTGCTAATCCTGCCGATATAGAAGGGAAGGAGGGGTGAAGCGACGTCCTGCACGTCCCTGCTAGAGGAGAAAACCTATAACTGAAATCCACAGGTTTCCACATATTGTGTGGACGTCCATCTGTTGATTTACTCTACATGATCATGCATCGGCCATGTGAGTCAGCAAAGCTGGATGCTTACTGAACAAACACAACTGCACATGTGTGAAGCAATGAGGTGATCGACAATTGTTCAGTGTATGAAGAGGTTCTCCGAATACTCATTTTTAATTCATTTTTTTGATTTAACCTATACTAAGCTGCCACAGAGAGAAAATCACTAGAACTTACTATAAAAATGACAAAGAAACAAAAGAGATGTGCATTGGTTCCCAAGAGGGAATAGGAAGTAAATGCATTTGAATATCTGAGGATATAACATCAAAGTCTATATTTCTACTGTTTCACTTGTGTTCCTTGTCTGCCTTTTAAGTGATTTCTCTGTCCTTCACTTCTCGACTTTCTATTTTTTTTCACAAAATCGTTGCATTCCCGCCGGTTCTGCATGGGATTCGGTGTCTGTCGGTTGCAAAGTGGTAACGTTTAAAGGCGGCGCGCCCGACTCAGCCGATTTCTGATCGAAGGCTGACACATTTCTCTCAGCTGGAGTCCAGTGAGATGAATCCCTCGCTTTTTCTCTCGTGAATTACCAGTGAGGGGCCAAAGGGGACACTGAATGTGAACAAATGTCAAATGACGTGAGCAGGGTGAAATGGAAAAAAAAAAAAAAAAAGGGCATCGGTGAGTGTCAGGGGACTTTCTGTGCAGCTGTGAACTGAAACATTCTACTGTCAAGGGTCACACTGACTTCCTCCTATTGAAACAGTAGCAGTTTGCAACACACACACACACACACAGCACTTTGAAACCCTGTGACCACTGTCTTCCTGTTGAGCTGATGGAAACTTCTGATCAGTCCCCAGCTGGACAAGAGACCTTTAAACCTTACTGTAAAAACTCTGCAATAATGCAACTACTTTGCTCTAGAGGATGGTGATGTTCACCTATACCGAGTTTTAATGTGTAAACGAACAAGTATCAATGATACATAAGAGTTGCTTTTGGGTTGATTTTTATTTTTTAGGTCATTTGGTATTTTTCTTTTTGTCCCTATGAAAGTGAAATCTGCAGGTGATATTCTTGGTATCCAGTGGGTGAATCAGAAATGTTTTTGTTAAATCCTCCAACACTCCAACACAAAAAATTCCAATTTTGAACTCCAATTACATTTACTCAGCAGATTTGTAATCCCAAGAGTATGGACCCTTTCCATTTTGGACATTTAGTGAGTTTTGCTGTGGAGCCAGCCTTAAGACAAATTTTCTCACTGAACTGCTCCTCAGTGATGAAAAGGTTCATAAACACTAAACTAAAATTTAACTCCTGATCATGCTCACTCCACACACAAACATAAACACAAACACACACACACAAACACACACACACACACACACACACACACACACACACACACACACACACACACACACACAAACATTGACAGATTAGAGGCTACTTTGAGGGAGTGACGGTTGTTGCTAGGGAAACTGGAGGAAAAAACTGGTGGGACCTGATTAAGGATTGGCTAGATGAGATTATGTCTTTTTCTTGCTCTCAGTTGGCTAACACACACACACACACACACACACAAACACGCGCACACACACACACAGACACACACACAAACACACAAACACACACACACACACACACACATACACACACACACACAGACAAACACACACACACACACACACACACACACACACACAAACACACACACACAGACAAACACACGCACACACACACACACAAACACACGCACACACACACACGTATTTGTACTTCTGTCTTTCTGAGGACACTCATTGACATAATGCATTTCCTAGCCCCTTATCCTAACCCTAACTATCACAACTAAACGCCTAACCCTAACCTTTAGCCTAAGCTTAACCTAAACCTGACTTTAACCTTAACCCTACAACCAGGTCCTAACCATCAAACAACCATTTGAAAGTGACGATCCTGCTAAAAATCCTCGCTTCCCCAAAGTGTTCTCACTCCTGTGGTCTGAAACTCAAACTGCTCCTAACCATGTCCATTCATTCCCTGGATCTCCATATATGGGCAGGGGGGATATACTATTATGGATGTGACTTTTGATGTCATTTCCTCCAATGGAAATCCTACATCATATGTTAAAGATAGCAGACGGCCACCTGACTGGTCTGCATGGTAAATGCCACAACATTCCTACTAAATTCACAAAGGACTCAGGTCCGCGTCAGCTTCGTGACCAATTTCCGTCTGTAAGCAGCAGAACAATGAGGCAAACTCAGTCGTGAGATCAAAGCGCAATTTGAGCAACTGAGGCTTTTCAGCTGAGTTTTCAAGTTGTTCGTTGTCAGCCGGAGGCAGGTGATGGGCGACGTCTGCCTGTCAGTGCATCTGTGCAATGCTTGGATAATTAATGAGGTATTTTTAAAAGATGCAGCAGATTTGAATGAAATCCTCTGTGGACATTTATGATTCCCAGAGGATAAATCCCGATGTTCCTTGTGATGCCCTGCCCTTCCTACCAAGTCCCATTAAATGTCAAAAAGGCCACGTTGCAATTAAAACTACTGAGCAGAAATTTCCTTCCATGAGGATGAACCCTTTCAGTTGTGTCTCAGAGCTTTTACTTGGTCTAAACATCAAATGTACACATGAGATATCTCATATTCTTAAGAGGCAGATTGCCACAAAAGCGGTAGGACAAATTGTGTCTCTCAAGGGGACAACCTTTTTAATATCAATAACACCACTACTATAAAGTTCATAATTGTGCACCCTCCATGTTAATATTGAACTAATACCATATTGGCCTTTACCATACTAAATACATCGGCGAAATTAATTAAATCATAGTCACTATGATATATGCCTTGGTTAGGATTTGACAATGGCTCGTGGCAAAGATGTGTGTAAAATTGGCCCTTGAAATTAAAAATGATAATCAAAAGGTTGTTGGGGGTTTTTTTTGCATTTTATCCCGAGTTAACAAATAGTTGCGACAGAAGGTTGAATATTGTCCCCAGTCAACCCCCAGACTTAATTTGACCAAGAGATCTGTGTTGTTCTGTGCGTGAATCCACGAGTATTTAACGATTATACCTGCATCTCAGTTTGGCTGCGTGTACCTATGTTTGTGTAAAAAAAAGTGGTTAGATGCCGCCGGAGGGAGAGCACTGCGCTCCAAACACGCTGCCTCCCTATTTGCATGTTATGTTCCAGCCACTCTTATCTCCCTCTCCCGCTCTGCGTGCTTTTGTTGATTTGTGAGCATCAGACGCTTCAATAAATATTTTTCTTTCGCCTTTTGCAGACAAGAAACTTCCAATTTTCTTTCTGTTGGTTTTTTTTTTTTCTTCTTTAGCCGCTGTCTCTCCAATTGTTTTTGACATGGATTTGTTGATAGTTACACTGAATTGTGGGTTCTGTTGCCATGTCGGAATGATTGTATGTGTATATGTGTGTGTGTGTCTGCTTGCATATCTTTTCGTTTTTGGCAGGAGGCAACAAGGGCAGTAAGAGCAGAGTGGGGCTTTATGATGAAATTCAGTGGCAATTTGAAGTCTCCAATCACTGAAACCAGAGAGTGAGAAAAAGAGGGAAAGGGGAGAAAAGAGAGAAAGTGAGGTGGAAAGAGAGAAATAGGTGGGAAGAAAGAGTGAGACGGAGGAAGGGTAAGGGGGAACGGGAGATTGCAAGAAAGAGGTAAATAAAGATAAAGTAAAGAGAGAGAAAGGTAGAGAGAGAAAGACAATTAATGGCTTCATTATACAGTAAACTGAGACAACATGAAAGCATCGCCTCAGTCTGTTTATTAAAAAAAATAACCCAGTGTGTGTGCGTGTATGTGTCTTTGATTGCAATGTTGCATCTCTTGCAAGCTTTTTATGTGTGTTTGCGTCTGTCAGTCTGTGTAATTACTCTCATTCCTCTCCACACAACAGCCATAGCTGCAGGTTTTGCCAAGTTGACATTCAAGCCTCGTGATAAACAACCCCAGTCAGATCTGTTTGGCTTGCTTGGCGCTGCGCGTGCTTGTAGCAGAGAGGGGGGGCATTTGAAACGCATACAGGAGGGAAAAAAACAAAAAGAAAAGAAAAGAAAACACCAAATAAAGAGGCAAAAACAAGAAAAAAGGCAAGGGGGAGAATGGTCCTGGAGTCTGGGCACTAGTTAGCGCTGTTTGGCAAGGAGTGAGGAGAGGTTGCATCATTGGAGATGGGTAGAGAGGGGGATCACCTACAGAAAAAAAAAAAAACACATCAAGACGGTTTAACCTTGATTCTCTCCGTATCGCGGCAGGCATGACTGGGGTGTCAGCCAAAATCACACAGTACAGTATGATGACCTTGAAAATGAAATCATTTACATTTTTACCTCACAATGCATTTAGCAGAAATTCTAATCCAGGGGGACGTATAGTGATGCCAACAGCACAACATGGTTCCTAGATAGATGAAATTACAACATTCCTGTGCCTGTAGACATTTGATTAAAAAAGCAATGACTAAATAGGAATGCCAGTAAAAAAAGCTGGATTAGATCGGACGAACATTATGAATATATAGTTTATATATAGTAGTTATAAGAACACTAGACATTTATTATGCTTAAGAAATAATGTGTGGATGTATAAAAATCCAAAAATGATGAAACATAGCATACATTTTTAGATTTATATATATATATATATATATATATATATATATATATATATATAGAGAGAGAGAGAGAGAGAGAGAGAGAGATAGATAGATATATAGATAGATATGTATATATATTCTTTATACTACATACAGTATAGTATTCCTCTAGAATTCCTCTAAAGATGCTCCATTTTCCAACCAAAAGATGGCGAGGAATAACAAAAGGAAGAGTGTGCGGAGCATGTTTATTTCTCCCTTTCTGCCCGGGGCCGTTTAAACTGAACACATTTTCCGTTGCACTGTGAGTTCATTTGAATTCAGTCATTTGAAAAGATAAAGTCTTTCTCTTTGTCACTTTTTTTTCTTTTCTCTTTAAATCAGGAGCTCATTCTTTTCACCTTGTTTGCTGAGCGCTGCCCAAAATTCAAACGGGGGGGGGTAAAAACGCACACCAGTTTCACGGTTCTGCATTTTAATGATCTGCGCTGCAGTGTGAGTTGGTTTTCTATTGCCTCATGTTGGAAGTGGAGCGTCACTCCCTTTGCCTGTAAACAAAGTGCTGAGCTGCTCTGAAAACTGGTGCAGCTGTAAGACGTTGCAAAGGCCATGTGAAGCTTTTTTTTATATATATCTGTACGTCCAATTAAATGAATGCACAGATAGAATTATTGTACAAACAATGGCAACCATGGTGGATAGAGATAAATGGTATCTCACACTATTGTTGTTTGTTACTTGGGATCTAAGAAGCTATGACCGCGTTTCCCATAAACCCTGTGTTTTTCTGTTACACAGACCCTGTTTTCGTTAGGAAAAACTCTGTCATCCCCATATATAATCTTTTGGCTGTGTCCGAAGGTGGGGATCACACGCTGGTCACCGCTCTTCCGACTCCTGACTGTTTTTATGGCTCTTGAACCACCAAGTGCAATGCACCACCCCTTGAAGCTCCTCATTGCCAGGTGAAGAGAGGTTGCTGATGACACCGTGTAGATAAGAAGGAAGCACATGTTTATCTACTTGCTGTTTTAGTCACACTATGCTGCTCAGGGAAAAACACATCTTTAACTTCAACTTGAAGACCTTCCAGATCACACGTGTGGCTCTTTGATGGGCAGCAACAGTTTCTTTTCTTTTCTTTTCTTTTTGATCAGTGCATGAGATACTCCTGGCAAAAATGGCGACACCAGTCAGAGTTAAAAATGACGCAACAGAAACAAACAGTAGAAAACAGCAAAGAGACCATTTGATTAGAAATAACTAATGAATAATAGAAAAAAGAAAAAAAAGATCAACAGCCCCATTCTTCTGAACCTCATTCCTAGCCGGCCTTGTGTCTGGCTTTGTACATGAGCATGTATAAGTCAGATTCTCTGTTTCTGTGAGTATCTTTGCATGTATGTGTCTCTCCGCGTATCCACTGCGGTTTGGTACACGTCCGTCTATTTGGTTCTGCATCCGTCCGTGTTTGTGTACAGTGCATGTGCGAGCGACTCTGGTCCTGCTATTTCCTCCAGTTTGATGGGAATGAAGAATGACTGTGTTAAAAGCATTAACATTTTCAAACCCCGAATCGCTAATCAGGATGTTGTTGGGGAGGAGAGGAATTCGGCAGAGCGCTGCATTATTAAGTATCCACTAGTTAGCTTCCTCAAGGAAACACAAACACACGCACACACACACACATACTCATAGACATAGGCTGGTGAATGTGTTTTTTTTCCACACTTTGGAATACATGAAATACTGAGATGAGAACTGGGCAGAGGACATTAAACCACACAATCACAAAATATCTCCATAATGAGGAAGAAACACACACATACACACACACACACACACACACACACACACACACAAACACACACACACACACACACACACACACACACACACACACACACACACACACACACACGCGCAAGGTTTCTTTTCACAATATGCAGAGGCATCCACATTTTTTCTCCGACTAAGATCTAAGATATTAACATACACACACACACTCCCAAAGACACACAGAGACACCCTCAGACATCTCGTCATTGATTCAACCTCTGATAGGTTTTCGGCCACAGAGCAAAGGGAGTGATGAAAGACAGGCGCAATAAGAGACAGACAGGTGGGAGAGATGGGGGAGTGAAACAAGACACGGCAGCAGGGTGGAGAGTCCATTTGGGAGAAATTTGTAGGTCATTATCTGTGGATTCTAATGGGGGTGTTGCATATAAATCCTCTGGATGTGTGTGTGAGGGAGAGTGTTCCCTCTACCCTTCAGTCCCTCCTTTCTCCTCTCAACTCCCTCCCTCCTTCTTTACCTCCATGTTTCTCTCAAACGTTCTACACCTACTGACCTCCTTTTTAATCAAGACTTAGAAGTGCCCTCTTAAAACTGCCTGGAATCTGAAGCAGACCCGGATTTTTAGCAACACCAGCACCGTGGGTCCGCCACTTGGGTCTGGACCGATACATCCCAACAGCTGTCAGATGGATGGCCATGAAACTTTACACTGATATTCCTGGTCTGTGGAGGATGAGTTCTGCTGACTTTGACTTTGGTGATCCCCTGACTTTTGCTGTAGCGCCACATCAAGGTTGAAATTAGCAGTTTTTCATGATATGCCACAACAACAATTTAAATGGATCGCATTCATGTTCCCCTCAGGATAAACTCTTATAATTTTGATAATCGTTAACTTTTCATCTTGCTCCAAATCTCCAACTTTTCCTTATCTAAAATTTTACTTAATCATGACACTGTGTTAGATCATCAAGTGCTTGCACATAGGGGAATTGGGTTGGGTCTCTGTAAATATGGCTATAAAGAGTACAGTCTAGACCTGCTCTATATGAAAGCAGATCCAAGTTTAAAGGGGCTGTGTGACGAGGAGTGTCTTGCATCAGGTACCGGTGAGACAACTAATATGGTCCAGTATCGGTTTGATAAGAGATCCATGAGTTTTAAGGTTTATCAGACACCAAAACACTGCACAGCAGTTTAAAGCAGTTTACTATTCTGGGAACTTCAAACTTTTGGAATCATTTGTCTTTCATTGTGTTCCAAACCATAAAAACCAGTCATTCATGCCATTCACAATAAGAAAACAATCTACCAGGAATTCGTGCTTTGACAGAATGTGTTTGAGTGGCCAACACATTTCCTTGCTGGATGACATTGCATTGTGTTTGGGCAGAGGCTGTTTTTGTCAGATAATTATTTTTTTTAGAGCTAAGGCAGTGGCCTCAGTCTAGTGAATGAAAGACTTTGTGTTTTTGAATGGGATCTTATGTTCCCAGCTCCACACACCTGACCAATCACTGCATAAAGGGGCCATGATCGTCAAATTTGTCAAGGTGGCTGTTTTGGAACGTTGAAAAAAAACTGTCAGAACCTCAACTCCCTCCATGCTGATGCTGACAGTTGATCTGAAAAGCACTGTTTTAAACATGCTGAGGCCTTTAATGTTGACTGAAAGTGATGTGAGAACATCTCGATACATCGTTCAGTGTAGCCAGTATTTGGTTGTAAGGACTAAATCATCTCCTGTCTCCACAAAAGGTGGTAACATTGCGTCACTCGGATTAAAGAGGTGGTAACTAAACAGACATCCAGTCTGAGCTGTTAGTAAAACAACTTTGTTGTTTTGTTATCGAATATATGAGATTTTCAGTTAACAACAGTGAAATGGTGAGTTTATGCTGACGGATGAGTGACTATGTTTACTATACTGTATATGCATTGCTTTTAATTCTAAAATGGAAAGTGTGGTAATGCACTGAGTAAAAGAGGCATTGTGGTACAAAAGTTGAGGATTATAGATGTACATTTAATTAAATATTATATATTGTAAATTATGATGCTAATATTATTTGTTTTATGCTGCTTTGTTGCCACCTCCTCCCCCTATAACCCCCCCAACCCTCTCTCTGTCTCTCTTTCGCTTTCTCTCTGTCTGTGTCACCCTGAGGCAGTATTTCACATTACCATGTGGAGCTCTAGTTAAATGCACCTCATACCTCTTTGCAGACCCACACATGCATTTATTAACACACACACACACACACACACACACACACACACACACACACACACACACACACACACACACAGGGCATGTGCAGCTCAGTCATGCATGATGACAGATCCTAATAGCTGTTGCTTGTCTACACACACACACACAGAAAACCCAGACAAATACAGTGGAGCGATGCATGTGCTAGCATACAAACACAATAATGTACATATACATATAGATCACGGTGGCATGAAGGATTGCACACACACACAAACACACACACACACACACACACACACACACACACACACACACACACACATGCGTGCGCACACACACACACACACAGAAACAGAGAGTTCACCCAGAGCCGAGTAATGTTGACAGCGACCCTGCTATTTTTAAAGGGCACACTTCACAAGATATCATCTCCTCATCATTTGTCCTCAGGGATCTTTGTCTATTTACACAACACACTCATACAGACACACACACACACACACACGCTAAACAGTAAACACACACATGCAGGCAAGCATTGTTCAGTCACACAAACGTATTCACACACACATGCGCACAGCACGGGTTAATGTCTCATCCCTGCCAATCTGTGTTTCGTAACAATTCGAGCTGGTAAAATTGAAATGACGTTTTCTGACTGAGGTCATGGGAGCGTTTTCCTTTGTTTGCCATGACTCGATTTTCACAACGTTTTCCAGAGTGTAAAGTGCTCCAAATATGTCAAAAATTTGACCGCAAATTTAAAATGATGTAGTCTGTGGAAGACGGAACAACACCTACTGTGTCAAACCAGCCACCAGGAGAAGACTGGGGGTTTTCCCGGCTTTGTTTAGAGTCTTTTGTGTGGTAAATAAGACAGCCCCTGCACCACACCCCCCCTTTGCACAGAGCAGTCACAAGCTCTTCACAGGTAATTTGTCACTCATAATTAACACTCAATGGCTACAATAGCTCAATAGAAAACTGAGTACTAATACTGAAGCTCAACAGTAGAGACCGACAAGCGTTGATTCTTAGTTCACACTGCAATTTCTTAATTTTATTGGCCATGACAGCTACGCTTATGCAAAACTAGCCAATGAAACCAAAATTTTCACCTCATTATCCTCAATTACGGCTTGTCAGAGGCACGAGAGGCCAAAGACAAGTGGCGAGGCTTAGAGACCTGTTAGCTCACACGGGCAACCTCCGGACAGAGCTTACTGGCAGCATCGGGGGAACGGCAGGTATCCTCCTCCTTAGACACACATAAAAAACACCAAATCATGATATGCAGCCTCTTCTGATCTGTTATGGGTTTTTTGTTGTGATGAAACAGGAAACCGTTGTAGCTATGTCCCATTTGAGCCCCCCCCCACACACACACTTTTACTCCTTGCTGCCATTTGTTAGTCCTTGTTGTTCTTTAAATCGCGGTGTAACATCGAGAATGTTACTTAGGGAGGATGACCTGTTGCTAAGTACATCTTTGGCCTCCAGAATGGGGACACGCAGGCCTTTTCCGATCCAATGCCACAGATCATCTGCCAACTTCATCCGAAACTGTTATAAATCATTGTAAATAAGTCCTCCAGCCCACTACAGGGCTTTGCCAATTGAACGTAAACTTTGTAGTTTTGGGGCACTTGCTGGAAAAACCAATGCTCTCCTTTGTCTTTAGCAGGAAGCCTTGAGTCTATGACAGTCTGATCCTTTTTTTGCCCCATGAAACAGGAGACAGGAGAAAGGTGATGCTAGCTGGACCCCCCCCTCCATAGTCTAATCTTGGACAAAAATCAGTGTTAACGTTATAAATCTAGGCTCACCACTCAGGAAGTGGAGGCTAATTATCGTTACTCGCCAGCTTCCATTTCCAAACAAATCAATCAACACAATGAGTCCACAGAAATGTTGAATTTTGCAAGGGGACAGACATTTTAAATAAGTATTTAAGATATATGACATGCTCCAGTTAACAGCAAACCAATGTCACTCAACTGCTGTGTTGAGGGACATACCCACTGAGGGGCAGGCCTGCTTCTACACATACGTCCGAAAACAGTTTTATTCTCCTTAAATGAAAACTAAAAATATGCGCAACAGCTGTACTATAATTAGTTTGTTTTTCTTAACACAATAAGTATGGCATTAAAATTTCGGTGGGACTTTAACGAGTGAAAAGCTACTAATCACATGCATGATATTGAATAATTTTGATGCATCGGTTTAGGTTTATATACTTTTAATTTGGTAAATATTTCCAGTATGCTTGACCCAAATTGAATAACGGCTGCTGAGACTGAGGTATAACCGAACAAATGTGGCTTTTCATGCTGGAAAGGGACAGCGCTTCTGACGCAACAGCTCAGCGAGGAAGTCTGCGAAAACATCGAAACCATTTGGATCCCGCTGCCGAAATTTAGTGACTGACATTTACATAAAGCTCTTCCGCTGGCCTTTTGTGGGGCGGCTGGGCGATAAACAAATGTGCTGCAGCACGACTAATGAATCGTGACTGAAGGTGCACGCTGAATTTACTTAGCAATCAGCTTGTGCAGTAATAGGCACTGGAGCATTGTTCTTTGGCATGATACTGTATGAGGTGGGTGTATAGTTTTTTTTAAAGTAAAACTGCTTTCACCTCTTTATATAAGATTTTATCAGAGCCTTTTTGTAATCTGTGACAAAGTAGTTTTTAAAATTTGGATGAAATGCATGTTAAATGAAAATGGCTTCAAGGTGAAACCATTTACAAACCCTTTTACCTGTCTAGTTTCCTGTAATAATAAGACTAACCTTGGACTCATGGAGTAGAACCGTCTTTATATCCATTTCAATTAGAAAAGATATTTTCTACCTGTCTTTGATTTATATAAATAACAAGCTAAGCATTTCCTTTCATTGGGGTTTCATTTGTGTGTAATTCATGTTCCCTATCATATGTGAAATAATGTATGTTCAGTAATTGTTAGCACAGGGCTTCGGATCAAATGATTCGCCAAGGACGCACAGAGGATTCTGGTGCCTCTTCTCATCCCGTAAGGAACCGCATCGCCGTTCGTCAGCCTCATCTCAATGCTTTTGTCATATCGTGACATGCCTTTATACGCTTCTGCACTTGTCGATACTCCCTGTATCTTGTAGGCAGGCTCTGTTCACCACCCAAAAATCCTACACCTGATGATGCAAGCAATGGCCAAACGGCGGCAAGAAATCCTCTTTCAGCCCCAAGACCTGTAATCACTCTTTTTTACCAGATAAGACAGTGGGATTTTGATAAACTCAAGCTAAAGTGAGGTTTTAAAACAAGGAAAACTGCAGCTTTTTGTGATATTTTTCTTCCTGTGAATGTCTCATCACATAAAGGATTAACTGGGGGGGGGGGGGGTGTATGACTACAGTTGATAAATGTAATGGTGTAAAAGGCTGTCTTCAATCTTTCAATGGGAAGTTGATTGAGATGGAGTAAAACTGTCCTTTAATCAGTGGCTTGACCAGCAAGTCAATCTCCAATTACATGCCTGTGTTTCTTTAAAGCTCTGTGTGATAATTGGGCGTAGTAGCGGTACACTGGTTGGGCAGAGGGTCAAATTACACTTCTGCAGTCTGTTGCTCTTTTAATTACACAAGCGTTCGCAGCCTGGTGCTTGCAGATAACAATGTGCACTACGGTAACTGTTGCAACTGTTATCGTTTATTTTCAATGTCAAAAAAAAAAAAACAATGAGAAAGTTAAATCATGGGGAGACACTGTTTTCAGTATGGCAACAAATTAGGGTCAACTCAACTCTGTGTTACTGCTTTTCTTCAGACCAGCCTATTTTTGTACATCTAAACCTCACATCATTGCACTCGCATATGGGAGCCTGCATTCCCAGTTTAAACTGACTTAATGGGTCATGACCAAGCAGGGATGGATTGAAAAAAAACAAAACAAAAAACACCAATCTCTCATTTAGTTGTAGCAACATATTAAAATTAACCAATATTTCTTTTGTTTCTTTCAGTATTTAATAACTCATGTTGCATTTCATTTCATCACACAACCATTGTCCAAATAAATGATGAGAGCCCACCTACTCATACATCACACAAAAGTGTGTCTGTGTTTCAGGCGTGCTCCTTCTTTAAACAGCAGCTCCAGCTAGACCCCTAGAAAGGGAATTAAAGGGAAACAAAGAAAAGACCAGGTTACATCTTTAATAAAAACACGTTAAAAAAAAATCATTCTGGCAAATAGACAAACTTTTAATTATAACTGATTGTTTGTCTTTAACGATTAAAAAGTTCCTAAAAACTAAACACTGTTAGGCTACTACCCAGGGTGAAGACATAATGAGGAAAAGGACTCACGCTGATAGAAAGCTGGGTTCAGGTTAGCTTGAGTTCTAGTTAGCGGCATTTGTTAGCCTTGAGACGGTCAGTCGTTTGACACTTGACAGATTTTCAGAGCAACTTAAGACAACTGTCGGACCCGATGGGACCCAAAGGTGGGTCCCATCTGGTCCGTGTTTGCTGTAGTGATCCAGGTACTTCGTATCAGTTTTTTCTTCGGATCAGTTTTTTCTACCCTGCAAATGTGCTCACGGCAAAAGCACTTTAGCTGTTAATGATGAAAGTGGATCCTACAGGCAGATACAGCGCTGTTAAAAAAAAAAAGTCATGTCATGTTAGACGTTTACCTCTCTCTCTCTCTCTCTTTCCTTCCCTCTGCCTCTCTCTCTCTCTCTCAGTCCTCCAGTTCTTGATGTTCAGTCTCCCAGCAGGCTTCTTCCAGTCAAACCAACATTGGTGGGTGGTGGTGGTGGAGTTGGTGGGGGGTGTATCACCCGTTTCCTTACATGTCATGAGCGGAGCGAGGATGCAATTTTTAGTGCCAATGTGTCTTTTAGGAAAGTAGGCCAAGAGCATGAGGGTTTTTTTTTTTTGTTTTTTTTTTTGAAAAAGACAGAATGACAGGGAGACACACAGAGGGGAAGAGGAAAAGAAACGTGTAAACAGGAGAGTTTCCATCATCTTTGTGACATTTTGTCACATATTTTGTTTGACGTTTTGTTTGTTCGCGGGACAACCGTCGCTCTCGTACCCGACGGCTGACATGGGGACAAACTCCCATTTTTTTATTTTTTTTAAAATTTCCTCCATCTTGTTCCTATTCTCCACATGCATACATCACTGCCTCTGCTCAGTGCAATTCAGTTGAATTTACCTTAATGTTAAGACGGTGACAAAGCAGTTTACATTAAGTAAGATGTGAAAAACACATTAAATGATAATTATAGATACATAAATCATAGACTATGTATTATGATGTAGTGGTTTTAATACTGATTAGAATAATGTTGGGTGATAGATTGGTGTGTCTGTCGTCAAAGTTCCTCCCTTATCTGAATAAAATGGCAGTTTTATACACACACAAGAACACACATACAGAGAAAGAGTGAAGAGAGTGAACATTTTTCCCAAGTTTTCCCAAGTTTTAATGAACAAGAGGGAAACTTTAAAAAACTTGGTTCACTGGGGGGACACAAGAGGAAAAATGGGGAAATAGAAAAAGGGGCAACTGTGGAGACAAACGCAAAATGTTAAAATTTTGTTAGAACATTTAACCAGGTATTCAGAGGGTCCACACTGGAACACACTGGGGTGTGTTGCTTTAGGTACATTAGACAATACAACATAATTCAAGAGGGATTATTTGAGAAATTTTCACTGTTCTTGGTGAATAAATGTGATTCTGATTCTGATTCTGAATAAATCTTTGAGTATGAAGATGCAAAAACAGGAGAACAACTCAGAAGAAAATAATCATATGTTGGTGATTTTCTTCCATACATTGCAGAAAGAAATGTGCTTGTGCTCTGTGTTTTATCGACCAGCTGGAGTGCTGTGCATCGGCGCACCCCCCCCGCTGTTCTCCACATCATGCTTACATCACTCTTAACAAGGCATCCTGCACAAGGTCAGGTTAGGTGAACACAGCATGTGACTCTGACATGGGGGAATGTTTGTCATGTCCCGTTTCCTACCAAAAGTCGGCAATGATTTCATTTTACCTTGCACACACATTTCCCCCTAAACTACCTGTGGAGTTTTTTTGCAAACAAACAAATATTACACTCAAAAAACACTTCTTTGTATCCTTGAGGTCTAACAAATGTGTTGAGTTGCTTACTTATAAAACATTTGCAAAGATGATTTTTAAATATTTGAAATCCTGCATTGTTCACATCCACATTTTGTTGCCAGCAGCTTCTTCTTCACTGCTTTTGTTCGAATCCTGCTGTGTTTGTCGGCCTTTTACTACCCCAACTGTTGATGAGAGGAGCAGCGCTAGAACCAAAGGCAGGACGTGAATTTTGCTGCCATCGTGCATCCTTGTGAATGTACATGAAATAAACACAATGGGATCCTGCTCATAAAGACATTACTCTACAGGCTACTAGTGGCCAATACTCCACAGGTTTCCTTTAACCCAGTAGTTTCAGTGACCTCAATTTTTCCTCAACAACAGAGATGGCTGATCAGGTAAAGCTCATGTGAATCACTTTTAAAAGCCATTTGTAATGTTTTTGAGAGGCAACAACAAACAAAATTTCTGGAAAGAAGTGGATTTTGTACAATGCTCTAATCACAACACCAAAAGAAAAAGAGAGAGAGAGAAAGAGAGAGAGAGAGAGGGAGTGAGAGAGAGACTATACATACACCACAGTAAGGAGAGGGGATTCAAGGTAAATGTTGATTTTACTCATGCCAATATATTGCAATGCTGCCCCCGGCTAAAAATAAAAATATTGTGCTGGACTGAAACTGCAAATAACAAGACAGTGGGCAAACAGAGAGAGTGAGAAAAAAGACAGAGGGAGGGATGGAGAGAGGGAGGGATGGAAGTGAAAAAGAAAGACAGGAGGACTGCTATTGCCACAGGAGAGGTTTCATGTAAAAACACACAGCCTGCTTTCCTGTCCAATTCGGCAAATTACTGATGACCGACTCCCCCCCGAAGAGAAGGAGAGGGGCTGAGATATGTGAAGTGTGTGTGTGTGTGTGTGTGTGTGTGTGTGTGCGTGCGTGCGTGTAGCGGGGCACCCCTCTCATCTAATTTACCGGCTTAGACAAGATCTCTCTGTCAGATACACTCACACACACGCACACACACACACACACACACCAGCTCGCCCTCTGAAATATTTACTAGCCTCATGTGGGGAAATCTCTGAGGATTATCCCCAATAACCTGTTTAACTTAATCCGTATCTCACACACATGAATAATAAATCCCCCCCACTCTCCGTCTCTTCCCTCTCCCTGAGAAGGGCTGAGAAGTAACGCATCACCTTACTCTGCGTTACCCTCCCTCCCTTCTTCCCCCTCACACTCCATCTGCTTCACGAACACGAGCCGGCTGTTTCTCTGCCTCTCCGAGTGTCTCTGAGCTGTTTTGACATATGCGCTCCCTCTCTGCTTCTCTGCCTCTCTCTCGCCCCCCCCCCCGTCTTTCCATTAATCCCATACCTCTCCATACCTCTCTCTCTCTCTCACTTGTCCCCCACCAGGATAGGAAAAAGGAGCGGTAGCCGAGAGCACCAGTGAAGAGGGGCTGGCCATAACAGGAAGAGGAAGTGGGCAGTGACCTGTATGAGAGAGGGCTTGTGATTGCACAGCTGTGGTTCGACACCGCTGGATGAGAGAGCAGCGCCAGAGGTGACCGGAGGAGAGAGAGCACGAGAGACTCAGAAACCTGTTTGACTCTCACCTGAGGAACAACCCGAGGAGAGGGAAACAGGGTGAGGACATTTTGGGTAAAAAAAAAAACAAAAAACAAAACAACAAAAAAGCTCCAGAGTAGGAGCAACTGGAGTTTATACCTCTTGGAAACAACTATACAAATGTAGAGAACACTGAAATGTCCACAGCAGAGTGATGTCTCAGTGATTACCTGCCGAGGGAAATCTGTTCTCTATTCTTAAATTTGTCTGACTCTCCGAGAGTCTGTCAGTCAGTCTTATCTTTTGGAATCCAGCTCTGGGATACATTCTCATTCGGGAGGCATCACCTGATACATAATCACCGACACGGACTTTTCTGTCTGGCTCCACGGTCCGAAAAAGAAGGATTTTGTAGAGAAACCTGGTGGGGAAAAAAAATCAAGCTTAGAGAGAGAGAGAGAGAGAGAGAAGAAGAAGAAGAAGAAGGAGAAGAAGGAGAAGAAGAAGAAGAGGCATAGTTGAATCAGTAGGTGGTTTTAGCTTCCGTCGAGCTTCCGACCGCCTACCAGCCACTTATTTCTACCACAGCCTCCCAAATTAGTAGGGTTTGACTGAGCAGGGAGCACCTTGACAGATTGTGGTTTCTGAAACAAAAGCTGAGGTCTGATCACCAGCTGAGACTCTCCTTGGTTTGGACTCTTCTCCTCTGTGGTAAGTTTTTCTGTTTTTTTTTTTTGTTTTTAATCTTAGAGTTTGGCAGATTATAAGAGACTGTATAGGTGCCCTTTGTGAGTGTGTGTGTGTGTGTGTGTGTGTGTGTGTGTGTGTGTGTGCGCGCGCGCGCCTAGATGGCGAGTATGTGACTGGGTGTCAAATTGAAAGTAGAAAACCAAACGTCCGGGTTGACACTCCTGGAGCTTTCCTATCCAACAAATATTTCCCTCTGATTGAAATGTAAGTAAATGTAGCACCAGATCCCCTGAAAACGCTCTAGGCTGCTTTTCCAGTCACTTCGGGGCGAACTGCTCATGAACACCGGTCAAACTGTCTCCAAGAAGGAACAGAAATAACTTGAAACGATGGCTATAAGCTCCTTTAAGGACTGGCTGTCAGCCCCCGTCACCGCTCACATATGTTATGCCAATGATCTCAGACAGCTCGGTGTAGATTTGAATGCTGTAATTGAGCGCTGCTACCCCCCCCCCCCAAAGCCTCCACCACCCCAGAGGCTGCACTGTCATTCCTGAAGACAGTCGGCTGTGACCATTAAGACGATACAGGATGATCTGTGGATGGAGCAAAAGAAAAAAAAAACGTATATAGGCAGACAAAATCTTAGGCTGCTCATTTGGAAGAGCTTTAAATAAATCATTTTTTTCATCAGTTGTCGACTAGTCGTTAAGTTGGTGTGGCTATAAAGTATTGATGGTGCCTATTTAATATTTCTGAAGTGGTGAAGATCTTGTCAGTTGATTGGTGTCATTTTGTCGGCTGAGGACTGAACAGCACATGAAGAGGGTAGAAGAAATGATACCTCACAGTATGATATGAATACATCCTGATGTGGTTTGTGCTGTAGTTGTCCTGAAGTGTTTTCTGTTACTCTTACTTTTTTCTTCCGACCATGGGAATGTGAGTCACCCGCCAGTGGTGGTGGATTTTCTCCCTGGATCTGGATCCCGGAGAGTCAGAGGTGATTTGATTTGGTTGTTAAGGCGAAAGCCGTTGATGCAACTAAACCTCAGTGGTCTAATTCCTGGAGAGGGAGCTATCAGGGAAAATCCTTTGGGTGCCATCTGGGAGACTTCACCCTCCTGCACACACACACACACACACACACACACACAGACACAAGATTCATGATTAGAGCCATTCATTCATTCAGATGCAGTGTATGTTAGAGTAGTTGACAAGCTGTCCAGCTGTGGTGATGTTAGCCCAGCTGAAGCCACTGATTACTACTGAAAGACCCAGTTACGGTTTTATCTTCAGTGACTGACCTGTATTCTCCATTTTACATAACAAACCTCGCTTCACCTTGTTTCTGATCAAGTTTTAATTTTCCCCATCAGTATTTTCAGAACAGCTTTTTACATCCCATCCCCAAAGAAGTGGATCAACAGGTGCATACAATGATCCAAAAATTATGTATATGGGACCTTTCAGATAGCAGCACATTGAACAATTTTAAACATGTAAATGAACCAAAATATCTGGTCCACAGCTACACCTCAGTTCATAAAGGGAAATCCAAGTTTTTCAAATGCTTTAAACTGATCTATTGGACATTTTAGTTTGCATTTATTAATGGGAGCTCACCAACGACTCCTGCAGTTATGATGTTTTGGTTGAAAATGGAGGCTGCTGAAAAAAGGTTGGATATTTGGAGTATAATCAGCATCACTTAAGAATATTCACACGACTTATGTTATCATTCACGTTCTGATCATTCTGTCTGATCTATATGAAGAAGAAGAAATTTTTTCCCCCGTTGTTTGGGTCCTTTAATATCTTCAGTATTTGAAGGCATTGTAGTTGGAAATTTCCCCAGTTTCAGCCCAGACAGCTGAGGCGAGACCAATGTGGATGACACGCCGGGCTTTAAATTATTTTCAGATGACTGTTGGTCATTACTGTCACTTTCAAAGCCGGCAGACATCATTCAGACCCCGGATCACTGTAATAAAAACCGATTTGTCTGATTGTGAAAGGGAAAATGGAATCAACTAGAAAGTGCTTGACCACCAATCACAGCTTGAATACACTCTGTGACATGACAGGGTGTCAGTGAGGACACTGAGAGAGAGTGTGTGTGTGTGTGTGTGTGTGTGTGTGTGTGTGTGCGCCTTTGCCTGTGCCTGTGCCTGTGTGTGCGGAGAGTAGTGGATCCTGGTGCGAGTTGCTGGTGGACAGATTGTTAGAAGCTGCTCTGTGATTAAACGTGTTTTAATCTCAAACAACAGAAACACACTCCACTATTCAGCTGTCTAACATCACAGATCTGAGTCTGGTAAAATAACTTCCTGTGCCACAAACACTCAAAAAACAAACGCTACGGCTTCAGGGTTGTGAAAAGCAGAGTAAAAGTAGGCTAAACTGTGTCAAAGACACCATGTTGAGACAGATTTTTTTTTTTTGAGTAAGAACTAATGGCTGAAGTTCCAACAGTGCTCAGAGGGGAATGATGTATTCATAAGAAAATGCTGGACAGGGAGAACATCATCACAGTCATGATTCTGTTATTTTTGGAGCTTTGCCAGTTACAGGGATAAATTGCAAATTTGACCCGGGGACAACTCTAACAGAAAGAATCCCGAAATATAAACAGGTTGGAAGTATTAGCATATGTCATGGGAGTCGGCCTGTTCCGTCGCACAGTGGGATATCATGTGCTCAGGTAAAGCTTTACAGGTAAAGGTGGCGCTAGAGGAGAGGTCATGTTATCAGCAAATTCAGCCGGGGGCCTTGGATAGCCTGGAAACCATCACGGGAGAGAAGCTTGTTGATATCTCTGGTACAAAGCTGGCCTTGTTGCCTGATTTTGGCTCGGAAGAAGCAGAGTTTCCGTAAAACCGTTTCCACTGATGATGCTTGGTATATTATATAACCTCCTCACTGATGTTTTGTTGTGCAAAAACAGGATATTTTAAAGTAGATATTTTAGTCTCAGCATGTTTAACAATGTTCAGGCAGTCACCGGGAAGATATTTAAGAATTTGGGCATAGTGAATATCAACAACAACTATCATATGATTGGAATCTGGGCCAGTTCCTCCTGCGATATTCTGCTTTTTACCAAAGTGTTAGATGGGCGTATGGACAGATGGACAGACTCACACACCATTCATCCCTTGGCTTTGTGCACCGCTGGGATAAAAATACACCAGGATAAAGGAAAAAAAAAAGGAGTTGTCCTGTTGCTCTGTTCGATCAGTGGCAAGAGAGACATCATTGTCAGTCAACACAGTAGCAGTTGCCTGGAGCAGTTTTCGTGGTGACTGCCCATTTAATAGTTCTTATTTCTGTGAGCTGACTCGTTATTATATATGGCATCAGTTAGCTCATGCTTTACGCCCTTTTTTTCTGGGTCTGGCACAGGAAGATGACGTCCCATGATCTTTATCTCTGTCTACATAATTCTTATTGACCTGGTTGTTTTATCCAAAGGGAGGGGGGGCAGTGAGTGAGCACCACAGCAGGCCTATTTGAGCCACAAACTGGAGGTGACGGTGGCACCTCTGGAATCAGGCTAGATTCATATTAAACCCACAAATTCATTTTATTCTGGAGGTTGACCCCTTAATTCCAGGCAGAAGTGTGAGCCACCATGCCACCGTGTGACCCTAGTTTAGATGTCATTATTCAAATATATGTATATATAAATAATGAAAAAATAAAATGAGGACGTAAATTACGCTCCCTGCTGAAAGTTGCAGCGGAACAGAAGATAGAAGGGATGTCCTGTGCCTCCTTGTTTCTTGAATTCACTCGTCAAAGTCAGAGGACACGCTCACCATGAAGTGTCGGGACAGATTTCTGGTCCTTAGACAGATTTTGTCACGGAGGACTTGTGTGTCTGTCTTTGAATCAGAGCACGCAGAACAAGACTCATGCGTGAACTTCACCGACCCCTCAGCAGCCGCCCAGGATTATGAAGTCTTGTTGACTTGTGTTTTTTCTTTTCTTTTTTTCTTTTTGTGCTTTAGCCTTTGGTACGCTGAAACTAGGTCAGACCTGTCTGCCAGTCACGAAACATCCCGGAGAATGACAACTGTATCTCCGCGTCTGTCTGTTTCTGCTCCTCCGTCACACTCACACACTCGCTCGCCTGCGGACAACGTGCAGATGCAATTACAGATATTCCTGGATGTTATTTATTCTCTGTACCGCCAAAAGATGCCTTTTGATAATTTATGTCCTAAATAACTTTGTATAATCCTGCGTGTGTGAGATTTGCCTGAATGATTCTTGTGCTTGAGATGACAACTAACAACTTCCGGCATTAATAAAAATGACAGGTGTATAAACAAAAAACTAAACTATTAATTTACATCTTATCCTCCTGAACATACTCAAGAATCCTGTCTATACATCCATTAAAAGTAACAGAATTTAAAAGTAAACTGGAGTTAAATTATGATTAAAAAAAGTTGTCAAACAGGGCATATTAGTGTGTTTATCCTCCACAGCATCTTATAAGGTGCTAAATTGGTGACAGGGATGAAAACTGAGGAGAGGTGAGGAAGAAAAGGTGAGAAATGGAAAAAAAAGAGGGATGATAGGCAGGAGACAGAAATAGACTGCGAGAAAAACGAGATGCAGTTTTCACCTTGAGAGATTCAGCTGGAGTGAAGTGGAATTTGAGTTGAAAGAAATGATCGAAAGGACGAGCAAGAAAGAGACAGAAAAGAAAGGAACGGAACGAAGAGGGAGTCAGAGAGACAGAAAGTGTGACACAGACAGAACCAAAGTGAGGCTTGGGGACAGAAACCGAGACAGACATGCAGTCAGCAACAGGGCTGAATACCAGGCAGGGTGTGTCTGCTCACTAATGATGACCCCCCCCACCCCACTCATTAACAGACCCCAGAAGGCATTGTGTACAGACTTCCTGTTGCTGATAAAAGGGGAGGGGTAAGACGCAGGCCTTTGAAGGAGGAAATGCTGTTTAGAAAAAAAAAAAAAGCCCCCCGACGGATTTGTCATCACAGAAATTACTATGAGCGTGTATGCGTGGAACCGTGACATAGGATGTTATCATGTACATGTGAGTAAGACATTACCGTATATGTGATGGTGAGGAAGAGTCTAGTTGGATCCTAAGTTAAGCTCTATCTCAGCTGTTTCAATGTTCACTGCATGATAAAAAAAGGAAAAAAAAATCTGTAATATTTAAGGAAAGCTGAAGCCCAAAAAATGAAAATAGCGCTGGCAAGGTTCTGTGTTGGAAAAGATATTTTTACCGACATGATGATATTAAGATTCTAGACTTTTTTGGTCCCCAGTAACATTTCTAATTCCCCCGAATTTCATCCCAATGAGTTTAAAACTTATTTATGTACAGTTTTTAGTTGCATTATAAATATATAAATTATAAAGAACAACCAGAATATGCCCAACCACAGGCAGTGAACCAATGAAAGCCTTTGATTCACTCATTTACTTTCAAGTACTGAATAATAAGATGGCTGATCAATGAATTTATCCATCACTTCCCATTGATCTTTGAGTTTTGTCTTTGAAAAGTGTTTTCCGCCCTCTCACATGGATAAGCCTCCCATCCTGTGTTCACATTAAAGTTCAGTCAGGGTAAAAAGCAAGTAAGACTTATTGTGGTAAACTTGTTCTACCAGCAGTCTTCTTAAACACACTTAAATATGTCTCTGTCTTGGTTAGGCAATTATAAAATAATACTTTTTTTTTATTACTATTTGTAAAATTTTGCAAGTTTTCATGCTGAAATATAGTCTGTTACAAAGCTTCAGTTAATCTTCACTAAAAGATAGACAACTCAACATTCATGAACTTGGGGAATTTTACAGACTTTGTAGTCATCCACATTGTTTGCTTTCTTGCATGTTAATTTTACATTAAACATTTCCCAGTTTGCTCAAAACATGCTCAAAATATCTTCATCTCAGACTTTTACAAAGCTCAACCTAAAGCTCATTTACGACGTGATTATTGGTCTTTGAAATAAAGATAACAGACCCTGTTTATTTTCTTTTTTCTTTTTCTTTTCCCAAAAGTCATCTAGGGACTCCTTTCTGCAAAAAACCCCTGCGTGAGAACATGTAGTACACTTTGGCACGTGGGCGGAAGGATACGGGCTATGACACAAAGTAAAACCTTAGCAGGCTGATGAGAAGGACATTGTGAGACACTGTCAGGAAATGTGTTTGGTCTACTGTGAAGTGCATGTGTAACAATTAAGGAATAAGAAGGACGTTTATTTGAGAGAAAGAACAACAACAAACGTGTTAATTCACTATTGAATTACGTAATGTGACATGACATCCCGGAGACATCACACAAACACACACACACAAACACACACACACACACACACACACACACACACACACACACACACACACACACACACACACACACACACACACACATACTTTCCTGGAATTAGCGTGAGTCAAACTTTTTTCTTCAGCATCTACATTATTCCATGCAGTAATTTTTTTTTTAAAACATTTCTAAGAAGAATATCCCATCAGTGTGGCTCTTGTATCCAATGGAGATTAATGTTGGTGAGGGGGGTGGGTGGCTGAATGAGAGTTCATCTAAGGCGCCAAAACACCGTGCACCGCCATTGTTTTCTCATTCCTTAAGTATCATTGTCAGTCGTAGAAGATCCAGATGCATGTTGGGAACTCAGTGCGAACTGATAGTTACATCAATACATCAAGTAAAATCAACGTACACAAGAAGTATGGCTTCAAAACGATGAAATTTGCAACAGTAACTAGAGGAGGATAGAAAAACAGATGGATGCAAAAACTTGCTGTTTAAGTTACTGAGGGAGAACAAAGTCCCCAAGAAAGAGAAGGTTGGTAACAAGTGAGATTAAAGTATTAGGCAGCGAAATAATTTCTCATTGGCATTAAAATTTTAATTTAGTCACAATTGCTTTCTTACCAGCCTATGGGGACAGAGATATGGGGATCTACAGTTAGAAAAAAAACCAGATAGTTATTGGCAATACACACATGTACTGCAGCATATACTCACTCCTCCATTCAGAAATCCACAGTAGATTGCAATAGAAAAAAAAAAATTATGGACTTCCGTTTAATTAATTTAGTCCTGAAAGGAAACTAAACAAAGCAAAAACACAAGAGGAAAAATAAAGCCCAAACAAAAGGATGTGAACTAAAGGCCAAGAAAACACTGTTGAGTCTTTGTTTGAGCTGATGTGCGGGGAGCAGTGTGAAGAGGTCAGTGGAGGTCAGCGGAATACGAGATTAGGCCATTAGAGGGAGAAGACTTTGTGCCGGTATAATCCCCTCATCCTAATCGCTCCCTTCTCCCTCCCTGCCGCTAATGGCTGGAAGACAATAAAATGCACTAATCTGTCCACTGGGAAGGCACAGGGCCGCGCCGAGATATCTGCTGGAGCGCAGAGCATATATAGACTAAATGTTTTGAAGATTATTTCCCTGGCATTTCTGCTTTATTAGATAGAGCCCGATGGGGAGGGGGGGGGGGCAGACAGACAGATGACTGGAGAGAGAGAGAGAGGAAGAGAGTAAGAAAGAAAGAGAGAAAAAGCTCAAGTTTACTAGATGGATGCTGTGTATCTTTTGTCAATAAAACATTTTTATTTTGGTTAAATAGCACTAAAATGGCTTGGAGGCAGGAACAACTGATGCAAGACAGTGAAACAGCTCTTGATCAATCAAAAACCTCTAAATCAGATGAAGTGCCACTTTACTGTTTTGAGTTATCCCCTAGCCTTGGAACAATTTTGGTGTGTTTTAGTGAACAAACCGCAGCTTGGAGGGCAAACGTAGGCCGGGTCCATGGTTTATGATGTAATGCAGCAGTGCTTTGGTGAGGAGGAGTGGTGTGAGCTTGGGTGATCTCCTGACCTTTCCCTCCAACTCCATCGTTAAGTCAAAATTTCAAATTGATCAGTGCTTTGGTTCATTGATGTGTGTGTATTTCTGCGGTACAGCTACAGGTAAGAAGACAAAATAAACTTTGGCGATAAACCCTTGAGTGTCAACGTCTACCAGATCCTGAAACCCTGAACAACACTTTCTATTGCAGCGAAATGGGGTCTCATAGCTCATGTATTACAAATAGTTTCATCCTCAGTTTTTGGCAAGGTAAACACGCAAATTACATCTTCCATCCTATGAAGCAATCTGCATTTGCTAATTTGTTTTATCAAAAGCGTTGCAGTCTGTCGCCAGATGATTTTGCAACAGTTGATCCAGATTCAACTCTCTCAACTTTATTCCCGGAAAGGCTGCATGAGTTGGTTTTGCCAGAGTCCTTTTTGTTGGGGCCCTTATGTGCAAATGCAGCTGTCTTAATAAACAAGGAGTAGTCTGAAGTCTCTCAGAGCACAATCATATTAGATTTTAAAATTATATACAAAAACTGACCCATACGTCTCTTTTTATAATGGATTTGAACCAAGTAACTCATATTAACTATAAAAGCCTCACTGTGTTGCACCCAAGAGGTTTTTTTTTCCAAAATTTGATGTGCTGCACTAAAGGGAAAGAAAAAAAAAATTGCTGATCAAATATTCAAAATGTCAAATAGTCCCTTCGTGGAAAATGGCCTTTATAATGGCTGATAAAGACAGACATTCTAAGTGGTTTTAATGTCAACTCCTCTCTCCGTCTCTGTCTCCGTCTCCGTCTCCATCTCTGTCTGTCTTCCTGTTTCTGTTTCTCTCTTGTGCAACACCAGTGGGTCAGGACCTAAAATGGGTCACAAGCCTATGTTTAATAGATCCCCATATGACCACGGTAGTGATATGCTTAAGGCCCAGGCCCCACGATGAGAGGCTAAATGTTTCATTCGGGTCCCAGGCTGAACAGATTTAAGAGCCCTGGTCCTAAATGATAGCTAGACCTCGGGCTCAGCGGCAGTCTGTAAGGGGGACAGCAAGTCCTTGGCCTTCACTCCGAGTCTCGCCCTGGCACACTGAAGGGATCTGTCCACGGCTGATAAGTGGTTTTAATGTGATCTCCTCTCTCTTCTCTTCTGCTCCCTCTCTCCCCTCTAATTTCCTCTCCCTCCATTTTCCTCTCTGCGCCCCAACATCTCTTATTCCTGTCTTGCCTTTTCCTTTGCCCACCCTTATTTCTTCTTTTACCCTTCTCTTCTCTCCCCTTTTTTTCCTCATTTCTCCCTCTTCTCATCCCACTCTGCCACAGATGATGGCTTGGCTCCAGCTGTGGACTATGGGGCTTGTGGCAACAATGGCCTCATCCATCTCCTTCGCCATTGCTGAGGACTCTGGCCCTCCTGCAGTGGATGCAGGGAAACTAGGCCCCTTTGGAATTGTGAAGAAGGAGACTCATCCTGTCCTGATCAGGCAGAAGAGAGACTGGATCTGGAACAATCTCTATGTGGAGGAGGAAAAACCTGTACCCATCGCCTTCAAGATCGGACAGGTGAGTTGACAACATTTTGACTTCACTGTGGGAGGCTCTACACTAAAATAATCTGACTAAGGATCCTCTTCAGGGTTCTGGTCTTCATACTGGGCCTAGCTTCGACAGTATAGTCTTTAAACATTTGCTAATCTCCTTCCCATGACTGTCTGAAGGAAAGGCAGAAAGGGTATTTTTGTCACTTGCTTTCACTTTGATGATGTGGCATGCCAAGAATCTGGGGCATTAACTTGTTGCCAACCTAATCTTTAATGAATATCTGAGTGATTTTTGCAAGACTACTCAGTTTATTTGCTGGAAGCTTGATGATCTTAGCCCTCACTCCAGCTAGGAAAAACAACTGAATACCAAAAACTGCAAGACAGTCCACTCTTTTTTTTTCATCTTTTGCAGCTGAAGTCTACTAAGGTGGTGGATGCGAAGAGTTTCAAAATAAAAGGTGAAGGAGCAAACACCATCTTCACTGTGGATCGCAAGGGAGACCTGTTTGTCACCAGATCTCTGGACAGAGAGGAGAAGAACTCATACCATTTGTCTGCCATGATGTTCGACGGGAACAACAACCTGATAGAGGAATCCGGAGACTTTGTTGTCCATGTGACGGACATCAATGACAACAGCCCCGTTTTCCCCAAAACATATAATGGATCCATTATGGAGAGGTCCACAATAGGTGAGTAGGATTACTATTAAAATAGTTGTTTGGAAAAAATCATCAGCAGTTGATATCAGGTTGAAAAGTTGCTAATAGGTTACGTTTTTCAAGCTGTGATGGAATATGAAGATGAGAGTCAAATTTAGATTTATTTGTGTCTCCCTATATCACAATCACTGTCTTAAATGAGCTTTATGATACCAATGTCCTCCAACCAGCACAAGCTCCATGAGAAGACAACACAGAATAAAGAGAGATAATAAATAAAGCAATGTCTTGCACAACACGGTTTCTGTTGCTACAAGTCTACGTTTGACATTTAACTATCTAGTGATAATTCAGATTAAAAATGTGTTGGACTGTGAAAGGTCATGGGAACATGAAACATAACGTTGACACATGTCACACTCATTAGCGCATCCCTCTGTGAAAAAAAAGGCGTGTTGGCGACTCAGGTAACACAATCTTAGCACATAATCATAATGCTTCAGTCAGTTAAATGGCCATGTTTCCGTGTTCAGTGCACCAACATTTTGGTTATTTTCACAGTAAACCTACTGCATCTGCGGCAGTGGGGTGTCTTATTGCATGGCTAACTATTTCCTACATTTATCTCCCTTGTCTAGGATCTAAAGTAGTCGAGGTGAGGGCAACTGACGCCGATGACCCCACAACTGCTAATGGGGAGCTCAGGTATTCTCTGAACCCAAATGGAGACCTTTCCGCCTTTGAAATTGACAGCATCACAGGTGGGCTCAGCATGACTGTTATCCCGCAGCAACCGTTGTCTTATGCCATCCGTAACAAATTAATTTGCTTTAATTGCATATGGGTCAAAGCTGACCTCAGAGATCACACACTGTCTCTCTCTGCAGGTGTGATCAGCTGCAAGATCAACACATTGGACCGGGAAACCAAGAGCCAGTACGTGGTGGTGGTCAAAGCCCAGGACATGAGGGGAATGGCCTCCGGCAGCACAGCCACCACCTCCGTCACCATTGCCATCACAGACACCAATGACAACATAGCTTCTTTCACCAGAAGTAAGGAACAGAGAGCTGAAGTAATATGGAGAGCTGATACCACGGCTATTAAATATTCACAATATTTCATTCCCATTTTCAAAGCAGCATCAATGCTATTATATAAACAGATTTATTGTAACAGTTTTGCATACACAGCATTAAACTCATTGCGTGATTTCTTTGTGCAGACACTTATGAACTGCACGTTCGAGAGGACCACAAGCTGAACGAGAAGATTGGCACTCTGGAGTTGGAGGACAGAGATCAGATCCAGAACAAAGAGCCCATCTTCACTATTCCAAATGAAAACAGCAAGATGTTCAACATTGAGCTCAGCCCTAACAAAGATGGCAACCTGATGCTCAGACAGGTAGGAGGCAAATGCATAGCTGATATCTGATGGCTAATATCTTTAAAAAAAAAAATTTCATTTCTGAAGGTGTAAATCGGTTATAGTAGTCCTTGCTTTTGCTAAGTCAAGATGTTTTCTTGTGGAAATACTGATTAACTTTGATTTTAAACTTTTTTTCACCTCTGGTGAATTTGCCGCCATATTAACATTTTTGGATTTTGAGTAGAGCAGTGGAAACTTTTTAAATCCAACATACATAATGACAGTCCTCTGAGGTGGGCTCAAGTTCCTCTTCATTTCACAGCAGTGGAAAAATGTGATGGCTCATGGAATTATTGCAAAGTATTTTACCAAAGAGAAAGAAGAAGTAAATGTGGATCCATACAAGACATATTTATGTTTGGGATTGCCTGGGCTTTGTGCCTACTGACCATTTATCTGTTACTTTTTGTTGGATTATGCTAACTAGCTTTCACGTGCTCTCAGTCACAGCACTTGGTGGCAGCATGTTCCAACAGATTCAAGTCAGCAGAAACCATCCTACTACAATAGCTGGGTTTAGTGGCAATACATGTATACTTTAGATTGCCATCACTACAATTTATTATCCAATTTGCTGTCCTATTTGTTTTTAAATTAGCTAAGTTTCTCCCCAGCAGAATTGCCATCTGAGGTACATGTACCCCTTGTTGGGAATCAATGAAGATCCCCCTTAAAAACAGACCAGGGATAGTTCATTTTTGTAGTTAATGCAATGCTAACAGAATGTGGTTTAGTGGGTTTTAGATATTCACACTTGTTGTAATGCTGTAGCACCAAAACCAATGCAAAACTCATGTGCATGTAGCACAATAAGCTAGAATTATAAAAGTCCAGGAGTAGTGTATAAGGATTATGGTTTAATCTATCCATACATACTGACATTTTCAAAGGTGTTTTTTGGTTATGGCTCCTTACACCTTCTGCCATTATATGGCCACCAATTACATTGGAAAATAAACATTTGTGGTGAGATTTTTTTTGCAGGATGATGGTGGTGTACTTTCCCAAATTCAAACTCTGAAAGTCCTGGCCTCCTGGTTAAGAAAGATATTCATAGGAGGAGTTCCATTAGGACTTTTAGCAGGTTTATTTGACTGGTTTGTGCTCTTCAGATAGAGTATTTAGGACATCAGAGAAGTGGAAATGTATTGTGGTGAAATGAGCTCTGTAATAGCTTGCACCACGCTGGCTGGGAATCGAATCGCACTACAATCTTCCCCCTGCTCAACTCGCCCCTCAGCTCTGCAGCCCCCCTCTTCATCTTTCTCGCCGGCTGTGTTTACATGTACAGAGTAAGCCGGCTATCGGCCGCACTATGGTTAAGGTCTTATTCTTGTTAAGCTGTTTACACATGCCTCTGATACCCTGTGAGTGAGTATTTCGCGCAGCCATGAATAATCCAGTTAACAGAATATTCCTGTTTACCTGTGGTGTCCCATTCACAGATAAAACAGTCCGCTGCAAAAAAAAAACAAAACAAAAAAAACAACATTTGACTGAACAGTAGGTTACTTCTCATACAGGGAAGAAAGAAATGATAATCCCTGGAGAAATGTGACAGTAAGCAATGTTTGCTGTCACATATTTGTTGACATGAAAGTGTTTCCATATGACTACGCAGGTCTCAATTTGTGCAGACGTTGAAAAAGGGGAAAGGAATGAGGTATTTCCATGCTTCGGTAACATATGTAACATGGAGGGAAAAGGCCGGCATTTTACTGTGTCCCTTAAACCCAGAGCATGAGTTTAACCGGGTTGCATCAGCTGAGCTGTGGCATTTAGAGCCTTTTTACACCTGGCATCAACAGCTGTCCTAAGTTAGCAGACACAGGTGTAAATGCACTGAGGATGATGAAAAGAGATGAATTGAAGCACATTAAAAAAAAAACAAAAAAAACAAAATGATGCAAAAGTGCGAAAGTGCAAATGTGATGTGTTCCTTATCTAAAAAACAAAACAAAACAGGTGTAAGATAAGTGGACATACACAGTCATAAGGATAATATGGAAAACACGAATTTCATTATTGTTAAAAGTGTCAAGTAAAGACATAGTAAGATGTTTAAGCTATGCTTCAAAAACATTTTGTTGATCATGGAAAGTGATGTTGAGTGAGTGTGCAGTGTTTTGTTGAGAAAACAGAGTAGTCTAGGAATTCAACGTGTATTTAAGACACATTTTAAATATGTGGTCTGAATACAGCCCAGCTGCATCGGATCTAGATGGCATGAGTATGAGGCACATGTTGATGAGAGGTAGAAATTAGCTTTGTGGGTCAGTTTTGTAACCAAGTTTAAGGCTCCTTGATAAACTATGAAATACCTCAGAAATCCAGTGCACCCAGTGTTTGAAAAGCTGTAACCTACAGCGGATTTGTTGACAGCTTTCTTAACTCTTTTGGCTCAACTCCTTTATGGTGGTTGGCGCAAACATTGGACCAAAATTATTAGTGCATGTAAATGTAGTCAACACAAGGACCTAACCAGTGCCGTCACTCTCTCCCCAGGCTCTGGACTTCGAGACAATGAACAGCTACTCCTTCAATGTCCAAGTGCGAGAAAACCTGCGTTTTCCTGCTGACAACGTGAAAAGCGCCGTGACTGCAGCCCAGGTAGATCTTATACAGGACATCGGCAGCCTTTACCCCCTCCTCCAGGGATGATATCCCGCTGCTTTTCTTTGAATTACTATTTTAAAAAATGGAAAAGAAGAGGAAGTATACTGTACCAAAGGCACATACAAAATTAATGTGAATTCAGCTGATCTTGATGGTAGAAACATACACCATTGTGTGCTAAAGGAAATAGTGTTACCCATAAGATTTGTTGGTAAGTTCACATCAAAATTTACATATAACGGATGAAAGCTTGTCTCAGAAGCCACTGAGTTTGAAATGGAGAGCTGGTAAATGTCATTGTCTTCTCTGTGAATATTTGTATATTCTTTTCCACCCCTGATGAATTCCAGCTCCTACCATGGAGCTGCTCAGTCATCAGATCCACCAGTTTCAAACAATGCCAGAATGTGCCCGGAGCAACGACACTGTAGACGAAAAAAGAACAAAGAAGTAGAGCCCAACAACTGCGGGGCATTTAAATCTCAAACGCTGACCGAATGTGCACATCTAACGAGTCAAAGTTCATCTTTCAACTGTTTTGGATGATATGAAAATTGACAGGTAATCATCAAGGTGTTGGATGTGGACGAGCCCCCCACGTTCGCCAAGCCCATTTACAACTTCAACGTGGTGGAGGAGCAGATTGTGCAGAACATAGGAGCAGTCACGGCCAAGGATCCCGACAGGGCCAACAAGAGCATACGGTACAATGCTGTGCAAAACTCCCCCGCAGAACTAATATTAACTAAATTTGTTCGGAAATCCGCACATCGATTTACAACGGTCCCTTGCTCTCTCTCTCTGTTCTAGGTACTCCATCTTAGACAAAGACTGTCCTATCAGTATCCACCCGTTCACGGGTCAGCTGTCAACCCTGAGGACGCTGGACAGAGAGCTGCAGGCCACACACATGTTTCAAGTTAAGGCACAGGAGGAGCCAAGCGGTGCGTCATGCACACACACACACAAACACACACATACATGCATGCGCATGCACACGCACACGCGCATTCACATGCACGTACACGCATGCACACGAATTGCGCGGGTTTATTAATCCTTTTTTTCCCTCGAACAATAGATGCTAACATAGAAAAAGAGAACCATGTGTTTTCTCTAACAATGGTAACGTGAGAAGCCAAGAAAGACAGCGTGTTCTCTTGTTATTTACAGAGCAGCTTCTCTGAATTTATTGAGGGATGGGAGTGTAACACATTAACAGGGGTTTTTATAGATTCAACACAGTGCCAGGACACCTGGTCGACCCACACGGTACAGAGGAGACAGCGAGCAGGAAAAATCACATTAGTGGGTTTTTCCTTTTTAATTCTTTTGTTTTTTTTTCCCACTCGCGGCTTCCAAAACCTAACCCTATATTTTTAGAACCGCAAATGAATGAAATCCAAAGATCTATTTTAGTGGCCTGTCACGATGTTTAAGGAACACAATGATCCCCTGAGCTTGACAAGGTCCTCGATATATACATGTACCGCACTAAAGATAGTTTTTAAAATCTCAGTGCAAGAGACAGGAAAGAGACCCACACATTTAATCAAAAGATGAACATTCAAAAAGAACATCAGGGATGCAAAATGTATGTAAAAGCTGCTTTAATGTGACAAGAAAGGGCCAAAAAAAACCCAGCTCACAAATAGAAATTCTTTCAGTCAGTTGACCTCAATCAGTTCCATCAATGCCCAGAGATGCACGCACTTGATCGGTATCGTGGCTGATCACTGTCACATCTGACCATCAAGGTAGATGATGGTAGCCATGAAAGAAAAAAGTGGAAATAAAAACTGCACAAAAATTCTGCAGCAAACCTGGAAACTTGGCAAAATTTCGAAACTGTCAAAATGCAGATGAATTATTGTTATAGTAGTAATTTATTTTCCCAATAACCTCCTCTGCAGGCTTTTTATTATTTTCAATAAATCAGTGGGAAAATTGAGTAACCGGTGTAAGAAAATGATGAGGTGTAGATGATTTGAATTATAATTGTTTGTCCTGTTGGTTCACCTGTGTCCTACAGTCTCTGTTTGAACAGGCTGATTTGTTTGGCTTTAATATTGAGGAGCATAAATGCATTAATTCAGATTATAGCAAGTCTTCAGATTTACATGTAAGTATTTGTTTTATCCTCAAACATTTGTTTGCTCTGAAGAACTCCCCTAGGCAGCTCATTGAAACATCTTGTGTAATTTTTTATTGACTATTTCCATCGTCAGCAGACTCAGGGCAACACAGTGTATAGTCAAAAGATTTCTAAGTGCTAGAAAATGCTATAAAAACGAGCCCCCTGCCACAAACATCCATCATTACATCATTACATCTGCAGTTAATCGTGTGCTGTCGTCTCCTCCCCGTAGGTTTGGAGTCATTTGTGAAGGTTAACATTAATGTTCAGGACATTAATGACAACAAGCCCGAACTGGCTGTGGATGAGATCCATGTCTGTGAGAACGACATCACTGACACGGTAAGAAAAACCTGTTGCAAGCAGTTTACCACTTGATTGTTTGTTACATCTGCATTCAACTAGACCAGACTCCGTATCAGCCCTGCCCTCAATATCCTGAGTAAATAATAAACAGACTGCATTTATTCTGCTGTATACTACATAGCGCTTCCATCAGGACTGATACAAAGTGCTCATACACACAGCCTGCCCTCCTCAGTTTGTGAACACTTTGGTGCTGAGTGACTTAAAATACTGCATTGTTGCTCTTTGCTGTACTTAGAGCAGGAAGGAGGTGCCGCTAGAATAGGTGGAAGTTAAATGTGCAAAGAACAGATTTACCCTTCATCGCACGTAGACTGGTTACATTTTGGGACCCATTCAAATAAGTGAGGTTTTAAATCTTAGTGAAAGTCTTACAGTCTAACTGGAACCATAACCAGTGTTTTGGAAGATGAAGGAAGTCAAACATATCCATCTTAAAGTACATTTTAGTGATTGTCCCAGTCCCTCAAATGTATATACACATGTATATAAATGCTGTATACATTTGAATGCTTGCATTGAAATTTGTGTGCAGGATGGGTTCATTTCATATTTTTTTTGTCCTCCCACAGGTGATCGGAACTTTGAGAGCCACAGATAAAGATGACCAGCTGGCTTCCTTCAGTTTCAGCCTGAACACAGAGAGCTCCAACTTCTCCATCAAAGACTATGGCAGTAAGTCTTTTTTTATTATTATTATTTGTGCACCAAGCATGTATTTACCTTTCTTTTCTTGCTCGCTGCTCTGAATCGTGCTCGAAGGCGAAGCACTGGCCTCGGCACTTGTTGCTATGCAACAAACTGAAACTCCATTCGAAGCGCAGTGCTTTGGCTGCTGAGAATTGAAATTATTTTAACTTCTCAAAGCGTGCTTTGGTTCTCCCAGCCAGACGGGGGATTTAGAGAGCCTGTCTGGGACCGTAAGTGCTGTCTAGAATGCACAACAGCAAATTTTCGAATGTAATGAGAGTGAGTGGCTTGGTGGGTTTGCAGATGAATCTGTATCCTGAGCTCATCCCAGATAAAGATGTTAAATAAACATTTCACACATGTGCTGGTGGAGAGCACAGATATGCTTGAGAGTTCTCACTCGATAGATTAGCTTTTGATTAGGTGTATGTTTCTTTCTGTAGGGCAATCCAAACATGTTGTCAGACATAACAGAACTTCATTCAGCAGAGTCCATAGTTTAAAATTTGGAAAGCTATTCATTAAGCAAGAAATGGATTTCGATGTACAGTATACCGCTCCGACAAAAATTCGGGTAAACTGAAGTAATTGCAAAACAAAGGCAAATGTTTCAAATGATTCAAAGTCTACAGCAATGCTAACAGCTCTGTGAGGCTGTACTTAGGCACAGCAATGATCAAAACATGATCAAAATAGCAATTCTAACATGCTTAAGTTTAGCAAATATGTTTACTGTGTTAATTAATCCTGTGCTACTTGAAAACTTAAGGGATCATTAAAGCGATTACATTTCATCCTGAAAGGCATGTGCAGGTTTTTACCAAATTTCAATCCATTTGATAGCTTTTGAAACACTATGCTTAAAACCATGCTTGTTGGCCTGGAGAAAAAAAGTGGGGAGATATTTCAGCCTGGACCAAACCAGTGAGAAGCTGTTAGTGTGACTAGAAAACAGCTGTTCATATCTTCATAATGTACAAACTGTGGTGTGTTTTTTTAAAGCATGCTGAGGGATCCTCTGATACAGCACCTAATGTAGTTAGACTGTATATAATCGCATATTATACACACTTGTATTCTACCCTTTGCTGCAGCAGCTGGCGTGTGCTAGCGCCATCGCACCCGACACAAAAAGAGAGGTTTCTGCTACTGATAGATTACTCTAATTTCAAAGCGGCGTCTAAATTCGGCAGATCTGGAGCCATTTAGTGCTAAGAAATGCACAGATATAAATGTGCAAGTTGAAAAATGTCAGCTCGGATCTTAGCAGGCTGTGACAGAGATGACGGTGTGAAACTCAACAGAGACATTTCCTTTGATCCAGACACTGATATTTAGGCAAAGGTTGGTGCTCTCTTACGTCAGATTTTTCAAAGCTTATTTGGGTAATTCAACTTAGGACACCAAAATGGCACGAGTAAAACAGTTTTCATCATTTTTAATCATCACATCTTCTTATAATGCATGAAAAGCCCGAGGAAAAGTGTTACCAACTGTTCTAGTCAAATATTAAAAGTCTGAATAGATGAAAGCCTTAGGTAGTTGGATGAAAGATTTAGGTGAAGTGTTGCTATTTAATTTACGTGAAATTTGAAATGCACTGAAAGGAGGATAAACAGAGGGGGAAAAAAGACATGAACCTGCCCTTGTCCATTTCCTCTCTGCCTGTGCCGGAGGGGTTGACACGTTGGGGCCAATGGAGAAAAGGAATAGGACGATGGAGGGGAGCAAAAGGAAAGATAGATGAGGCTGAGGTGGAAGATAAGATGAAAGAAGGCGAGAGGAAGAGATCAAGATTAAGGGAGATGGTTAATAATAAAGTGAGAACGTGTTAAAATGAGGAGAGGGAGCAAACATAAAGGATGGAGTATAAAAAGGAGGGATAAACAAGAAAATAAAAAGAGGGCAGGAAAACAGAATAAACAAAAGATGGAATAGGAATTGATGAAGACTGGAAAATAACGAAGAATGGAATTTAGTGTGGAGGGAGAAAAGGTGAGAATATAAAAAAAGAGAAAAATAAAAAAATGAAGGTGAAAGACAGATAGAAAGCAGAGAATGATAGAAGGTGAGAACAGGGAGGAATGATGTTGAAAAATGGAGGTAAGAGAATAAATATGGAGAAAAAAGAGGAGGAAGGGAGAGGAATGAATAGGCTAGAAATGAGAAGAGAGAAAGGACAAGGATGAAATATGAAATGAGGACAAAGAAGGACTAAGAAGAATAAGGAAAAAAGGGAGAGAGGAAAGGGAAAAGACAAAACAAGACAGAGAAATAAGAGAAAAGATGACAGGACAGGAGATGACAGAAGAAAGGAGGGAAGAGGAGATAAAAAGGACAGAAGGAAAAGGAATACAAGAGGAAATAAAGACAGTGGTAGTAAAAGAGGGGGAGATGAGGACATTATAAAAGAAGAAATGATGACGTCAGAACCATCAAATGTCTAGATGAAAAGTTAAAAAGAGAGGGGGAAGAAGAGGAAATGAGGAGGAAGAGGGAGAGAAACTAATGGATGAAGAGAGGAAAGTGAAGTGAAGTAGGACGGATGAGGGGAAAAAGGTGAGGGGAAAAAAGAGGAGGTGGAGAGTTGTTTGATAAGTGCTGGCTGTCAGTGTGAACGTCTGTTCTCCCCTGTGGCTCAGGAGTGTGGCCTCCAATAAAAAAAATCATCTGACAGCACCTCACACCACTTAATTCAAACACCGCTGACACACACACACCCACAGACACACACACACACACACACACACACACACACACACACACTCATGCAACAAGAGCTGCAAAGTGAAGGCTCCTAAAATATTTATTGACTACCAGCTCTTTAAAACTTGCAAAAAAAAAAAACAACCATGCTTTCATTATGGGATCCAGAAAGACACACACACACACACACACACACACACACACACACACACACACACACACACACACACACACACACACACACACACACACACACACACAGAAATAGTCAGTGTTGCTTTCACAGTGAAGTGACAGGACTGGGTGTTCCGACCAGGCGGCTACACGAAGCTCACTGCATTAATATCAGACAGACAAGAGAGGAGGAGGAGGAGGAGGAGGAGGAACGAAAACAAAGAGACGAAGGGAGAAAAAGGGCTAGTGAGGAGTGGGAGGAGAGAGATGGAGAGAACAAAAAAGAAACACTGGGAGGACAGTGAGACAAATGCTGGCATCCAGAGAGACAGGGAGAGACATGATATGTGACAAAGAAGGAACGAGGAGATGAGACGGAGAGGAGGGATGAGATGAAGGGAGGAAGAGGAACTGTTTTTATCTTGTGAAAAGAGTTTCCTGAATGTTCTAAACATCCTCCCACTCCCACACCTTCAGTGACTACATGTTATCCTGTAGACAAAGCTGAGACACCTGATTCATGGAGGTCGCGCCATAAAGCCTATTTGCAGCCGTTCCTGCTTAGCAAACCAGCTTCCTGGTGTTCCAATCATCATTTACGTACATTTCCTCATTTTGCAGACGCTTTTATCCAGAGCGACTTAGAAGTGTGGCAGGTTGAGGGTTCAGCGTCTCGGGCAGGGGGACAGGCAGGGACATGGATCGGGCCGCCAACAACTACAATCGGCGGACAAAACGGCTCAACCACCTGAGCCACGACCACCTGAAAACCAAGGCGCGACATCTCCTCCTTTCTGGAATGTTTGCCGCCGTCAAGTTACTGTGTGCATGTGCTTCTCGGGGTCTGATGAGCGAGTGAGATGAGAGACAAGGGGGAATCGTACAGTTTTTACACCTTCGGCCACACCTGGGTGATCAGTCCTGCCTCGTCTTTGAGCAGACGGCGGCGGAGTGTCTAATCTCTAAAGGCCAGCTGCTTCCCTCCGCTAGCATTGCCGTGTGCTTGCAAAACAGAGTGCGGCCTTCGTTTGTCATGGTCTGGATTATCCTCCATATGCTTGTTTTTCTGCAGAGCCTCTACTTATTGAAACTAACTGTTGTCTCAGTTAGTTACTTATGCCCTCAGGCATTTCTTTTTTTTTTTTTATCAGCGGTTCTCCCATGATTCCATTAGGCTCAAGGTCTTAAACAACACATTTTATGCCACGAACCCTTGTGGTTCACACAAGTCACCATTTGACTGGGACTTAAATTCTGCGCCCAGAGATTCACTGTTTCCTTTCATGAAACTATCATTTGTTTCCGAGGTCCAATATGTGCAAATGTCCAACACCCAGGTTGATCTCTTTTTTTTTTTTTTTTTGCCCCTTAAACCAGAGCTATACAGTGTGTTTGAGTTTCACAGTGTGTTTAAGATTGTTTGAGTGCTCAGAGGGGTCTTTCCTGCCATTGTTCTCCCCAAAATTCCTCCAGCTGCAGGACATTGTGGAGAAAGGCTCTGTCCAATCGTCTCAGCAGGAAATTTCTGCCGGCCGTTGGATTTGATTAATGGCAGCATTGTTGGTCAGAGTCGACTTTCCTGCTCAGCATGTTTCAGTTCCCTGTACATTTTCTGGTCTGACTTGATCCACTAATACATTCTTTTTTTTTTTTAAAGGTGCTGCCATTATCTATAATCCAAAACGACTCAAATCCTAAATGCACCAAAGCGACAGATAATCACAAATCGTCTGTCTGCCTCTATGTAACTACTCTCTTCTCGCGATCGTATCTCACATCTTGTTTTATATGTGGGGCACATTTTAAATAGACTCCATAGGCTGAGCAGGCAAACATTATAACAAGGTGATGAGGAAGGAAAGGTGCGTTTATGTTGCAAAGGTGTCCACGATTATTTCGTTTACTCACCGTGGGTGTTCATATGCTTCTTTTGTACAGATAACACAGCAGACATCATTGTGAAACAGGGCCCGTTCAGCCTGGATGACCCCAAGGATTACAGCTTGGATGTGCTGATTAGTGACGGAGGGCGACCCATCCAGACTAGCACTACCAAACTGGCAATCAAGGTCTGTGTGTGTGTGTGTGTGTGTGTGTGTGTGTGTGTGTGCGCGTGAGTTTGTGTGTGTCTGAGTAGTGTACTAAACTGCTTGAGATTATTTCAGCACAGAAAACTGTATAATAATTTCACAGATGAATTGCCTTATTTATTTTAAATAATCTTTTACTTAATCAAATTCGACGATTTGAATTAAGTAAAACTCAGAATATCCAATCACAGGTAATGATTAATTTATAGTTTAAGTGGATGTACTGTAGATGAACATTGCTTGATTAATTATTTGATTTCACTAACATATTGAATGATTGATTGATTGATCGATCGATTGATTGATCAAGTGATTGATTGATTGATTGATTGATTCTACTACCCTGTGTAGTTGTGTCGCTGTGATGCCAGGCGGGTTTATACACATTGCAAAGCCGCTGCTCGGAAGATGTCTGTGAGCGTCCACGCCCTGATAGCCATCCTGCTCTGCATACTGACCATACTGGGTAGGTTCAAGATCAGTTTTTTTCTTTCTTTCTTTTTCTTCCTCTTCTTGATTTCCTCCTCTTCTCCTCTCCTTCTTTCCTTCCAGTCTCCAACTTTGCTCAGATATCACCAGCAGGGTTTTCACTTTCAAGATCATCTTTTGTTTTTTTTCTTGCTCTCACTAAGAGTGCCTTAAGAATGCTTGTTTTCAGTTATTCATCTTCAAGAACACCTTAAAGGGGAACGCCACCATTTTTTTTTTTTTTTACAAACCTCAGAGTGTTTACAGGTGTTTGAGAGCACCATTGCATGTGTGGAAAAAAAGTTGTATAAAGCCTCCAGCAGCTCCAGGGGGGAGACGTGCGAAGTCTGATAAGTTCGTTCTGGAGTGATGTAGCTTGAGTCAGCATCATTGGGGGCTGAGGTCCACGAGTTTGAAAGTGAAAAGAAATGGAACTGTGGAGTTGGAAAGAAGTGGACGTACCAGACCTCTGTAGCCCGCTACGCATTACCGCTCGAGGATAGTAGCTCAATGTTGCATTAGTAATGTAGGCGCCAGGCTTTGACACTTTAACATGGAATAAGAATGAATAAGAATAAAAAAAAAGAAAAAAAAAAAAGACAATATCTCTGGTTCTGTTGCATCATTAAAACCCCCCAAAAAAAAACCATCTATCCTGAATGTTAGATAGGAGTGCAGCCCTCTTTTAAAGATACCTGAATTTACTGCATGTGAAACTGCTTTTCCAATTAGTCTCTGCATATCTTTGCATACTAAGCAGCCAAGTCTTTTTATACTCATCCGGTGCTTGTTTATGTTTGGAAGTGAGAAGGTGAAATACATCATTACCAGCATCTGTGCATCCATCAAAATGGGAAAATCATAGACACCTGTAATACATTTTGGATGGTTTTAAAAAATGTTCACGTTTAATAGCCAACATAAACATAATGAATGATTCTGCGGAATATGATTTACATCCATTACCGAGTACACTGCCAACGCATGAATTAGAGTGATATTCATGCAGCACAGCAGAAAGTATCGAGAGCAGTTTGTCAGTGAGTGTGTAACTCATCACTTTCCAGCTTCCAGGTTCACATCCTGTCTTATCTTTTCTCAGTATTTAACCATAAAACAAACAAGTCGGAGAATCGTTGAATATTGATAACCTGTTTGGCTGGCAAGACAACGATAGTCTGACGGATTGAGAAGCTGAAGATTAACTGCAGCTGAAAATCTTCTTTTTGCTGACCTCCACTGGTTGTAATTTAATTATTCCAATCTCCAGTGATGTAGAAGTGTACTCCTGGGTGTGAAGGCACCCCGTGACATCACTGTCGTGGGTGTGGTTTTAGTTGCAACACACTTGCGATCACACTCATCATAAATGCTTGGTGTGGTCACTGGGAAGAGAGGTGACACTTGACACTTTGAAACAAAGGAGAGTAGTAAGAGTAGTGTAGTAAGTGTTTCTTTTTTTTTTTTTAAACATTATCTCCTGTTTATTTGTGTCATTCAACTGATGATTATTTTTGTAGATGGGAGTCGGAAATCTGTTGGAAGTAAACAAATCTGAATCACAATCAAAAATAAACAAGACAGTATATTCCAAACAAGTGGTAAAAATAAAAAGCATCCCTTCCTGTGCAGCTCAGGGTTCATTTATGGTTTATCGAACACTAGTTCTTGGGCATTTGTGCAAGGTTTGTAGTTTGAAGTGGGTATAAAAAGTTGAAAAACAGACGTCCGTGAGAAAATGTTGATTGCTCATAAATACATTTATACCTGGTTGTTTTATAGTCTGTTAACAAACAGGTACAAAGGCCCTTCTTAAACCTACAGAGTTTTTTATCCTCTGAGAGGAGTTTGTGAAGACAGCATCAGTGGGAGATGCAAAAAAAAAAAAAAAAAAAGGCCTGCATGAGCACAGATTCACTTGCCCTTGCTTTGCGATAAATAAGATTTGTGTTTTTGCAGGGAACTTTTCCCCTCCTGGTATTGTTGGTTTTATGAATAATGCAGCTGCGGATGTGGAAATAATGCCTACGGTTGTGAGCTCAATATTCTCTTTGATACCTTCGTTCCCTGCTTCTTCTTTTTTTTTTTTTTTCGGGGAAAAAAAAGAGACACTTGTCATGTCGGATGAGTGGCGTGCTGGAGATAGTTGGCTAAACAAGAGGGATCTAGGATGAGAAGTGCTGAGGAAGAAAGGGGAAAGAGAAGAAGAACTTAGAGATAAAGAGGGACGGAGGCGGAGTGACAGATGGAAAGAACTTTTATCTCGGCTTAGATACGGGAGGTGGAGAGGGGTGAAACAGGCAGACAAACGAGAGGCGAGCGAGGCAGAGAACTGAGGTGGAAAGGGAGTGACTGAGTGACAGAGCAAGACAGAAAGAGGTTAAAGAAGAGAGAGACGCCAAAGAGGAGAATTGTGGGAAAAGCGGCAGAAGAATAGGAGTGGTAATGAGGAGAGTTTATCAGCTCTTTAGGTGCCGTCTGCTTATCAAACACCACCAAACATTCGACCTATTAACTATTAATACACTCCTTCACTATCGCGCCTTTTCCCCTCATTTTTTTTCCTTCATCTCTCTCTTCCTCTTTCTCTTTCCCTCTGGGTCGCTCTGCCTCCCTCTCTTCCACTCTTCCCTCTCTGTTTCTCTTTATCAAACACCCCCAACACGGGCCAGATTAACTATTTAATGCACTTGTCATTATCTGCCGGGCCCAAAGCAATTTACCGCACTCCCCATTCACGGGCGCATTTTCTCACAAGGAGTCGGGTTTGACACACCAAAAGACATTTTCTCTCAGTCGTTTTCCTACAAAAGAAAAAGGGCTCCGTCTTTTTTTTTTTTCCTCTTTTCTCCTTCCTCTAAGTCTGATATCTCCAGAGCTTATTAAACTGCAGAGCATGTGTTGTAAA
Organism: Istiophorus platypterus; assembly: GCA_016859345.1. Taxonomy (NCBI): domain Eukaryota; kingdom Metazoa; phylum Chordata; class Actinopteri; order Istiophoriformes; family Istiophoridae; genus Istiophorus; species Istiophorus platypterus. The sequence goes on from CM029124.1 coordinate 4,543,151, forward strand.
AGATTAATCTGTTGGTTTCCCATGCAAACTTAAATTAGTCCCGCTCGCCCTCATCTAAAAAGGCGTGGATAATGCTGCCCGTCTGCTAAGAGAGAAAGAGGTTCATATCGGGACTAAGACTCGAGGCCTAATCTTATGTCAAATGTATCCTTCGTCTCCTCCTCCTTCTCCACCCCTGTATTCTTGTTTTTTCCTCTGCTTCGTCCGCCCCTCAATCGTTAGCCGCTCTCCTCCATTTGTTTCTCCTTTCCTTTTGCTCTTCCTCTTCCTCACTTTTGCCTCCCCACCGTAGCTCAAACGCAGGGCGTAAGCAAGAAAAAACTTCGCCCAGTTTCTTTTACCCTACTTTCTTATCAACTAAGTTTAGACATAATAAATGCAACAAAAGGCTTTGAAAAGTTCTAACCAGGATTAATCATAAGGTTAAAGTCTGTGTTTTATCACTCCTCTTTTTTTCTGGGCCAGTCGTAGTTGAGCAGTACAACTAATCAGACCAGGGTAAACCGAGTCAGTTTAAGTGCGGAATCACCGGTTTGGGGATATAATCATTCACATTCTGGTGTTGCCACCCACCATTCCCATTAAGACTCATTCAAACAGGTTGAGCCTTTATGACCTGGTGATGAAAGTTTTGACGTTTACCATCAGTTTCTCCCCTCTCTCCAAGCTCAGTCATCGTTTTCCCTCGGTTTCTCTCCCTTTTCTGCACAAATGAAATCATGGATCAATAAGGCAAACCGTTTTTTGATTAATCTGCATTTCTGTTTTGGTTCAGGGACATGAGATAAGTCACATTCCCATGGGACCGCAAGCGATGCGGCTATAACCAAGGACGAGCTAGTTTCTCTTGATGTACTCAGTCAGTTGAGACAAAAACAATGCTCATTTGTCGTGAGGTTGATGTAGTTGTGAGTAAATTTAGATTATGTTTCCACCTTCGTGCAACATCTTGAACAAGCCCTCGACATTATGCCGACTCATAATTCCTGTTGTGAGAGGACTTTGTCCTTTAAATGTAAACAAATGATTGTTTCAGGCCTTTCCCGGTGATCTATGATCCATTTTCTCCTTCTTTCTCAGTTGTTTGTTTCTTCGTTATCCGCCAGGTCCAAGCTTCTTCCCTTTCCTTTCTTTCTCAACCCCCTCCACCTTGTTTTTCTATACTCGTCTCCACTTTCCTGTATTTCCTGAATCTTTCTTCCTGTTTTTTGTGCTCCCCTCTCCATCTCCCTCTCTTTCTCTCTCTTCGTGCAGAGTCAGTGTCTATCCGTCTCTGGCTGAGTGGATTCATTTGAGGTTTTGATGCTCGGGGGGGAAAACGTCTCAGACACCTTAAACCATCCGCTCCTCATTTATTCCCCCGTTCTTACTCTGTTTTCTAGTCTCTTGTTAGTGCTCCACTTTCCTCATTTGTTTCCTGCCCCCCGTCCTTGTTCTGTTTTGGTTTTTCTGGCCTCATTTTGTCTCATGTTTTTAATTTCTTCAAAAAACTGTCGGCGTAATAATGCGTCTGTGCTCTTCCTTGGATGTCTTCGGTTTTTATCCATTCACTTTTAATTCCTGTAACAGATGAGTCATGCGACAGAGGGATTTTACATTCCACATCATTTATACATGGCCTGAATTTGATTTCTCCATCTTCTTATTCCTAAAGTAGTGGTTTCCTAGAGTGCCTTTTGACAGTTTGAATCTTCCAAAGCGAGACCTCACAAAGACACAACTTGAGGTCCGGGGAAGATTCATCTGCAACTTTGGTTTTGCCAGTGGATTTTATATTGGCTGCACTGGCTGTCAATCACTGCCCATTAACAACGTCATGCTCATTCTTTTTTAAAAACCTCTTTTTTCTTAAATAGGTTAAAAAAAAACCAAACTAAAATATTGTATTACCTTGTTTCAGGTGCTGGTGAATGTGAGTTTTCACACTACACACCTGAGAACGAATATGTTCCACACTAACTTTCCCCGGATTGATCGTTTCCTCTGCTTTTTCAGTTATAGTGATCCTGTTTGTGATGAGGAAACGCTACCAGAAGGATTCTCTGGTCAGCATGAAGAACAGCGGGGAGATCCACGAGCAGCTGGTCACATACGATGAGGAGGGTGGAGGAGAGATGGACACCAACGGGTACGTCGACCGAAACAATCGGCACCATTCTACTTTTATCATGCTGAACGGTTTATGTTTCATAGAAACTCCTCTGCTGTATTAACTCTCCCCCCATCTGCAATATTTATCCTCTTTCCTGTAGCCTTCAATTTGCTGACCCAGTTTACCAAACAGAAGTCATTAAAGTTTAATCTAATCTGAATCTAATCTATCTACAGTGGGGTCCAAAAGTCTGACACCACTTCTCTACTGTGTATTTAAATAGTATCAAGTCCATACATAATCCTATATATTATCCATATTAACTGCACCATCTGCTGACAGAAGATGCCGATGGCTTCACAACCCACACAACCCTTTTCTCATACTATTAAATATGGGCAGGATTCAGGGCTTTTTAAATGACTTTTATGTTTTAAAACAATCAAATCCTCCTCTCTAGTTGTGAAATATGATTGAATATTATATCTTATAATCTTAGGTTATGTTTTTATTCCCTCTGATAGCGCTGCTTCAGTTTTTGTTGTCCTGTTTTATCTCAGAAGTTTCAAAGTTCAGTCTGTGTTTGACATTACATCACTGATATATTTCTTTAATTTTGTATAAGATCAACTCAGCTCATGGACCAGTGATCCCATTTTTAGATGAGGAGTTAATTAATATACAGCATCCCCCTCTCTTTAGCTACGATGTCTCAATCCTCACCTCTGCCTGCAACGACGGTTCCCTGCTCCGGGTCCACCCGGACCGCCAACCCCCCTCCTCTTTCTACGCCATGGTGCAGAAAGCCCCTCAGCCCACGGCGTGCAAGGGCGACATGGCCGCCATGATCGAGGTGAAGAAGGACGAGGCAGACCACGACAGAGATGGCTTCCCGTACGACACCCTCCACATCTACGGCTATGAAGGACCCGAATCCTTAGCCGGAAGCCTCAGCTCCCTGGAAAGTTCCTCCACCGCTTCGAACTTGGATTACGACTTCCTGAATGACTGGGGGCCGAGGTTCAGGACCTTGGCTGAGCTGTACGGTGTGGACGGACCCGACTATCACCATCAATACTGATGGAGAACGACTACTACCAACCAAACATGATGCCAAGACACACACGCAAGCATGCACACACACACAGACACACACACACAAACGTAAAACGGCCATAAAAAATACACTCACAAATTGCCAAAAGCATACAGGAAATATACACACCCACACACATACACACAAACAACCATACGCGCACACACACACACACACACGTACAAAAATGCTTTCCAAGGAGATTTTTTTTCTTTTTTTTAAACTACCACCAGGACATGATACCACAGAGGCGTTTTTCAAGAGGATTTATTGTCTGTGACAGCGTGAGATCCTCTCTCACGAGGATGCATTCTGTTCCAATTCACAGTGGTGTGGTGTTTGACATCACAGTCATTTCGTTCTACCCGCAAAGATCTGAAAGTCCAAACAGATGAAACTCCACCTGCAGGCTTTAGCCAATCAGAGTTCATCATGGAGGATTGATGGGGTAATCGGGTCACTGTTGACTGGCGATGTTATTCAGCTGTTCAAATTTCATTATGTTTTTTATGTTTGATTCATGTGTCGGGTTCCATATGCAGCACTATTTTGAATCCCCTTTTCTCACCAGTGACTGTGTTTACATACACAAAGTATTACATGTAAAATGATCTGTTTGCATCCTGTCTCTGTTAAAATCACTCCTTTCTGCACATCTCTTTATAGAGAAAACAAATTGGAACTCTAAACATGGTCACAATACCTATATTTACCACAAAAGACAGCATTTAAAAGTATACACAGTCTTGTGCCCTGGCTACTGTTGAAAGACGCTCCAGTTGTCAAACTTTGAATCCGTCATCCAGATATGAGCTCATCTAAGAGATTAATAATTTAATTCAAATGAAAGTTTTCACTTTCTTTGTTCCCATCTTGCCGGGGATACAAAATGGCTCATGTCAAAGCAACTCATTGTTGGTTTAAAATTTTTCCCTCACTCCTTTTCCTCATTTCCACATCCCCTTTCTGTACTGACAGCCTGTAATCTCTCTGAACTTTGAAGTTTTTAAAAAAAATATATAGATTTGACAAAAGGGCCACAAACACGATGAGAACAAGGCGATTTTATTTTTGATCCGAGGTTGACAATTTGATTTGTAAATAGGCTCACTTGAGGGGTTTTATTGTTTGAGGTGGAAGAACCTAACAGCTTTAACTCAAAATAGTTTGAAGTGTTTGATCACAGCAAGATGCCAGTTGCGTTTTCTTCATCTGAAATACTAAAAAGCGGCGTCTTTAAGGAAAGTTCAGCTGTGAGGAACGCACATCGTTAGTCTGTGATGTCCAGATGGTTATTTTGTGAAACGCCCACTTATAGTTGTTGAATTATTGATCAACAACATTTCCCCCTATGATGCAGCAGGTCTCAACGCGACATCAGCTGATTGACAAGTTGTCAGCAGTGTTAAGAAAATTTTGGATGAGTTGCTTCAAAAGTTGAGTGTATTTAGCATTGCTTCAGTTTTTTTTTTTTAAGTGAAAAAAATCATCGTCCCTTTTCCGAAACCAGCCGTTCGATATGAATGAGGAATCATTTTCTTCGAGCCATTTCGTCCATTCTCCAAATTATCTTCTCCTCTGAGGAGGCAAAGAACAATAGGCAGGCAGACGGAGCGGAAATGGCAGCGCTGCCGCTCAGACAGAATTACAGCGCGCTCCCAGGTTTTTATTTGACAGAGCCTGTCATCGCAGTTATTGTTGAGATGAAAAAGCCCAATTCTCAGGGGTCTACTACAACAGGAGTCATTCAGACAACTCAGGAAATGCCAAGTGGCGAACGCGGCCAGTTGGGCAGCTGCGATGGCTCTGAGGTGGCTTGAATAACTTTAACCTCTTATCCTTTTTGGCTACTGTCAGGTCATAAGGCCTCCAGTACAAGATCTGACAATCTCTGGGTCATTATGATCAATTTTTTTGTCTGTTTCTGAAGCAAAAGTCAGCATAAACCAATCTTGGATCCTGTTACTGACTTGGAACTAGGCTTTTGATTAATCTGTTTATCTTTGTTTGACAAAGGATTCAAACATGATAAATCAATAACAACAATGGCTGCCCAAGCTGTGAGTCTCTGTTGACTGATGAGTAGATTGACTAACTGATTCAGCTCCATAGTGTGCTATTCCTCACTGAGATCATTATCCTAAATCATTCAGTTTACCAGGTCGTTAGCGTCATTTGGTTAGTGTGTGTTATATCCTCTGATAATGTGGAGGATACGCTTGTCTCTTCGCTCTTTAGCAGCTCTTTAAGCAATCAGAGAGAACCACTCCCAGGGCCCGTTTGATCCCGGGCCCTCAGGGAGGAGGGCCACACAGCATCCGGCCAGGAACCATTCCCATTGAGATAGTCTAGCAGACGGAACAATATTTGAATATATTTCCTCATGTCCCATACTTTCTCTGCTGAAAACAAACCCGGACGGCTACATGTCTATAGAGACGGTTCCTTTGTTTTTGAGATGGGATTTAACTCCAATGTAGAAGATTGTGTTTAATTATTCTACTGTTTATTCTGTTTTGTTTGGACTTGAGCTTGTTTCCTTAAAACTCTCGCCTGCTTGGAATGCCATCTGATAAATGGACACAATAGCTGGAAGCCCTCTCAATGCTTTCCTGTCCGGCTTCACATATATATATTTACTCGGAGCAACCTGTTCCTCCACCTCACTCCCAGTCTTTCTCCCGTTCTCCTGCTCTCACCCAAATCTTCCCCCGTGCTCTCCTTCTCTCTCCCCGTCCTCTAATCAGCTAAACCAAACAGTGGGCCCAACTTCCCGTCCATCGGGGGGGTTGCTGTTTGAGCCCGCCCCTTCCTGTCTGTGTTATCTCTCTCGCGAGCCAACACATTGTGCTCACTTCCTTTCAGCCGGGGCTTGGGAAACAACCTCAGAGAGGAAGAGGGAGCGGGGCAAGGAGAAAACATGGGACGAGGTTTCTGGGTTAACAAGAGATTAGGTAGAACAATGTAGTCGAGCAGCGATGAGTTTTCCAGCCGAGCAGAAAAGACTATCGGAGCAGGGATGTATGTGATGGAACACTGAGACGCATCACACATGCAAAGTGGTGTTAACTTCATGTTCCCTTGGCATCTTTATGAAGCATCGTTGACTCGTTGACGTTGACTTCAGAATTCAACATAGATTATCACTCAGCTGAATCTTGATATCCAGCAAAAAAGTGGAAGCAAAGGAAATGTATTATTTTACTATTTGAGAGACATTCAGCCTTTGTTTATGGCCATTAGGTTATCATCATTTTTACTTTGTATAGGTTTGCCATTGACTTCGTAAACCTTAAAAAACCTTATAAAGTTTTGTGATAGCTCTTATTACTGCTGAAGACATTCCCAAAATCAAATCCAAATTATAGATGGTTTTTAAAATCCATCTGGCTTTAAAAAAAGCAAAAAACAAAACATGTCTCCATGTCTCTCTTCCTTTAACAAATAATGGGTTGCTTTTTCCAGCTGCTATCTTTGTTTGAGTCGAAGGATGGAGACTCACCTTGAGAGCAGAGTTAAAATCGCACTTCACAGCGAAGGGGAGGAAATCTTTCTTTTTCCTGTCATTTCAGACCTGTGGCCTCTAAAGGAAATGGCATCAAAGTTTTTTGTGTTTTTTTGTGTTTTTGTTTGTTTTTTTTTGTATTCTTGAATATTCAACATTGTCGTAATTACGGGTTTTATCTTTTTAAAAATTGGTATGTGAACAAAAAAAGATTAAAAAAAAAGAAAAGAATATTCTGTTGTTGAAATCAGCAGCCTGTAGCAGACAGAGGTGCTCTACTATCTTCTCTCCTAACAGCAATAAGTGTTGGGTGTACTAAGGGTGAAAAAAAATCTGAGACAGATTTCTGCCACCAGTCTTTACCAGTTTTCTTAGGATTGTTCCAAGAGTCTTAAAAAAAACTGACCCAAAACATTTCCGTGTCTTAAAGAGACAAATATCGAAGCATGTGTTCAGACGAGGATTAATGTGATTCCTGTTCAAAAGTCTCATATTTGTTTTTGTTGTGTGTTCTGGTAACATAATGACCCGGACATATTGTTTGGGAATGAAAGTGAAATTTCTTCCTTTCAGCAAAACATGTAAAACATTCTCATTTCAAGCTGCACTTTTACTTATTTATGTTCTTTTTCATTTCTCCACAATGACTCACCCAATATCGGGAAACATCACCAAATTCAGGAGGGAATCCTGCGTTGCCAAACACTTTGGGATTATCTCCCAAATCCACTATGTAAAATTGATTCCATTCTGTCGAGTTGAGTCATTTAATATCCTAAAAAGTGCCATATTTTAATTCATTTTCAATTTGTTGGCCATTTCACGTTATGAAAGATTTTTTTTTCTCCATTATAAATTGGAGAGTCACTTTGGATTCAGACGGTAAAAATAAATCTCTCAGGTTGGGATCCAGGCACAAAAAAACCCCCGTTGTTTACCTTTATGTCAACAAACAAACTCTCCATATATATATATAAATATATCAATATACAGGTTAAAAAAAAAAAAAAGAAAACAGACCTTTAAGTGATTCAACTGTAATTTCATCTGTGTATCCCATGTGTTATTGAGGGGGCGTACTTTGACATGTATATTAAAAAAAATGTGCCTAATAGTGATTTTTCTCTGGCCTCACCTTGTTTTCTTTTTGTTTTGTTTTGTTTTGATTTGTTTTTGCCTCGATTTCTGTATTTAGAAGAAGTTAAACATGATACAATCTCTTTTTATTGCTGTAAAAAGTAAGAATAGGTTCATTTTCTACAAATGAAAGAGTGTGATGGACCAATGACTGCTGGAGTGAAGATGTGATTTTCTGTGTATGTGTCCACTTGTGTCTGTATGTATGTATGTGTGTGTGTGTGTGTGTGTGTGTGTGTGTGTGTGTGTGTGTGTGTGTGTGTGTGTGTGTGTGTGTGTGTGCTCGTGATTGTACCCATGTACATACACACGAAAGAGTGTAAAAAACCAATAAAAAAAAAAATAGCAATCACATAGATATACATTTTTTCTTGTGTAAATACAGTAAGGGTCTTCAAGGGAGCAACATGTGCCTTTATTCTTTAAAAAAAACAAAACTGTAATTCATTTTTTTGATGGTGAACACGATGTTTTCTATATTGTTTTTATGGTGTATAGCAACTACTTTTTATTACCTGACATTTTTGTAAGTGTAGAATTAAAAATAAACACTCAAATATGTCCTTTCTTGCCTCGTGATTGGTGTTTTGAAGTTCACTTAGCAAAGTAAACTATACATCAGTTTGGTGGTTTTCATTATGAATCAAACCAAAAAGTGAGCTTGTACTCATAAAAAAACAAAAAACTTAGATTTATGAGGTTATAATCTTATGGCCATGAGACCAGGATAGATGTGTATAGTTCTCATTTTTCCAAAGCTAAGGGAGACAACTAAACACAAAAAGTGAAAAAAGGGCAGACGATAAAAACGTATATTTATAAACTAAAGATATTTCATTACAAAAACACATATATCAGAGTTATGATCATGAATCCATTTTTGGGCGTTTGAGATTTAAAGCAGTGACATCATGTGTTTTTAATGACAAAATCATCCCTCAGGCTGACAAAAGGGAAAAGAAGGAAAATCCTGATGTAAACTGACTTTGGGTGGGGTCAGGTACATGATTTGTAGCAGATTTTCACTAAGGAACTACAGTTTGAGTGCTGACATGGGTCTGAAAAAATGTATATGTTACCAGCCAGTTTTTATACAGTCGGTGTGTATGTGTATATATATATATATATATATATATATATATATATATATATATATACATATCAGATTCCATGTGGTGAAGATCAGGTTTTTCTCCCTCTGTGTAAAGTGATCCAATATGTCAAATGTCCGGCATCATGCAGCGGTTTCGAGGAAGGCTCTGATCTCCACCACCTTGATCTCTGACATGTGATCAGATGTGATATCCTCTGTTTTTTCTCTTTTTTTAACCCAAGTGTAAATTCACCACAGGCTCAAGCAGTTTTATTATTATAAGGCCGGGGGGGGTGGGGGGGCTGAGGGGTCAGACCTCCATATATGTGATCATGTCCATATGAGATGTGAGGGAGTGTACAAGAGTAGGTACCCTAACACATGCGTGCACACACACACACACACCCAAACACATTTAAACTTCCAAAGGGCTGATTGCGCGATTCCAATCTGGTTGACAAACGACGCTTTAAAACAGGACCAGGTGTCTAAACACCTTCGGGCTGCTGTCGTCAGGAAGCTCGATTTCCAACAAGTACTAATACCTAAAATTCAAAGTGGCTCCTTTATGAGAGCCTTGCAAAAATGACTGTTCCAGAATTAAACATTTCTGTGCTGCCCCCTCGAAGGTGTCAGATTGTGTCATGGTAGTATAACAACAATGTAATTACTACATAATACGTTTTCTGGTGAAGTCATTCCCTCAATTTCAGGCCAAATTTCAACACCCAGCCCACTGACTTATTGGTGCATTGTACCTACATATTTTACTTTAATTTCTTTCCCGTTTATTTCAAGTTGTTCATTTTGATTAAAGCATTTTTATTGTCTACAGGGGGGTTTTTTAGTTTGTAGACTTTTGTTCATGTATTTTAAATATGTACTATAAATATATCATCAGCAGAAATATGTAAGTAAAATAAGTGAAGACACTTATTAATTTTATAATTTAGTGGCTTTATTTAGCACACAGGTCAATGTTTTGAGAGGGTAATGAATATCATCCCCTGCATTCCGCTGCCTAAATAGTTGTGCAACGTGAAATACTCTAAAACTTCATGTACACGTACAAGGTTTCAAGAGTCTGTGCTGATTATTCCTGAGAAGTTTCACTGTTACTTTCCCTCAGTGTGTAATCCAATCTGGACCTCTAAATGTATTTAGTATTTGAAGTAGAAAAGTGGAAGAAATTGCTTAAAAAACGCAACCTGCTATACCAGGCTAAAGCAAATGGTTTATACCCACACAAGCATAGAAGAGCAATGCGTTTCCATCCCAGCTCTAATGTGCAATCGATGATACTGGAGCATTAAATCAGGGATCAAAAAAGAGAATACGGACCAACAGAAAGATCATATCTAGGTAACATTGATAAAAAAATGAATGTTTTGAAAAGTTGCAATCGAAATCGTCCATGTTATGAAGCTGGTTTAAGTGTACACACAAACGAAGGTTATGAATGACAATTAACCCTTATAAAATGGAAAATATCACAGGGTGTTGAGATTTCGAAAGAGTCAGTGGTTGGAAGTTACCATAACGTGACATTTCTACAAATATTACCTCCATCCACAGGTCACGTCTTTCGATGCCTGCAGGACAGATGAATCCCAGCGTGCACTTCCTCTTTTGTTGTGAACTCTATGTGGCTCCGGATGACTCATGGGTCGGAGTTCACCTTTGGTCAACTCTGACCGGGCAGATGTGATCGTTTGGCCAATAGAAACACTGACACGCTCCCTTTGGAAATGGATAGTACAATGTCCAATGTCACACAACCACACCAAGGACTACAGCATCACTCTCATAGACTGTTCACAGTTTGTCGTCATTGTGACTATATTAATCAACCTCACGAGAGCCGTGGCATCGCATCCTTGTTTGGGAGTAACTTCACTGAATGGAAATGAAATGTCACCAAACCTTAATGCATGGTTGGATGAGTTATGGTGGGTCTTAACACTCAGTTCATCAAGGGCCTGGGACGAAAGTGGAGAACACAGTATGGAGGCTGCCCGGGAAAAGAGGAGGGAAACCTGGGAGGAACAGGCCTCAAACAACCAAAGCCACTTCCATCGCTCAGGTGAGGCCAGTTGCTTGAGAGCCCGTTCAGGCCATGCACAGGGGGAGAACAGGTGCAGCACAGGTAGACAGGAAGTTTGGGCCAGAATAACCTGGATGAGCATTTTCAAAAAAACCCTCGGTTCTCAGGACTGTAAAAAATGTGGCCTAAAACAATACCTTGTTCTTTAGCAGCTAAATACATTACTTACAAGAGAGTCAAGACTCGGACACAAGGTATGGGATGGGTAGTGGGTGATAATATTTAGTGGAATATTCCTCTAAGTGTAGATGGAAACCCCCACTAAACAAACATCATGCATTAAACCAATACTCTAAAACAGGGTGTTAACATCCACATCAGCCAAAACATTTAAATCTGAGCCGTGGTTCATCCTTTCCGGCAGATTTCCAACCCATCAATCTACCTGGTCGGTGCAATGACTCCGTGCCTCAGCATCTAACCTCTCTCTCCACCATGATATTTTTCTCATATTTATTCTATGATGCCGCTCTCTAACGCCGCGTAATAAGGAATAGGGCACTTTTAAAAAGCTTTCACCAAGTCCTGTGAGCCGACACGGTCACCAAAAATCCAACCCGTCATCAGTTATTCAGGCGAGAAGGATGATGGCCTGGGAGACGTGTCGGAAGAGAGGGACTGAAAGGAAAGAAAGAGGAGATGACCAAGGGGGAGAGGGGGAGAGGGGGAGAGGAGCTCCCTTCCTCCTCGATCAACCTCAGCTCGACCCCTACTCTACTCGTGGCAGGGATGGGGACAGGACCAGCTGGCAGCGACGCGCTAAACATTGCGTTACTGTCAAACTTACTGAAAAAAAACCCAACAACAACAACAAAAAAAAAAAAACACCCAGACTATTAAAATGAGGCGTGCTTTATCCCTGAATACAATTACATGGAGACTGCGGACAGATAATCCTTTGAAGCCCCGATCAAAAGAGAGTCGGAATTTTGAAGTGGGCTGCAGCACGTGTTTACATGCAGAAGGAGTTTATACAGGGAGCTGTTTACATGACTCCAGCATGTAATCCAGTTAGTGGATAGTCCGCGTTGTGTCACGAGCAGTTTCTGTTTGTTTCCCTTAGCATGGAAAACAGCACAAATACATGTGAAAGTGAAAACACAGCTACCTGTGCTCACAGCAAAAACAAACATTTCCTGTGTTACACACACACCAACACACACACACACACACACACACACACAGACACACACACATACATCATGTAAAAGCATTTGATACATGCAGGTTTTTAGGGGGTGTTTTTTTCATCCTGGTGGCCTCATTCATTGCCTCATTACCTGGTTTGAACTTGAATTTCTAAAGATATGCAGCTATATATAATCCAATGAAAATTCAACCTATACAATATCTTAAACTGTCATACTCAACCTATTCAATTCTTTTATTTATTTATTTATTTTGCTTAAATTGTTTATAATCATCTCAATCCCTCAAAATATGTAAGAAATTCATACTCTGTTTATTGTTAGCATGTGAAGACACACAAACCGCTGGCTGTAAAGCATTTCATCCAACAGATGTACTTCTACCAAAATAACCCTGGAGGGCAGTAACGCACAGCTGCTGTCATAACACACGAGGGGAGGAATCAAATCATGCTCTGTTATTATTCCGAACCGCACAGATCCCTCGGTGGTTCATTACAAATGCAAGTTATGCACCCAAGCAAAACCTCTCAAACCCTAAAAACCTTTCAGGGTTTAAGAAAAGAAAATGAATGTTACCAGGATCTCAAAATGATTTGGGGAGGGGGGGGGCACAGAATGGTTCACAAATAGCCTTGAATTTTCTACTTAATGTGATGCCGCAGATGTGTAAGTGGGCTCTTGAGTTTATGACACAGGCTGAGAAATGTTCTCAATTTGAAAAGAGAGAACTTTGAGGAAAAGAAATACGAAGGGAAAACATTTATTTTGCATTCAGCAGAAAAATGACACACAAAAAGAATGAAATATAAACCTTATGACACTTCCTGTTTTATGGGCCTCTTCAGTAAATGCACACATATAGATGTCTTGCATAATTTGATGCACATAATTACCCGATAACTATGCCTGACTTACAGTGTTTTTGGTCTCTAGAAATGTTGGAATCTCAACAAGGAGTCCGAATAATTTCCAATGGGCTTAAAGAAGAGACCAGGTTTCCGAAAGGGATTTTTAAGTTTCAAAGGCTAAAGTCAGTTGAGTAAAACAGTTTCTCCATTCAGTTAAACACAAGGAACATCCTCCATTGTTAGAGACAAACTCGTGTCATTTGCGAAACATCTGCCCACATCTTTTGATAAAATCTCATTAATAAAAAGTCTGTCTCTATTGTTACAGCAGGAGGAGAAAAGACTGTTTTCTCTTGGCTGTCACTGCAAATTTTTCACTGTGGTGTAACACAGGCATCTACAGACTAAACAACATGGCACACACAGGTTCTGGCCTCATGATGTGTGTCAGGATCGGTGCCCGGTCCTCTTTTGTCTCACGTCCTCTGTTGGCCTGCAAAGCAGATGTGGCTGTGTCTTTGTCCTAGGCAGAAATGCAGCTGTGCCATGTAGCTAAGTAGGTGGAGTAGGGCATTGCCTGATTTGGGGGGTGGAAGGGGGGGTCCAATTCCCTATGTGTCACGGTAGAGCAGGATTACTCAAACACATCAGTACCCCTCCCGGCACTGATGCCTGGTGGAAACGGGCCTGCTCCTCATTCCTGGTTTGAAAAGCAATGCAGTCAACCATCACAAAGCTAGACCTGCATCGAAAATCCCGCCGATGTGCTGACAAACAAACCTGACTTCAAAAGACCGTTGTGAAAGCAGGAGCTGCTGCAGATGCAGAAACCGACAAGGTCCGACATCTCGCTGGGTTTTTACTGGAACTGGGCCTGGGGGTGGGGGGGGGGGGGGGGGGGGGGTAAAAACAGGGGAACCAGGCACAATGTGGTTCCGTTTGTGAAAAAAAAAGAAACTACAAGGAATGGGACTGAGTTGCCCGCTGCAGTAATATTAAGTGAAACATGTACGGAGAGGATGGTTTCAACAATGACTGCCAGTATAAGTTTTTGACTAATGTCCGGTCTGTGAACGGTAAACACTTCAAAACAATGTGAAGGAGGAGGACTTCCCTTTTCCCCATCCTCTCATTTCGATTGTTTGCCCCTTTTTGTTTATGCTTTTTTAATTAAAGTTACAAAATGCAGAAGTCATGTATATAAATTTACCACTGTACTACCTGAGTACTAATCGTTTCCCTGACCTGCTGAGGTTTGATCTGTTTTTACCTCTTAGCATCTCTGAATGATTCAATATCAACATGTGCACATATACAGATAATTAAATACATTAAAATGTATATGTATGCTTTAGAAATTGTTAATCCTATCTTAAAAGATGCCAGATCAACATTCTAAAGGACAGTTTTACCTAAAGAGAAGTAAAAACCCCACAAAAAACATGTCATTGCAGCACAGTTTTGCCTGATTGTGGGTTTGGCTCTGGTTAATTACCATCTGATATGCTTTATATGCATGAGAAATTAAATAATGGATAATTCATTAACCAGCCAAAGGAGAAAACAACACAACCTAAAAAAAGCCAAACTGACAACTTGATGTAAAAACTGGCAGTGCTCTGTCGCCACACTGTGGTTTAAAGCCCAAAATACAGCCAGTATCAAAAGTATCTGGCTCATTTTAAGGTTTCTTTAAAATGCAAGGAGAGGCAGCCATATTGACGGTTCCCTGATGTTCAGTCAAACATATCTGAGCAGGAAATATCTTTCCCATGTTTATTCAAATTCTATTTTATGTTTATGTTGTTTTTTTCAATGGAGCATCCTGATACCAGTTGCTATACAACAGAAAAATAAGTGGAGGAAGCACTAAAATTTTCGAGGCCAATTTCCCATTACACTCCAGGGAGAAAGGAACAAGTGTTATTGCTCGTAAAATGAACTTCAGTATCAAAAGCAAAAGCAGGAATAGTAGCTTCTGAAAGTGTTACTCAAAATAACGATAACCAAAGCTGAAACTTCAGGTAAAGATCAGGTAACTGGCACCAGAGATCAGGAAAATTCTCCAGCTTCTTTCACCTTTTAGAAGTCTAGAAATCTGTGTTTGGTTATGCTGAAACCATGTTTTGTTCCCGGAAACATTTCACAGCAGTACGATAGGACAGCTCATGTTGAATTTAAATCAAAACTGCATTTTGCTCTGAAATAATGTGGAGGAAGTACTGTGAGGTACAGCTAAAGACTGCACTTAATAACTGGAGTAAATGTTATTTTTACAGGAATTACAGGAAAGCCGAAGTAAAAAAGGAAAATTTGATGCAGTTTGTCAGCAGGTCCACAGACGATGACTGGTGGATTTGCATTTATAATTTGCTTGTTTTAAGAGACTTTTTTCAATTCTGGCTGATTAGAAATCTGCTCAGGTTGAAGATGGGAGGAGATACAACGGGACGTGACTGGGCTTTTTTCACAACAAAGATTTTGATTTGTCATAGTAGGACGAGCACAGGTGTTTAATCATTGCTCTGTTCCATTCAAGGGTCCCAAGGTAACCAAATGGAACTAAATTACCATTAGATTTAGTGACATGTCAAAATATGTGCTGTGAACAAAGTCTATTTTAATGGCATTGATGAGGGATAGATAGATAGATAGATAGATACGTAGATAGATAGATAGATAGATAGATAGATAGATAGATAGATAGATAGATAGATAGATAGATAGATAGATAGATAGATAGATAGATAGATAGATAGATAGTAATTTATTCAACCCGGGGGAAATTCAGGGCAGTGATGTTTGCTGTGTTCTGGCTCATTGCTGGTCTCCCAGTTCGAAGCAAAGGTGTTGGGTTAGGTGGAGGCCGGTCGATTTCCCCTGCACCGCTGTCCAGCTATTAATGGACCTTCCATTGTGCAAAATGTTGCCAGGAAATATTAAAAAAACGGCCTTTTGTCTAAAATGCGTATGATGTGGACTGGGGTGTCCACATACTTTTGCCCACATAGTCTACTTTGACACTTGTGTTTGAAGCGTATTTTTAAGCTCAGTCACATACAGTCACTATAATATACTGAAATGTTCCAAGTTATTCTAGGACATCAGTTTATTAAAAACGTAAATGGTCTTACATGGCTCAATGTCTCAGGGAGTGTAATTTAAATGAAGTTATATTGTTGTCTGACCCTAAATATAATGACAGTAAAGCTACTCCTACTATTTTGTGCCATCGCTAAAACTTTCCTACAGTCAACAGTGTGTGTATAGGACTAAACTGTAGCTTCACCAGATACATGGATAATATCTGTGAGTTGATGTAACGCCCCGATAGGAACAGGTGGCCCTGATGTGATCTCTGCACATCAGAAAAAAACCAGATAAATAAAAAGATGTTCCTGATGCTATGGGCTGTCCCGCCATCGGCCCCGTGTCGGCCCTGGATGATGCTCTTCCCCGGGCATGACACACTTAACGGGCTGCAGAGCCACGGGACGGAGCCACGGGACAGACACGCGGAGCGGAAGCTGAGGACGGAGTCAGATCAGGACGGCGAGGAGAAGAGCAGCTGATGATGGTGACGACGATGCCACGGACCGAGGAAGAACAATAGGGTTGGAGGATGGTGACAGTGATGGCGATGAAGATGATGAGGGGGAGGGTGACGGTGAGGATGTGTCCGTTGTGAGCTCGGAGGCGGCGAGAGGGTGGGAGGGTGGTGGATGGGGCTCGGACGAGCGGAGCGCTCCGCCGCTCGGTGTTGATCGTCGTGCGGGGAAAATCTCGGGTTTCACCGAGAGTTTAACGAAACGCTATTCTGAGGAGGTGGGCCGAGTCCCGGGAGAGAGAGAGAGAGAGAGAGAGGAAGAGAGAGAGAAGGAGGAGGGAGAGAGAAGGGGGAGGACCTCCGGACTCGGGGACGGTCTGGGATGTTGCTGCTGGAGTCAGTGATGTGAGGCGACACCGAGGCGCTGATGAGCGGACTCCTTCCGGCGTGGGGAAACATATTCATACATTCCTGCAGGTAAGCAGCCAATGCAGCTCTCTCTCTCTCTCTCTCTCTCTCTCTCTTTCCCGTCTTCCTCTCTGTCACTCTGTCTCCATCACAAGCTCAAGTCTCTCTCTCTCTCTCTCTCTCTCCCCTGCGTTCCTAAAACTACCAGAAATGTAAATACTGCGCGAACGTGATGCCAGAGCAGCCAGTTACAGTCGTGTTTAATATCTTTGATTCTCTGTGACATTTTCTTCACGGTGTCTTTTGCCTCCCGTGGTATAACAGTGATCTTATGTAATATTTCAGTAGCTTGACAAACAGGATACTATATTAACACACAATAAAGTGTGGTTCAGCCATGTCACTGGTAACGTGCAACTTAGTGGATTTTGTCAAGGGTTTAAATTTGAGGTATTTGCACTTGAGTATTTCCAGTTTATACAATTTACTCTACTACATTTCAAAGGCAAATATTATATTTACACATCCCTAAATGTGCTGTTTCTGACAGCTGTAGTTCCTGGTTACCTGTCAGATTAAAAAAAACAATGATAAAACATGATCCCCCTCTGAAATATAATGCATCCTTACAGGTTTAACTTCCCTTGGAAAATAATTAAGTCAGAATTAGCTCCACTGTGGCCATATGACATGAGAATTCTGCTTTCACATGAATGCATCAGTGTTAACAATCCAATAATTGATCTATAGGTCTAATAATACTGACTAAATTCAGAAGATCCTAGTTTTGTGCTTTTATTGAAGTAACTTTTACTTGTAAATAAGCACTTTAAAAATTCTACATTACTGATTTTACAAATGTAAAAGATCTGAAACACATCTTCCACCACTGCTCTAGATATTTATCGGAACAGGAGGAACAACCTGAAAAAAAGAAATGCAGAAAAATATTGAAGTGGGAGCTTGGACAAAGGGCACGAGAGGTCAGCTGATGTTTTGATGAGTATGAAATAATCCTTGTAGTCATCAGATTTCGCCCCGTTTGATTACCTTTGGGTAATTATCGACAGAAACCAAAGGACAAACTTAATGTAATGGACACATTATCCAACAGTAGTTTATTTATCTCAAATGATCTTATTGAAGCAAACCTACTATCGAGCACCACAACCAAACTGTGGGTTCCTATAGGACTATTGTAGGCGTGTTATAGTGATATTTGGTTGGGTTCATCTCTCTCTTCCTCTCTCTTTCTCTCTCTCTCTCTTTCTCACTTTCTCTCTCTCTCTCTTTCTCTCTCTCTCTCTTTCTCTCTTTCCTCCCACACACCTTAACTCTCTTGTCTCAGCAGCCAAGTACAGTAGCCTTGCAACCTGACAGTAATAGTAACAGTAGCATTAACAGTAACAGTGCAGAGAGGAATGCAGGCCAAAAATGTTCTCACGGGTCGATCCAGTAATGTGTTTTTAGTTGTATAAAAAAAGAAACAAAAACATTTTAGGGCAATAAAGGGAAGAAATCCAAACAGGTGCAAGAGATGTAATGATAATTGTATGGTCAAGATGAAAACGGAACATACAGGCTGAATATAAGAAAATAGATGATAAAAATAAATGCAAAACAATCAATAAAATAATCCCCTTGGTACAGAAAAAAGTGGGGTCATCTGTGTCCTCATGGTAAAAGCCTTGTTTCCAGTTTTAATGCACGTGACTTCTTCTGTGACGGCGGTCGACAGTTTGATCTAAAAGCTTCACACAGCGTCAGGACGGCGCAGAGTCTCAGCGCCGGGGTCCCCGGAGGACACCAGGGCCCTCCCCTGTTATCTAAGTGGCTTCTGCTCTGCATTCAGCCGTGAAGGTCAACACTACAAAGAGGCCTTTGACAAATTCCAAAAACAAAACAAAACAAAACAAAAAAAACCCTGAGATTATCTCCTTGATATATATTTCTGAGATATAGTTGATTTAATCCATATGTATTTGTGAATATGCCGAATGTGGCATTTAGTGTAAAGTGCTTTTAGGGGTCGATAGGACTAGCAAAGTGGATATAATTGCTTTCCATTTACCATGAGGCCTCAGTTTCAGATCTACAGCTGTATATTAAAATAGTTAGTGCAGTTTAAACTGTGTCGGAAGGTTGTGGATTAATGCAAAAACAACGAATCAAGGGAGGAAGTTTGCTGTCTGCAGAAAATTGGCATGAAATTAAGGGTAAATATCTAAACACAAGCTCGTCTTATTTTTTTGTTCTTTTTATATCCAAATTATCTATTGAGGAGGAATCAAAAAAAAAACAAACCCAAAACAACATGGTCACCAGCATCTTTCACAAACTCCAAAAATCTAAATTATTTATTTGATGAAGGAAATGTCACTTTTTGTCAAAATTTGACCGATTGTACACATGATAGTTGTCAACCCAAGTCATTTTAAAATGTAACTGTCAATAGAAATAGACCGGAAATAGAAATAGATAGACACATTAGATGGGTTCATGTTTGTTCTTACTTTCAAATTCATGTGGTTACCAAGACAACTGGTTTAAAATCTGACACATTGCTCTTGTTTTAGCCTTGTCCACTCTGCTGTGAAGTTGTGCCCCCACATCTCACTGATCTGAGCTTTGTAAATGTGATACAGACAGAAATGGCTCCAAAAACTATGTGAAGTTTCTATTCCAAAAAAAAACATGTTTAAGTACATAAAAGTAACAGCGTTAAATGTAGAATGCATTAGAAAAAAAACAAACTCATAGCAAGGGATGAACTCTCTATTCCACAAGTCTGAACCTTTGACCTTTCCGCCACGGGGGTCAACCCTGCGGTTGGAACCGCCATGGGAATCTGAGCCCAGGTGCTGTCAGCGGCGGTGAGCGGCGGCGGGCCCGCCCGTGCCCACCCAGGGGCCCCAGCGAAGGCATGAGGCCTGGCTGTCGCTGGGACCGACAGGCTGAATGGATGACGGGGCGGCACTGGGCCAAATAGACTGTCAGAGAGAGCTGGGAAGAGATGGATGAGAGGGAGGAGAGAGGTGCACATAGAGGGAGAGAGAGAGAGAGAGAGAGAGCATCAGAGAGAGAGCATCAGGGAGAGAGAATACCAGAAAGAGAGATGAGGAAATGATGGAGAGCTGTTGTGGCTACAGACAATACCTGATTCCCTCAGTTTTCTTTTCCCCCTGTCAATATCGCCTGCTTTTGCATAATCTGTGGAGTGTTACCAACTCTGCACAGTGGCCTGTGTGTTACAGGTTCTGTGCTGTGTTAGCTTGACGAGTCACAATCACTGTAATAATTCTTTTTTTTTTTTTTTTTATACAGCTCTCTTTCCCATTACATCAAATGAAAGTCATCACAGCGTAATAGGATGCTTGAAAGTATTTCTGAAATCGTTCCAAAAACAACTCATCCATGTTTGATGATCTATGATTAAGATTTGTTTAAGTTTATGCATCTAAAACTGTTAGGTTGAGGTTAGTTTAAGATCACCTTCATGGATTAAAGGAACCGACACCCACTGTTTGAACGAAGCATGATGTAAACTCAAAACCTCCTCCCCAGGATATTTTGTGGTTATATTTGTCGTCAAGTGTTGTGATCTCCTCGACTGCTTTATCTAGCATGCGGACTCATGGCAGCAGAGTCTCTGGGACTGTGAAATTTAAGGTATATTATGTTTTTATTATCATTATGATTATGAGTATTTACCCGGCTTAGCTCCCCCCGTCCAGGTTTTCAGACGCCTTTCATCTCCAACCAGACTCTCTCTGAGGACATTTATTCACCATTTTGAGAAATTGGCAGCAGCCTCCTGTTGGCAACTGAAAGCAATGCAAGTCTGTGGAGAAATGACATCATTTCCATTTTGAAACTGCATTCGAGTCTAAAAAAAAAATAAAAAAATCCGAATCCACCTTTGAACACCTTCTAACATAGTCTTCATTAAACGGAATGGTATGCATTTGTTTTTCCACAACAGTGACTTTTATATCAGTGCTGCATGTTTGAGGTTACATTTGTTTTTAAAGGTGTTTTTTTTCTTTTTTGCTGTTATGTGCTCTGCAATTCGACTGGTGTTATTTACTTTAATTTCCTTTCTTAAAAGACCCATAATACACATAAATCTAATGTCTCATAAAAACAAGTGTAAGAGAAACTCTCTTTGTTTAATCACATTAAACTTGAACTAGTCCTTTGAATTGAGGCTCGGTTTGCGGTGACAGTAATCAGCTTATGAAGATGCTTTAATGCAGCGGTTGAAATTTGGCTAAAAAAGCTTCTCCTGCGACTAACTTCCTGCAGTGTGGAGCAGAGGCAGTGCAACAACCCGCTTCACTGCTCATCCTGAAACATAACTGGATACATTATATTTACATGTAAGAATGGTTTATATGAACTAATGCAAACAACATCATTTTAAAAAAGCTCATCTGACCAGGTACTTTTCCTGAGATTGTGTCTTTTTCAAGTTGTAACAAGCTGTCCAAAAGAGGTACTGCAGGATTTAAGCTGTTTTTATTTTTGATTAAATAAATGAATATAATCAAGATTTAAAAAAACAAACAAACAAAACAAACAAAAGTTGCGATAAAAAAACAAGTGCTGTCAAATCCAGGATGAAAACGGATTTTTTTTCTTCTTCAGCATATAAATCAAAGACCAACAACCTGTTACCCTTAATACTCGCCACAAAACCTTGAACTGTAACGTGTTACTACACAAAGCTGTGGCTGAATAAAAATAATGTTACTTGATTTTGCTCGCTGTAATGTAGAGGAGGTTAGGCGAGGTTGTGTTTTTGTGTCTCACTCACTCCTCTTACTGTAGCAGCTCTTCTGTAGCTGCAGTCGGGCTGAAGTTGACACAAATCCTGCGAGTTCTGTTCTTTCTCTTGCTCACACAGAACAGTACAAGACCGGCGTGAGAACAACCCACTGTATGTGTCGTGTGTGTGTGTGTGTGTGTGTGTGTGTGTGTGTGTGTGTGTGTGTGTGTGAGTGTGTGAGTGTGTGTGTGTGTGTGAGTGTGTGTGTGTGCGAGGAATAGAAAAGAGATAGTTCAGTCTAGCTGCCAGAGTGTGTTGTCTGTAATATCTGTCTGTGTGAGCAGGGACAGTTATGTAACAAGAAAGCAGAATGCATCGTAGGTCCACATGAGTCACACACACGCAAACACATGCACACACATGTACACACGCACGCACGCACACACACACACACACACACACACACACACAAGCATACATGCTCCTATACACACTCTGCCAGTAGACAGGAAGTGAGGGATTAAATCACATACAGTGTTCATGACTTATCAGGATTACAAGATATGTAGAGTCACATCTCATCACTTCGACTTCATGTCTGAAAACTTGGGATGTGTTTACCCGATTCGTGTATATTTTTAAAGACCATTAGCATGTGCGTTCTCAGTGGGCTTTATAGTCGGATACCCAAAACAGTCCGAAACCCTTGGTGATGAGCCTCAGGAAGAAAAAAGTGGCTCATGAAGACAAGAAAAAGTAATGTTTGTGCATGGGGACGAAGATAAAAGAAACTTCAGCAGAATGCTTCCTTCAGCGGCTTGAGGTAGAACTTGGCAAACTACAAAAATATGGCAAGAAGTCATAAAACTTGGAGCAGAGGATCTGACAAAAGAGCAGGGCCTGGCTCTTTGTTAAATTATCCAGATTAAGTAAAAGGATTAGATTTAAAAAAAAAAAATGGATTATAAACCAACAAATCCAGTATCAGTTTTGAGCATCGACAACACGTGTCTGTAGCTTAGCAGGGGAGTGTGTGTGTGTTTGTGTGTGTGTGTGTGTGTGTGTGTGGGGGGGGGTCAGAGGATAGCACAGGGTATGAGATGGGTCTGTTTTCTGAGGACAGCAGAGGTTTGTTTAACGGTGTATTTTTAGTTTTAGTTTTATTTCTCGTTAGTTGTGTTTACAACGTGTTCCATTCAATTTACTTTTCATAATAATAATATCTATCACGATGTTATTATTATTATTAATAGTAGGAGGAGTTGTAGGTAGTATTTACTCTCTCGTAGTAAAGCAGTAGCATTTGCGTGTATGCGTTTATCTGTGTGTGTGTGTGTGTGTGTGTGCGTAGGTGTGAATGTACGTTTGTATGTGTTCGTGTGTGCGTGTGGTTCAGGTATTGATTGGAACATTTTAACCCTGTGGCCATGTACCGGAAATACACACACGCACACACACACACACACACACACACACATTCACACACAGGGTGGCGTGGGTGGCCACTTGACTGCCTCACACGCACACAAACGCACAGACACACATACACACACAAACACTCATTGCCTGGGGCTTTTTAAACAGCCGGGCTTGGAGGTTGTGACTCGCACATCAGTCCCCCCCCCCCCCCACCCCCCACCCCACCCCACCCCACCCCACCTCTTCCCCCACCCTTGGTGAAACAACACAGCATCTCTCGCTCCCTTCATTTATTTCTCTCGTTCTCCATCTACCTGCCCACTGTTTTCTCTCTCTCCCTGCTGCCCACAGTTTCATGCGCTGATCTGCCTCTCTCTCTCTCTCTCTCCCTCTCTCTCCTTCTCTCTGTCTTTGTAGCCCCATTTATAGCGGCTCTGTTCGCTGGAGACCAGCTGAAGTTGGCTTCCTGCCTGTTGAGATGCGCCAATAGGAAGCACAGAGAACAGGGGTTCATGCTGATGAAATTGATCTGCTCAGGTAAGGAGCAAGAGCCTTTTCCTTCCTCCTTGCTTCATTTTGTTTTCATGCTTTAATAAGTCTCCTGGTACTAAGTGGTTCTTTTCTTAAATCTCCAGATACCAAGAGAGGAATATTTATTTCTTGAAGGACACAAAATGGGATACTTAGATTGTAATTTGGAGTTATGTGATGAGAAAAAGCTTAATCTGGGCGAGTCAGCACATTAGGAAGATTTGTCCTTATTTTACAAGAATTTAATGATTAGATTTAATACCAGATGACTGTTGTACTTTAAAATGAAAGAGCACTGTGGACAATCCTAGATTAATTGAATAGCTAATTATTGTTTTCTTAATCAGTTATCACTGTAATTAAATGGTAAAAGCATACAGGGTTATAAACAGGGTGACACACATTGTAAACTCTGATATGTCACATTCATACTCATGTTTTTATGGGGTTACTCATAAAGACAATACCCTGTAGTGATAATCCAATATACAGTATTTACTATCCTATTAAAGTGTATGATATCTTTTGAAGAAAATTTCCAAATACTTTAAATTTAGAGTAAGAAAAGTCAAAGTAGAAGCAGATTAATATAGAAAATAAAAGGGATGCGAACACAACAATAAGGTTAACATTCTTTCTATTTCTTTAAAAAGGTTGTGGCCACGAGGGTACAACATATGAAATACATACCACATTCAGATGTTAAATGTTGGGCAGTCGAGTGTTGAGAATTACATAAACCCCGCAGTTAATATTGATTAATCAGTCGGGGTCATGTCAGATTTCCCTGATGGTCTGAAGATTTCTGATAACTTCTGAGGGGAAAACGTAAACACATAATTCAAGTCATTTTATTTAAAGATGATGAATATCGGCACAAATAGAGCAGCTGGCAGTGTCAGTTCAAATATATTGGAATTTGGCTTTAAAATCATATCAGTCAATAGTTGATTTCCGCATGACATTTTAAAGATCTATTGTCAGAATAAAAACACTTCAGAAGACACTAAACCTTCTGAATTAATTTCAAGAAGGAGCAGAAGTTGTTTCCTGCGTGTTTCACAGAGTAAGTTGATTTGCCGTTGTTGGTGGTATCCTTTGTTTATTCTAGCTGGATCACAGGTAGTGCTTCTAAACTCCAGAGAACAAGGTGGACGTATTTATAGAAGCTTCCCGTCTCAATAAAAGATGAATCGCTGTCTTATGCAACAACTCCTGACCACACCGGAGGCAGGGAAGAGACGGAGGGAGGGAGGGAGGGAGGAACAGATGGATGCATGAATGGATGAGCAGATGAACAGATGGACTGATGGGTGGATGGATGGATGGATGGACAGATGCGTGACTTTCATAGATGTGTGTTTTCCTGTCATGGATGCCCTCCAACAAAACGGTCTACCCCCCCCCCCACCCATTCTCCATGCACCCCCTCTGCTTCCTCCCTATCTGACTCTCTGTCCGTTTGACGACCCTTTTGTAATCTGTTTTTCTTTCCCTCCGCTCTCTTCTCTCCATTCCCCACCTTTCATCTCTCCCTCAGCCTCTCCTCCCTCTGACTCCTTCCCGCACTCCCTCTCCTCACCCTCTCTGATCTATTATTCACATCCCTCTCTGAGTCCTTCTCTCGCTTGACACCTGAAAGTCCTCGGTCCGCTCCGGGGCGTTTAGACCGCCACCAGCAGTGCTTCCCTCTGAGGAAAAGAAATACAAAGATGGAAAGATAGAAAGATAGAAAGAGCGACGGGATGGATAAGAAGCTTTGGGATTGGGCAGCTCTATAGATACGCAAAGGTATTTCTTCTTGCGGTGTATTGTACAGGTTGACATTTAACGCAGCCACGTGTCGTCCCAAAAAAAAAGACCAGTCCCCGAGTCCAACCATGTATTATTCAACCAGAACAGGACGTCAGTGGAATATATAGTATTTTAACACACCTGAGACAAATCAGTGACTTTAGGCTGTGTTGGGCTATTTTTTTCCACCATAGTTGGTTTTATATGAGGGTGGTGTTTCCCTTCAACTTAGTGGCCAAACCATAATCAAAGAGATGAGTTGGCAGGAAACAGATTAGAAAAGACTCATATAAGTTGTTTTAGGAGCAGATAACGCAAGATCCCACACTGAAATGTAACATCTCTATCACTGCATTAAGGCTTTTTCCTTTAAATGTTGTTTTTTTTAAATAGTGAAACCAGAGCTAAAACTTTTCAGAGGAAGACTTTATAGAAGTTTAAAACCCTCTTAAGTCCATAACATGTGAATTCTTTCAATGTTGGCTCCGTGTTTTCTCAACCAACTGCCCCAATAATTACGCTCACCGAAGAAGAATACTGTCGATGAGCCCACTCGTGAGGAAACCGAAGTGGGGCCGCCTCGGAAAAACCGTTTCCGCATAAATAACGTTCACGCTGACCCACCTTTGGGTGCTTTTGGTTGACATGTACCACATGGCAGCTGCTTGCGCCCCAGGGTTGCTGCTGCTGTGCCCACAGAGAAGGGCATTCGGTCCCCAACTGGCAGCGTAGGCCGTCCATGTCTGCCCTCATGTTTGGGAGAGATGGAGAGTCAGTCAGTGAATGTATTTACAGAGTAAACATCTGACTTAAAGGTGAAGAGACTTTTTTTCCTCCATTTTCTTCAGATATTTGCCTGCATATGTTAAAATCAAGAAAATTAATAATTTAAGGGCGATTAGGCCAATTGCTGTTACAACACTGGAGAGATTAGAGTCCAAACTTAAAAAAAAAAAAATATATCATTTGATTTAATAGTCCAATACCTGCTGTCTGAAACCTCAGGGACAACCTTGAACAATACAGATTTGAGAGTGTCATAAAAGATATATATTATTAAAACAAGTCGCTATTTGTATGCATGTCATGAATACACTAAGTGTAACTGAAAATGCCTGCAGGGGTGTGTGTGTGTGTGTATGTGCAAGTGCTCAGGCCCCATCCTCTAATATCACCACAGAAGATAAAGGCTAAACACAATCTACATATTAGAGCACTGGTATGAATGTGCATCAGATGAGGGCAGATCTGAAATGGAATCTCCTTCTGTTCCCCCTCGCTGCACACATCATCTCTCCGTCTAACAGCGTGGCGCCACGACGCCTCGCCCTCCCTGCCGCCGAGCCATCAATCATCACGTTCCCAATGCCTTATGGAAATAGAAGGGGGGGTGGGGCTGCATTTAACGGCATTTAACTTCTATCTCATCCACCTATCTCCCTGCGTTCACCCATCCCAACCATCCCGTCCGTCCGTCTGCGCCTGCGTCCAATCTTGTCACATTGTGAGGTCGTTTATTTAAATCTATTTAAATGGATATGAGGCGTGTGCATATGCGGGGAGATTTCACGGCCCGGCAGGTCAGCAAATACCAAGGCTGTTCCACCTCACTGACCCCACACCCACCCCCCCATCGGGGCTCATGGACAATTAATACGCACCACAGGTGGCCAAGTTTGTGTGTGTTTTTGTAAGAGAGACAGAAAACCACTATCTATCTGTCTATCTGTCTATCAATCTATCTATCTGTCTATCAATCTATCTATCTATCTATCTATCTATCTATCTATCTATCACTCAATCTATCTATCTATCTGTCTGTCCAGCGAAGGAGAGATGCATGGGTGAAGTAAAAAAGAAAGGAAGGATGAAATATAGATGAAACATGGAAAGCAGTGGCCAGTAACAAGGAGCAGTACAGGGAATGAAATGGGTGTTGGGGGGGGCAGAGAGGAGCAGAGAGAAATTGAGGGAGGTGGCTTGGAACAGCTGAAAGAATAAGGAAGGAAGGGAGGAAGGGAAGGGGAAGTGAAGGGTAAATGTCTTTGCTGATGTCTTGGTGCCAGTATTGACCAACACTGCCCCCCCCCCTCCCAACTTCAGCACACTCACTGCGTCCACCTCCTCAGCTCATTAGCTCTGTCATTTGGAAATGGACGTATTGGCTCAGATGTTCAATGTCAGCATGCAGAGTGAAGGGATGACTAGATGGACGGAGATGTAGAGTAACAAACTATAAAGGACCATACTGCTGCAATTTTTAGCTTATTTACAACAAACCTAATGTTTTACTTGGGCCCATATATCGATATTAGAATTTTCCAAAGCATGCAACAGTTGTTAAAAGTGTTTTAATTTCTACAGGTAGCATTAGGCTTTAATTGAAGTCACTTTGATTTGAAAACCATCTTGCAGAGATTTGAGACTTCCTCAAGAAAAAAGGTAAAAAAAATTTTTAAAAAGGTTTTTGTTCAGAAGGAGGTTTTTGGTTCTGAGAAAGAAGGATCGCTTCGTCAGTGGAGCCAGAGCAGGGCTCCAGTGAGGTATGTGTGGGAGTGAGAGCTCCAACCCGTCCCTTGACAATTTACCTGACTCAAGACAGGTGTGTCAATTTGTACACAGACAGGTAGGAAAGCCCCGAATCCTTCTCCTCTTCAGTCTGGTACAGACATAATCCCCCAAATTCCAAAGTGATTTTTAAAAAATGAACAAATAAAAGAAATTTTATGTCAAGGAAGATTGAGGTTTCTAAAAGCTGGTTTTCACAGCAAAAGGGTAGTGCATGCTAGTTGCTGCCAGGAGGTACGAGAATGAAGCCAAAAATGCTCATGCTATGAAAAATGGGCATTGAAAAATAAGCTAAAATATGCATAAATTTTGGTTTGTTCTTTGTGGATCAACCAGTAAACTGATGGATGGAAGTAAAAGCATAAACAGACTTTAATATTTAATCAGCTCTTCAGTGCGAATAAACTGGAAAATGATGGATGTGCAGATTGAGAATAGATGAAGGGACTGGCTGTCACTTCTTAACATGCCACCTACATCTTGTTACGCAACATACGATCGATAAAAGTGTGTGGTTCTTGTGCGCGTGTGTGTGTGCGTGTGTGTGTCCAAAGTAGGGAAAAGGCTGCATGGAGGGATTGTGTGCGGGGGCTGTTTTAACGCGATTAAACGTTACCTCTCTCTTCCTCTGTTTCATCATCTCTCCTGCCCCCCCCCACTCACCTTTTTCACTCACCTTTTGTTATCCCCGACACGGCACTTTTGAGAAAAAGGGAGGGAGAAGGAGAGAAAGAAAGGAAGAGAGAGAGAGAGAGAGAGAGAGAGATGAGAAAAAGGCCAAGAGCCACAGAGGGAATCACATATGGGAACACAGAGACTCAGAGTGTCAGGCAAAGAGGGTCAGGGAGAGAAAGAGATCACAGCCTTTATAATTCAAAGGGAAGGGGTCTGTCTGAGACGGGGGCTTCTCTGATATGACGTTACCACTGTTTTTAGCTTTTTTATTTATCTGACTCATCCGGTCGTGCCGAGCCACCGGCACTTACTGAGTTGGTCCTAATCCCCCTTCAGAGACCTGACAGAAAAACAGATGGAAACACTTTCAGGCAGATTCTGTAGTAGGTTGCGAGGCAGAGATGGATTCTCGACCGACCTACCACTGTGTGGGGCAGGTTCGTTGGAAATCCTTCCGAGACGCCGTATGCGGCGGATTCTGTTTTTTTTCTTTGTTATTGAACCAATTGACAAACTGCACTTTCCCAACAACCCCCCGACAATCCCCAAACGTCGTAATCAATGCCATTCGAGACCGTCCCCAGGGCCTCCCCCAGGCCGAAGCTCCACCACGCCGGGGTGTCTCACGTGAAACCGTCGTGTCGGCCTGCTGAGGCCGGGCATGTCCGGTTGTGCATTAGGCTTCCTGTCAAACCCTCGGTGGATCCGTCTGCCTCTGCTTGTTACATTTTTGTTCAAGTCAGAACAATTTCAGAGGCTTTTAACTGTCTAGTCAGGGCCGAGAGGTGATAGTGTCAAGAGAGATTATTGTGTGACTGGAAAGTCGCCTGTCAAAGGGGTTTTTTGTTGCACTTGTCGTACAGTGCTGCTCAGTCTTTTTTTTTTTTTACATCCTTTCTTTTTTTTCTGCATGTAAACCACATCACCGGCTCCATAAGGGAGGATAAAGGACCAGATGATATTTTAGGAGGTAGAAAACATCTACCTCCTGTTTTTTAGTTTTTGTGCAGCTAATATCTGAACGCTCAATCTGTCATTGACTGTATGTGTCCTATGAGAATCGGTGAATTGCACTGGTGTGGGACTTACCATGGAGGCAGTGTTTCATCTTGAAAATATAAGTGTTCTGACAAAGCCATGGTCTGACTTACCTACCAAACTGGAAGGACTCCCACCACCTCCCTAATCCATACTTCCTATCGATTCTAGGCAGGTTTTGAGTATAACGCGGATTCACACAAGTAAAGTGACAAATTAAAGTATATTCAAACGTTCGATTCGCAACAGCTTCCCCAAGTTGCCGTTTGATCAACGGCCGACCTCAAACTCACTGTATAATTTATATATTTATTGCATGTTGAATGTGGGAAGCAGCCAAAGACTTTTCACTCTGTGTACGCGCTAAGGTCTTGCTGCAGAGAGGCAGAGCAGCAGTGACTGAAAACAGACGTAGCGGCTGGGTGGAGTTTCCTGCTTTGTGCCATCCCCGCGGGTTGTTGAGGGGCCAGGAAACGAGGAGCAACCGTGGGTTAGGGTTAGTCCCCCAGGGAGCAGCAGGTCAGACCCCTTCGGCTGAATGTGATATCGGTGATGCGACAGTTGCAAGGCGAGATGACAGAGCTCAGAAATTGGATATTGTGGTTTTAGTTGTAGTTTAGAGAAGGTTTTTTTTTCCGTTCATTGTCTTGAAGTTTCTGAACATTTGAAAAACAGCAAACCCGCAAGAAATTGGCTGCTTCATTTGATGAAAAAGATGAAATACCGTCGTCCACCTGCCCCGTTCCCCGCGAGGTGACAGGTGTTGTGTCGTGACTTGTCGTCAGGTGCTCTGGCAGGAAATTAGTTGCTCTGTCCCCAAATAAATCTGAGCCACACACACACACATTCAAAAAAAAGGTAATCGCTGCTTATTTCCTGAATTTCACCAGATGGCCTCGGTAGAAATGGTCAAGTGTGTACTTGTATGGGTTTCCGCAGCGTAATGCACAGTGTGTGTGAGTGTGTGTGTGTGTGTGTGTGTGTGTGTGTGAGAGTGTGTGTGTGGATCAGTAGATGGATCAAAAAAAGGTATTTCCCGTGGCGCTGAAGCCTTGATTTACCAATCATTGCTGGATTTAAAGTGCTAACAGACCATTTCAGAGCCGAATCTTTCGGGCTCGTTCACCAATCAGCGCTGACGTTTTCCCGGGTACGGCCAATCATCGCTTGATCTGTGGTCCTTAGCGATGGGATCAAAGCTGGATTTGCAAAGACCGCTGACCAATCACGGGAGGATATGCTGCAGTTATTACCAGGATTTGTATTCAGTTCGGTTTGTCACACTGGGTTTGTGTGATCTATGTTTGCATTTTTTTTTTTAAATACAAAAAAAATAAATAAATTCCGGCTTAATTTATTTATACAGTTATTTCTGTAGCTGTCTGCATTGACACAACCAGACCACAGGAAACCCAGTAAACCTTCCAGGCCTCTAATGTACCTGCTCACTAAAACATTTTCCATTCCTTCTTCCTGTCAAAACTACAGCTGCAAGAACATTTTAATATAAATTAACTAACAGGCAATTGGTTCAAATCCCAGTGATGACCTTCAGCTCGGGGTATGAATTATCATTTGTCTTTGAAACATTAATTTTTCTACAGGATCGTGCTAGTTTCCCAGAATGAAGGGAATACTACAGCTTGTTTTCTTACCTAGAGTTAAAGGAGACGATTGATATAAATTTATCCTCTGTTTTTGAGTAGCTTAACCCTTAAGCTCAGACTCTCAAATGAGTCCAGTTTATTACTTTCTCTCCATCCACAGTATATGTCCATCTATCTTCATACTATCTGATGATAAAAAAAACAAAAAACAAAACAGAAATACATAGAATAAATTCTTGGAACCAAATAGAATAATGTAATTTCATAGAATGTGACCACAGTGCATTTATAACCTAATCCCCCCCGGAAAACGCAATATGCTTAATTCACGAGCAGCGTCATAAGATGAATTAGGTCCTTTTTGGTGAGTCAGATGTTGTTTACCACATATAAACAAACAGGTGACCGCGACAATAACAACAAGGGGCGGGCGGGAGCTGAGCAGGTGAGGAGAGAGGTAGATGATTAAACAAGGGGAAGGCAGGAATGTGGGCCAGCAGGGTGTGATAATCTGTCTCTCTGCCATCTATCCCACATGGGAGGGAGAGGGAGAGAGATTAAGGGGATGTGTGATGTATTCTGACCCACATTCACACACACAGTGATGTTTTGTGACCCACATTCTGCCTCATCTAAATACACATCCTGATTTAATGTGTGAGTGCATGTGACTGAGTGTATTACATTAGGAAATGAATGCATTGTTGAATTCTTAGAATACCTCTGCAGTATGATAACGTTATTAGTGGTTAACCTACATCCAGACGAGGGCCAGTTGACTCTGAGATGGTCCTGGCAGCTCAGTGGATTCAGCTGTGAAGGTAAAATTTGGTGTCCGTATTTTTGTCTTTGTGGTGGTTTCGCAGTTCATTGTAGTCATTTACAACTCTTTGGGGTTGTTTTTTGTCTCTTTGTGACCGTTTTCTGTCTCCTTGTGATCATCTTGAGTCTCCTTGTGGTCATTTTCTGTCTCTTTGTGGCCGTTTCCTGTTTCTTTTTTGGTCATTTTGAACCTCTAGTTAATTAATAAGCCAACTACCCATGGCCTTCTGACTCTAGGAGAGGGCTATGATTTCCGAGGGTGCCCCGGGCCCCTGGATAAAACACAGCACAGTCCCACTGAAGGACGTCAACTCTCTAGTAAAACAGCAGTAGCTGGACATCCAGCAGCAGCATAGGTCGGTGCACGGTGAGCTCTGTTTGCAGATGTACGAGGTTCAGGATCTGCTCACGTCCGCTGTGCTTGCATGTAGCTGCCATGTGTCAACATCAAACAACACCTATCATTTAGTTAAACAGCACACAGTTTGTTTTTTTTTGTTGTTTGTTTTGTTTTTGTTTTGTTTTTGCCCGGAGTCAGCAAAGTGCACGGCTCATCTCGCCTGTCGTTGTCACTCGGCTCGTACCACCACACCTGTCAGTCATCTTGACGTGTTGTCAACCTTGAAATGGAATCAGGCCTCAGGTGGAGGGAACCAGTGTGTGTTGGTTTGTTTCTTTCATATATGTATTATTTGTTCACTTTGCCAAAGGCATAATGTTGTTTTGCTTTTTTCTGTTTGTTTTTTTGTTTACAGTATGATTGTTTCTCAGATTCTCCGAATGCTGTTCATGTGCTGCTTTTTTAATTACGCCCTAAAATCAGTAATTCACTTAAGTAGATGTTAGAGGCGGTAACTTGAGTGGATGCGGTTCAATTCCTGTTCGCTGACACACTGTTTTGTTTAGCTTTCACTTTTCGTCGCGTTTATGTCTGAACAGTGCTTAGCCTTTGGTGGTTATGTGGCTCGTCAAAAGGACATTGTTTTTCTCAGAGTTTTGAGGTTTTCGTTGGCTGCTTCCCGCATCATCTCCCGCATCAACCCCTGAAAATCTTATTTGCTCACTGCCCTTGTAGCCTGGTGTGATGTTTCTCTTAAAAAAAAAAGGGGGGATATTTGTGTGAGCGATTTTACTACTGAGTTCAGAGCCTTTTTTTCCCCCGCCTTCATCTCCTCCTCCTTTCCCTGCTTCAGTGGTAATTCAACATGATTGTTTAATGGCCAGTGCCCCCCCCCCCCCCCACACACACACACACACACACACACAAACACTCTAGCACTGAAGCGCTCCTGGCATCTGGTCAATATGACGACAGGAAGGAATCCGAGAGAGAGAGAGAGAGAGAGAGAGGGAGAGGGAGAGAGAGCTAAGGGGAAGGGGGAACAGCACGACAGCAGTGAGAGATGGACGGATAGATGGACAGGTAGATGGACGGATAGATGGACAGGAGGACGTCGGCGTGAGGGTGACGGTCCTGCTGTCGTCCTCTGACTGGGCCGCAGGAAGGTTGAGGCTTTTTCCAGCTCACTGCACAAGTGGAGAGATCATGTCTGTCACTTGTTGTCACGGCCACAACAAAATCTTCTGTGAATAAAGATATGGTGCAACTTTTACAGAGGTGCCTGCTATTGACAGACACTTTTTCAGGGACTTTTGGGACTTGGCATAAGGTTCTTAATTCTTTTGTTATTTAATAGGTCACTGGGCGATTCAGTGGTGACACAAAACACCCCGTTCAGTGCTGATACAAAACCCGAGCTTCAGTGTTGATACTGAAACATCGTAGTTAATGTTATAAGCAGCGCAAACTTGCAAAACTGTGGCATTGGGCTCATAAAACAAAGGCACCGAAAACTGTAATTTCTATCTTCTCTTCTTGTGCGTTGGCGCCCACTTCCCTGTACCTCCACCTGCACCTGTTCTTCCTCGCCCCCCTGCATATTCAATAAAAACAGTCATGTTTTACTTGAGTCTTTCTGAAAGGGGATATTTTTAGTGTCGAGACTGCTCACGTGTCAGGAGGGGAGGAACAATGCTGCTCCTGCGAGTGGTGGAACATCTCTCCGGCATCCCGAGAGGTTCAGAGAACTGAAGGTCGTCCTGCTGTTTCCGATGCTGAACACAGGCTGTAAGAAAAAAGAAAAGAAAAAAAAAAACAAGGCACATGTATGGGGAGAAAACACTCACAGGCCTGAAGAAGGATTAATGCAGTAATTATTTGATCTCTGAACATTTAGCTGTAGTAAGAATAAGACAAATTAGACACGATGTACAGTACTTTTACAAAGTACGGTTAAACTTCTCTCCTCACGGGACATCCTGGAGGTTCACATCATCTCCAGCAACCTGCCAAAAAGAGAAACCCTGCAATAAATCCCCTCCTTGAGTCGTAATGCAGATCAACGAGTAAGAGTAATATTGCAAAGGAAAAATAACAACACCAGCCGAGAGGTTACTTAGTGCCTGTGCTGGCTGATGCAAATCCAGCTCAGGTCAGATGCCGTCTCAGTCTGAGGGGTTTTCAGTCTGTGAGGAAGAAATGAAAAACAAAACAAAACAAAACAAAACAAAACAAAACAAAACAAAACAAAACAAAACAAAACAACACAAAACAAAACAAAACAAAACAAAACATAACAAAACAAGACAAAACAAAAAAAAACACAAAAAAAGGGGGAAACTACAATCACAACTCAGGAGGGAGGGGAGCCAGGTCCCAGCCGTGCCCTTCTAGCCCTGGGTACGAAAATGCATTAAATCACCGCGGATCCACCAAACAATACCGAAACTTGGAGGAACTAAAGACGTTGATCAGTGCCAGCTTTCTATTCTTGAATGCAGAGAAGAAGCTGCTACCAGCAGAAGTTTCTTTCTGATTCATGGCCTTTTGTTCAGCTTATTGTGATTAGCTAAAAAAAAAAAAAAAAAAAAAAAAAAAAGACAACGTGAAGTAAATAAAAAAAAGCTCTTGGCCTCATGTCAGATTGGTCCGACGGGCCAGTCGGGCACCGGGACCTGAGACCTGGGCCTCGCTTCAAACCACTTTAAAAAATCACTTCAACAACTTCGGACGAATACCTGTGAGGAATACATTTAATGGGATCTCGACAGCCCTCTATTAGCATAATTGTCCGTTCGGTGCCGGCGGGTGCAGCCGAGAGGAGGCAGGCCGACAGGTGCCAAGAAGAAAGGAACAAACGGCAAAGATGTTGTTGAGGAATACGACTGTGAAAACGAGTAAAACGTAATGATCTCGGTTTATTAGCCTCCTGCTGAGAAACAGATGTTTTTAAAGACATGACTCAGCTTCATCTTTTATGGAGCCTAAGATTTATTTTTTGAACTTTAACTGCTCAGCCCTAATGTCGGCGATCAGAAGAGTAAAGTCTGTACTAGTTTGTCGGATATTATCGCCGTCTCTGTGCAACACGTTCGGTGATGAATATAGGCCCAGATGTGGCATCACCATGCAGTCGTAAACCAAACCGAACATCTGCTCCAAGTGTGTGTGCGTTGATTTCCATACATCACTGAGGTTAAAAGAGGTCGATGCATTTTGAAACGTGCGTAGCTTTTTTTTTGGAGGGGGTGGGGGGAATGGTCGGTGGACACGCCGACGCCTCGCTGAAAACCCGTGTTGAAGCTGCTCGGGCCGAGTTTGTCGTCGCCCGCTACCGAACATCCCGCCACGAGGAGCCCTCTCCGCTGCCACGTCCAAGGATGCACGGCGCTATGGTATATTTCATACGCGGAGGAGGTGGTTTGTAACTCATGATGACAAGCTGTCCGATCGAATCCGAGGGGCTGCTTGAGGCCTCTGTATAATGTATGCAGCTAATGTACAAAGCGATGCAGCGTACGCAGCAGCAGTCGATATCACAGGCTCTTAACCTTTATAGCTTGTGACACTCAAAAATAAATGACTGCAAGTGACTCTCCGATCTGGATTGACACCAAGACACGGACACACACGGACACACACATACACGGACAAAAACACACACACAGACGCACATTCACAGATACACACACAGGACCCACTGTATATATTGACCTTTAACATCGAATAATTTACCCTGAAGAATCATGTCTGAACTGGATACATTAGACCACATACTTATAATGTATTTACATTCTGGATTACATTCCCTAACTCTGCTATAAGCTTCATTTCAGCTTTAGGCTATTGAGAAATCTACCTAATTACCGGATATCCCCACTCCGCTCTGTCCTTGTTGAGCTCCGGGAGGCTTTGCATCGGAACAGCAGAATTCCCGACACAGAGGCTCCTGCAAATAATAATAATAAAAAAAAAACAAGCGCTAACATTCCACTAAAATTTTTCCACAAAAAAAAAAAATTTTAAAAAAAATGCACTGGATATCCACATACACGCATTGGCTCATTGGCGGCGCTACACTTGGTTATGTGATGCCGTCGTTCTTCTGTTTACGTTGCAGGCGTTCGGGCGGGGGATAAAATAATGGTTATTGTTTCGGGGCATTATAAACCATTTTGCAGGGTTTTGTGCGTCCGATGCATCTTTCTGGATATAATGTTTTATCTCTTCCTTGGTACCAGTAGCAACAAGATCCAAGCAGTGCAGCCGCTTCCTTTTTCAGTAGAGTAAAAACTCTCTTCCACAATGTTTTTCTCTCTCCCTAAGGTTTGCTGAATGCATAAACACAAAGGGAGGCCTCTCTCTGCTGCTCTTTGATTTTGAGGGAACTGCCAAAAGTCAAAGGTCAAAGTCAGAGGTCAAAGTGCAGCTGTATTTACATAAAAACAAAAAAAACAAAACCTTCTAACTTTGAAGAGGCAAAAAGCAGAAAATAAAGACAACTTGAATCTCATGCTCGTTTAAAGACAATGAATGAGTCTCAGGTCAACACTCAGCTCTGGGCTGGCGCCTGCATCGGGATTACGAACTGGCCGTTCACATCCCAGCGCAGTGTGTGTGTGTGTAGAGTGGGAGGTGGGTGCGTGGTCAACAGTAAGCGTTAGTGACAGGCTGTCAAAATGAATTACCGCTGTTGCTGTTTCATTATATATGACCATACAGTAAACCATATACACTCTCAGAAACAGCAGTAATCAAGTGTGGTGGAGGTCACTGTGTGTTCATCGTGCAGCAGGCCTGGCCGAGTGCGAGCGCCGCTGAAGTGCCTCTGAGCAAGACGCCAGCCCCTCGACAAGAAGAAGCCGATGTGCAAACGAAGGTCCACGACGTCCCCCTGGAAACAGTCAGTTTTTACAACCCCCCCCCCCCAGAAGTTCAGGTTTCAACAATGAATTTAGCTTCTCCTGATGCGCATTTTCTTGTTAGTTCTTGCATCTCAGCCGTCTCACTCTGGCAGACGCTTGATTGTCACCTCTATTTCACCTAAAGTTGTTTTTTTATTATGATTCACTAAGATTAAAATGAACATCGAGGTGTTTTGGTTTTATTTTCCCCTTTAGATCGTGATCTCGTCCAGCTTTCGGAGGCGCCGTTCTGTCACTCACCGCGTCGGGGTTCACCTTTGTTGCACGACGAACGAGGCAAAGAAAGCGCGGCGCGGAAGATTCATTGGGTTTCTAAAAAGCCGGACGTCAGAGGATTTATGTGTTTCTCGTTAACTTGTTTCCCTCTGTTCATTTGCGCTGATTTATTTCGCGGGACGGCAGCGCAGGGCCAATGTTTTTACACTCTGAGGCTCATACTATCCAGAGTCGCCGATACACAAACACACACATGAGCTCGCAAGCAAAATTTCTCTCCTCTTTCTCTGCTTTCTCACCGCAGATGGGTCCATCCCCCTCAGGGTCTTGAAATATAACACGATCACCATTTATTACAATCTCTAACCCCCACCCCCACCACCACCACCACCACCTCTCGCTTTCGTACTCTCCTCTTTGCTCCATCCAAATTATTGCATGCTTGTCTACTCTCTCCGCTCCTGGGTCTCTTAAATCCTCCTCCTCCTCCTGTGTTGAATCGGACTGGAGTGGGGGGAAACAAAAAGAAGCATATAGCGGGCTGGTTTTGTCCAGTGGCCTTACAGGACACTGGGGTCAGTCGGAAAAAACAAATTCCCTCTTATTAATGAAGTGGGAGAGTTTAAGCAGTTTGATCACATCTCTCCTAAGCGCCACTTTGCCTTTTCTGACCAAGCAGGCCTCAAATGAGCATGAATGATGCAGAATCAAGGACACACCGAGTTTACATCGTTGGCATAACTGCAGAGCAGATGGAGAGAACCAGCTGTCGAACACTTTGCCTCATGTGTGCGCTGATCACAGTTTACTGTCAGTGGTGACGCTTGGACGCAAAAGTCATCGTCATCGTTGTAGCTGGACCCAGATCAGAGGCGCACTCGGTGCTGTATGAGCAGAGAGAGACCGAGCATTCATTTATCACTATAACTAATACAGGACTAAGCTGTTGAACTATCTGAATGTAGGTTTTTGTGTGTGTGTGTGTGTGTATGTGTGTGCATGTGTGCACGTGCAAGTGTTTGTGCACCCCAATGTTACAAAGAGAGCAAGGTTTATGTGAATTTATATCTATATAATTATAGATTTCCATGTGAGCTCCCTCTCTGGAGAGAACAAGAGAAAATTGAGTTTATGAGGAAGCGATCAGGAGCGAAATGAAGAGAAAATCATGTTAGAAAAGGGAGAAAGAGCAGACAAAGAAGTGTGTGTAAGAGAGAGAGGGGCCGTCGCTCAGGGAGGAGAGAGGTCTGC
This sequence comes from Istiophorus platypterus, assembly GCA_016859345.1. Classification (NCBI taxonomy): domain Eukaryota; kingdom Metazoa; phylum Chordata; class Actinopteri; order Istiophoriformes; family Istiophoridae; genus Istiophorus; species Istiophorus platypterus. The sequence goes on from CM029124.1 coordinate 4,582,086, forward strand.
TGGGAACCATTCGGGGTGAGAGAACATTTTCCTCTTCTCGGGAATCTGCGCGAAGCCAAATTGCTGCAGACAACAGAATTATTACAGGAGGAGACATACTCCTGGGGGGTGAGAATGAGCAATAGAGAGGCGCCGAGACTGAAATGAAAAAAAAGAAAGAAAAAAAAAGATATTGTGAGTGTAAATCATTCAGAGATTTTGATTGTTTCTGGTCGTTTTAGATTTGGTGCAGTAATAGACAGAGAGAGGGGGAACAAGAGGCGACGGCAAACGTGTCTTCCAGCACACAGGATGCAGTCTCCCTCTGGGTCAGTCAGTGGAACAAAGAATGACACGTTTGGTCCTGCAGTGCTGTCGTCGCACCCAACGGTGATGCGGTGATGCTGTATTATTGAAATGTCAGAGAGATGCGTAATGGCTCTAGATCGGGCAAGTTATCAAGACACAGAATTTAAAAAATAAATAAATACATAAATTCAAGTAATTAAGGGTTTCATAAGGCACCATTGACAAAAACCAAAAGGAGGTTTTTGCATACTGCATTGTAAAAAAACAAGGTGCATGATGTGCATTGCTTCTTGAGCCTCAGGAAAACAAGTCGATTCCAACGTACATTACACGTGAGCAACTTAAGGTATAATGTCGTTTCCCTGCACTTTGAGGGTGTTCGTGCACGGCCTCGCTCACACTGCAAACACTCATGATCTGGTGATTATTTGGGTGGATGCTCAAATCTCGCATGGCATGTGACTCATATTCGGAGCCGACAACAGCCGATGGGTCTGGTCTCCAGAGTAAATGACGAAATGTGACGAGCATTTTTCTTGTTGTTGCTTTTTTCTTTTCCTGATCCGACCACTCTCTGTGTTTCGTTGTCCGGTCCCTCCGCCCCAGCCTCCCCCTGTCGACGGGATTTTATGGCTCTGTGTCACCGTTGAACAGCTCCCTCCTCTGCCCCCAACAGGAGTCCTACCATACAATGACCACTATATGGAAGATGCAGTATAGTAACTGCAGTATTCAGTGATTTCTTCTTTTTTTATGTACATCTCTAAAATGTACAGTGCTTGTGAGGGTTGACAGCATGGAGCCGTCCCTCTGATAAGCCTAGGTCCCGCATCCTCGATGGCCACACCACCCCAGCCAAACAGATTTTGTGATGCAAACATAATGAACTCGAGTGAATTATGCATTTTTGCCTTTTTGCCATGTGGAAGATGAGTATTTTAAAACCCCAAGCAAGTCACATGAAACGCAGTCCTCACACTAAAAAGTGTGACTCCGTCTCATAAAACATCCGACTGGTGTCACGCGCCGTGCGGAGGGCATGAGTGACGGCATCAGAGCCCTTTTGGTGGCGGCGTGAACGAAGCAGTGGGAAGGAAAAGGATGAATGGGAGCCTCGTCCCCTCTCAGCCTCGTAGGGACGGAGTCGGCGTGACCGGCCCGGGGACGGATGGAGGGGTGGACGGACAGACGGGCCGAGGGTGGACAGGCCGAGCAAAGAGACAGATGAGATACTGAGCAGAAGTGGACGAGAACAGGAATCGTTCTGTAATCAAATGATGAAGATGACTTAGAGAAAAACTCTGTTTGTGTGTGTTTGTTTGTGTGTGTGCAGACTCTAGCTCTAATTATCTGTCACACACTGAAAAGGAACAAGTCCCCAGGGAGGGCGAGAGCGAGAGAGAGAAAGAGAGAGAGATAGAGATGGGGAGAGAGAAGAGGAAGGAGGGAGAATCGGGGGGGGGTATGATGCGTGGGGGGTAAGACGGCGTTTACGTAACCCCCTGGTGCCCTGCTGTCACTGTAAGGCCTGACACTACACAGACAGACAGAAAGACAGACAGACAGACAGACAGACAGGTGGCCACATTCTTAAAGGAGCATTGCAACATACTGTGTTCAATCATCAAGGTTTTTGTGGCCACAGCCCCTTTTCCAACAGGTTTTTGTTTTTTTGTTTTTTTAACCCCAACTCTAACTGTGATAAAAACCCACCCTTTGCTCCCTAAGTTAATAACTAGCTGATGAATGCGGTGTAATAATATAGCAGCTGAAGAGCCAGATATTTCCCTTGGGAGTTGGTGGAAACCAAACAGAGCTAAGAGGAGAATCAGTACTAGGCTTCAAATTAATGCTAATTTAGCTCCATGGCTCCTAGATGCGTAAATAAGTAATTGTTTCCGGTTTATTAGTTTGTTGTGCAAAAAAAAAAAAAAAAAAAATCCCACAATGCAGCTTGTTCTGTAGCATTTTCACTGTGTCTATGATTTATCTGCCTGTTCTTTTTTGATTCTCACTATTCTGTCTGGATCTTAACAGAAAATGAATAGTGTTATATTTCATTTGTAATATGTGTAGTGTTATGGTGTCCCTCTCACAGTCCACCCATCAAAGTCATCTAAAAACTATCTTTGAAATCTGTCCCAAAACTATTTTCCAGTATGAACACACCTGGTCACACACACACACACACACACACACACTCAAGCCTGACCTCCCCCTCCTCCATCTCTCTCTCCCCAACCGTCACCCCGCAGTGAGCTCCAACCAGAGCCATGGGGAGTACCCGGACTGCCGCAGTGAGAGGGAGTCGGGAGGGGAGGCGTCTCTCCTGGTGTCTCCTCTGGTGGTGGCGGGGATCGTTATAGGCCTGGTCCTCTTCCTCTCCTGCGTCACCATCATCGTCGGCAGCCTGCGCAAGGACAGCCGTCTCCGGAACCCGCACCTCCGGGCCAGCTACGGTCAGTCTGTGGCTGCACCTCACATCCGACGCGTAGCTTATGCGATAGCTGGCTGACAAACCAACCAAATATCTAGTCAGTTAAATAGATGAAAAATGTCATTGGATGCATCCTCCCGCCCCCTTCATCAAGGATCATAGCTATTGCACAAGTGAAGCACAAGATGATAAGTTCATTATCACTACGACATTGTACAGAACACAGACAGACATATAAGATTTTTCTTACTGGAGTCCAAAGCTGTTGGGTCCACTTCCTCTGCGTTAGTCTGCAATTGGGTTTTGTTCTTCTCCCTTTTTCATCAGGAAAGCTGAAGTCATCGGAAGTGATTAGAAAAATTCAACACTAGTAGACATACGTCAAGTTGTAGCAGGCAACTGCCGCATATTATCCTTGAATTCACACACCTTCATGCACATAAACTTGCTTCCAAAATCTTTAGCAGGTTTTTTTCAGCTTCCCAAGAGAATCTAAGTAATTCGAGGCACCAAGCAAATATCAAATGGTTGCGGCTGCCAGGACTTTAAATGGAAGGATATTACTTCAAAAAACCATCCATTGCATTGTCCTTTGAAGTTCTGCTGTTATCTCATCGCTTCTTGTTGTTATCAGTCATTAGAGCGTTGTTTGCTTTGAAAATAAAATCACATAAGTGCATGAAAGATTTGTACATAATTGAAATGAAAAATGCCATCTGGATACGTCGAGGTGATAAAAGCCTGCTTTTTAAACTGGGCGTTAGCTTGTTGTCTCTGTATCTGCAGGACCGGACGGTTTTTCCTACGGCGGATCGGTGGGAGAACTGAGGTCTACCTGCTTAGAGGACTTCCCCCCTGGTTTAGACTTTGAGTCATACAGAGAGACCCTGTCGCAGGTCAACAGCCTCTACCCAGACTCGCCTCCTCGGTAAGTGCTTGTGTGAATCCTACGAAGGTTTTTCCAGACACAAAATCCAGTTTTTTTTTAAAAGGAAAGACTGAACACACGTCAAGACACGTCAAGATCATGTTTGTATTCTACATATGAATTTACCACCAGTAACCAGTTTGCGGAGTAAGGTTCAAACAAAGATTGAAAACTTTGGTTTTCGTACAGATTAAACAAATGAGATGCAATGTGCTAAATACTGAGTTTTAGAGGCAATTGTGTGTGGATTTTTTTTTTTTTAATGTTTCCCCCTTTATCCACATGTTGTGCTAAGCTAAGTGAGCGGTAGCCTCACACTTAGCTTACAAACCTGAGAGAGGTGTTGATCTACTCATCAAACTCAAGGCGAGACTTGTCTTTCCCTTGCAGGTGTAATGTTTTACCTTGTGGTGAAAATTGAAACTGGGTCCCGAGCAGAAAGTGTTGGCACTGGGTGATTCCTTTTCTTTAAAAAGTTAAAATCAAATCTTAAGCCTCATCAGTATGTTGGTTAAAATAAGGGAGCAGAACACTCCTCCTCTTCCCAATTACGTCAAATGTCAAATATAACTGCCGGTTTAGCCCATGTCCCCCACTGTTCTCTGTCCACTTGGTTTGACCCTCCTTCTACGGTAATTCCCTTATTAGAGGCACTGCTACCTTTGGTGCCCTTTGTGAGGGCGCAGGAATGGAGTGTTTGTGCACCGTGTGTGTGTGTGCGTGTGTGTGTGTATGTGAGAGAGAGAGAGAGAAAGAAAGGCAGAGAATGAGGGAAAGGAAGCTTGCTAAAGGCCAATGTCATGGTGTTTTTGATCTAAATGTCAGCTGGTCTAATTGGCAACTTTAATAATTCACATACATCCCTCCCCTGCAGTGTGTGTGTATGTTTGTGTGTGTGTGTGTGTGAGTGTGTGTGTGTGTGTGTGCGTGCGCGCGTGCGTTTCCTTTCCTTTCCTTTTTCTGCCTTAAAACATTCTCTTTAAGCAGACTGATCGATCTGAAGGTGGATAGTATCTTATTGTTTTTTTTTTTTCCTTTTTTTTTTTTTCATTGAGAGCGAACTTCATGACAACACACAACTCTCTGACTCTGAAGCTCCTGGTCACCAGCTGCCAAGTTTCAACCTTAAGGGCTTATGAAGTGGGAGAAAATTCCATAAAAAACCAGCAAAAGGAAACGTGGATTAATGGTTGTTTCCATCCAACCGCTGTTAGGCAAATATTGGGTTGTCGGTTAAACCGAGATAAACAGTCGGTTGTGTTCATTTTCCAGTGGTGTCAACACTGCAGAAGAACGGGTTGCAAAAAGATGATGTAATTAAAGGAGTATGAGCCAAACCTCAAATGGGGGGAAAAAACCATGGAGAAAACATGATGGAAATATGGCATTTAATATAATTACTGCTTCTATTATCATTTTCCTGATTATTCATTCACAGTTTCGTCATCATCCAGGCCTCTGTCCAACTGCCAGTCACCAAACAGTGCCACTGATTTTCTTTTTCCTCACACACCAGCCATGTTATTGAGGCTACGAATAGCTCTTACGCTCCGAGGCCTCAGTGGATTCAACAGTGCTGGAAATGTTTCCACAGGGATTTTTGGATTCATGCTGATACAACATACTTTTGAGTAATATACTATTATATACAATTGTACTAGTAGAGTTCCTGCTGGGATTTTGGCCAAACGCTTATAACGGGTCTGCACTGGGGCTCGTGTTGCCGTGGCATTTAAACGACATCTACAGCTCCCACCTGACTTCTGACGAATCCGTTCGATGTTTCACGAAATGTCCTGAAGATTTCGCTAACGCAGGACGGTGGGGGGCACCATAACGCACGGTTCATCCTCACCTAGGAAACATGAGCAAGTGTGAGAGTAAACAACGACGACCCGGCGTCATGACCAGGAAAGAAAAAAGGGAAGGAAAAGGAAATAAAGGAGAGGACGAGGAGGGAGAATGGGGAGCTGACGAGTTACGTCAGTGCGCTGGCAGGGAACCAGAGTGTTCTGGACAGCCTGTGTGAGAGCCGGACTCTCTGGCCTGGAAGATGGGACTGCAGCCAACACACACACTAACACACACACTAACACACATTCAGACACACATACATACAGACAAATCTCATATTTTGTTTACCATAATGCTGGCAAGTCCCTGTTTGCTACCTCATCAACAAGCAGGTAGTTGCAGTCATGTGATGATCCTGCAGGGTGTGTGTATATGTGTGTGTGTATGTGTGTGTTTGGGGGCCACAGATGGTTCAGGGAAACTCAGAGAACTCACATCAACAGCTCACCTACTGGGTCTGTGAACGTTATGCTTCCGACACTCACACACACACACACACACACACACACACACACACACACACACACTCCATCCCCAAGAAAGACTCACACTCACGGATAAGCAGCTCACCTGTGGAGACTGAGAGCTTCTGCTTCCTCTCAGGGAAAAGCTTACACACCTATCTACACACATACACACACACACACACACACACACACACACACACACACACACACACACACACACACACCTTTCTTTCTGATTTGTGTTGCATAAGAGTGAATAAGAAGGTGTGGGGGTCAAGTGGAAGCAAACTGTTGCACAGCGTTCAGAAAGATGCATGTTGACAGCTGCTGGTTTTTCGCCATGAATGCCGGTGACAGACTCAGATTTCTGTAAATGAGATCATTTAAAGCTGCGCTCACTTTTTTTCAAGCAGCACAAAGAAAACATAACACAAAATCAGCAATGATATACATAATTATCACCCTATAAAGTTGTTGTGTTGAACCTGTGACACAAAGCGACATCAACAGTTATGCTATCATGTTACCGACATCCCATTAGCCTCAGAAAAGGACTGTGATGGATTCCTGACTTCCCTGGAAAAGTCCTTTTTTCTGGCACTCTGATCATTAAAAACGATTAAAGGAAGCAATGGATGTACTGATGATATTTCCACCTCATTTCAACAAATCCAAATAGATAGAATAGAATCACACCTCAACAGCACAGAGGTTCTGCTGTTGTCTAAAAGCTGGATTCATGTTGGAGGGGCTTTCTGATTCTGATCTGAACCTTCTGACACGACGGATCGATAGTACAGACAAGTCACTACAGGACGTCGTACAAGGTGTAGGAAAACACCTGGAAAACTCAATAAGCCTGTTGTGGTTGACAGGAGAGTGGAGAGTCAAATAATAACAGCAATACAAACACACCCCAGCGAAGTCTCGGTGTGAACCTCGTCCGGACGAGCTGCGTCGTGTCAACACACGGCTGTTTTCAGAAAGATTTCCTTGTTCCTCCAAAATCTCATGAAAAACATCTGTCTCCACCTTGTTTAAATGCTCGTTTGCTAAAATAAAACAAACAAAAAAAACACAGCGACACAGCGACGATAACGGTTGGGTGAAGGAACCAAAACATTTGAATGATGGATCTGAAATCATTTTTGCCCTCAGATGTTCTGAAGCGTTGGTGGAAAAAAAAAAACGTGAAACAGAAATCATCATACATTTAAAAAAACAATAGTATTAATAAAAAGATTACTGCAATTAAATAACCTTTTCAGCAGGAGCAGACTCGGAGGATAATACGCTTGTTGCTTGTTGCTTGTTGCTTGTTGCTTGTTGCTGTGTCACTGTATGACACTAACAGCCGGTGTCACAGACAAAGACAGGAAAAGTGTGCCCAGGTCAGGATGTCTTCGCAATTTTGTCAGAGGACAGTGAAAGCTCCGGAGAAAGGAAAAAGCTGGACGGCGAGAATCGGGGCTCCGAGGACAGGGAAAGCGGGGGGAAGAGGGTGAGAGCAGTGATGGAAGCTCAGCAGTCGAACCCCGAGAACAACAGGAGTCTCCGCCACCCACTTCAAATCCGCTATGTTGTCCCGTCGTCTTGTAGAATGAGAGTGATGTTGAAACATTCAACGGGCAGTGTAAACAGATGGGGAGCGGGAAAACAGATCCGCAACACAGGAAATAAAGCAACAGGAGACACAGGAGCTCATTTTTCTTTTCCTGAAACCTGCAGTAAAAAAAGCAAAAACTTTTTAATTTAATCTAAAACTTTCTTTAAAAGATTTAAGTCTGACTTCATGCTGCGAGCTGCTTTGTGCTGAGGAATCAGATCAGCAGTGGTGCGAGCCAAGCAGCACACACACACACAAACACGCACATGCACACGCACATGCACACGCACACACCTGTGAATGCAGCATCTATATGATTCTCTGACTCCACAGGCAAGTACCTCTCACAGCGGTAAAGAGCAGGGCCGTGCCAGCTTTACACACAGATAGACCATCACCTGCTAACACACAGACAAACACATACACACACACACACACACACGACCATATGCTGTAGGCTTGTAGATGGAACTGTCCGGTGTCCGGCTCTGTAGAGCATTACAACCAGTGCATGAATACATGCCAGAGGTGTCGCTCATCTCTTGACCTGTGTGTGTGTGTGTGTGTGTGTGTGTAAAAGTATAAATATAAATATAAATATATATATATATATATATATATTGAAATAGCACAAGAAACAACACTGTGACTTCGAAAATTTTCTTATTCATAGTTTTGGAGTAGTAGGGGGAACTGTAGCCACTTCTTCTACAAGAAAGAAATGCAGAAAATTCTATTAAATTTACAACAGCTGGAAAAGCTTTATGTCAATCTAACCTTTGTTAAGACATTCAAGGACATTGTTTTGGGTCCATAAATTCTCCTCACCATCGGATGTGTTAAAAAAAAAAAGGATCGGGACTTAATCAGCTCATCAAGGAGAGTCAAGAGAAAGGGGCGGGTCTGGGGCTGAGACAAATTAGGGAGGAAAGAAGGGAGAGGAAGAGGAGTGTATGGAGGCAGGAGGAAGAGAGAGAGAAAGAGGAGAGAAAAGTACAAGAAACTAAAGAGCCTACTCTTCGATAACTCAATACATTTTACAAACAGAGGAAATATCAGACTTTAATCTTGTTGAAAAAAGGGATTTCCAATAACAGTGGCAGCAGCATGGAGCTCGTCAATTTGCAATTCTGCCGCTGAGTAATAACATCCTTTAAATTTTTGGAGGGTCATTTACGTGATGCGTCTGGGTCCTAAACAGAAACAGGCAGCGGACAGAGACACAGATGGGCAGATAAACAGAGGCAGTTGTGTAACTCCCAGCATGTGTCTCAGAGAGGGGAAATTATTTTCCCTCCGCCGCACCTAGGTAACACGCACGCACACGCACGCACGCATGCACACACTCATGCATGCGCGCACACACACGTTAGGAGAACACACAAGGGTGTGAAACACCACATTCATTATCCAGTGTAGGTTTTTTTTTTTTGCAGAAACACACACACACACACACACACACACACACACACACACACACACACACACACACACACCCACAAACACAGCAGAAGGCCGCGGGGGAGCAAAGGAGCTCATAACTCCTTCGAGAGACCAAAGACACAGGGATTTACAGTGTGCTACAACACCTCTAAAACAGCCCCATCCTGCCAAGCACGCAGGCCCCCCCCCCCCCCCAGCCCCCCATCCCCCCATCCCAACACCCCCTCTCCGTTTTTCACCTCCATGCAGCTCATCACCCAGAAAGCAAAACATAAAAAAACATCTAGCTGCCTTCCATCTTTTGGTCGGTGTGCATGTGTGGAGGTGCGTGAGGGTGTAAGGCAGAGACACGGTGAAAAATAAGAATGAGAAGAAGACTGGGATTATCGTTTATTAAAAAAATTTTTTTTTAAATCAGCATTTAGAAAGAGACCACTGCAGTTTAAAATTAAATGATTAAATCGCATCACAGTAATGAGCCTAAACAATGTAGAAATACTGCGTTTAAAACCAGGTAAAATGGGTAAACAGTAATAAGGGAAGAAGACAGTGGAGTGAGTGAATCTGCAGGTGGGTCGCATTAGTTTTCATTGCCATTAGCAGAAGCCATGGGTCCCTCGTGTGTCTCCACATCCCCGTTGGTTTGTTCACAGCTTGAGCTGGAATTAAAAAGGTACCAGCTCCCTGAACCAGGTGCCGAGGTTTTTATTTAGAAATGTTTGTTCCACCTGGTTCGTCTAGATAAATGACTGACTAGTCTTTCCCGTCTCCCTGGATCTCGCAGGCAAACGCAAACATTTAACAAAAAAAAAAAAAAACAACCCAAAAACAAATAAAAACCAAAAAACACAAACCCAAGCCCAAACTCTAACCATTGCTTTAAAATAGCTGGCGCGTGGGTACAGAAACACTTGCACATGGTAGTGGAGACAGAGAAACTGGAGGGAGATGCAATATCTTAAATCATCACACACACACACACTTGCAGGACTGTGGTAGCAGACTGATAAAGTTAACCACAGCGCTGATTGAGTTACTCTGACTTATTGCTTCCTATACCCCGTCATCATCTTCCATTAGCTCTACACGCATGTGCACACACACTGTGATTTTTTTATAATTCGGTTTTAAATTTAGTTGTATTCCATTGCTCTATTCTCTCTCTCTCTCTCTCTCTCTCTCTCTCCCCTGCATGTGGCCGGGGGAGGAGGTTGGTAGAAACCTGACCTCTGGGGCTTCTTGAGGAGTTCATCTGGGATACGTTTTGGGACCCTGCCAAAACAGCAGGAAGAAGGCCGTGTGTGTGCGTGTGTGTGTGCGTGCGTTTGCGTGTACGTGTGTGTATGTGCGTGCGTGCATGTGTGTGTGTGTATGTGTGTGTGTGTGTGTGTACATGCGCATGTGTGTATGTGCATGCGTGCGTTCGTGCCTGTTTGCTTGTGTATGTGTGTGTGAATGTGCATGTGTGTGTGTACATGCGTGCATGTGCATGCATGTGTGTTTGTGTGTGTGTACATGCATGTGTGTCTGTGTGTACATGCGTGCGTGTGTGTGTGTGCGTGTGTGTGAAGAAGGCTGCTGCCTTAATCAGTTCCTGCTGGTTAGAATCCATGTTGATGGTGAAAACAGTGAGCAGGACTTGTGGGAAATTTGTTGTGGGTTTGAGAAGTGTCAGCAATGGCTCCACAGCTCATGTGAAGCTGAGGCTACTATGTATCTATCTAGAATTTTTTGGTCTTTTTATTTGTGTCTCTTGGGTCCAATATTTCACAAATGTGGATGCATCTTAAAATGTCACATGAAAGCAGGTGACGTTTTCAGATGCTGTTACATAAATTTTTTTCACTGAAGATCATTTTCCTCCCTTTTTTGTGTCCCTGTCAGTGAGGAGACAGATGAAACTGGACAGCTGTCAGCACATAATACTTTATATCATAATATTAGATGTGACATAGCATGGTCACACATCTGAGTGAGGGCCAATGGGATTCAGCTCAGTAAAACTACACAACAGAGCTGCAGAGTGAGATGAGCCATTTGTTTTGGAGGTATTTTTATACATCTAAATTCACATTTTAAATGATGTATTATTCAAATGATATTCTGAAAGTTCCTTTAAATGGAATTACAGGAGTGTCCTGGATAGTTTTACTTTAAAATACCATAAATCTATGCCACAGTCATCAGTCATCAGGCCATTGCTGCTGTGGAGAAGGAGCTCCATAGCTAGAAGAAGGCTTCTTTGCTGAAGGTGGGAGAAAACACTGTCCCATAGTTGACAAAGTGGTTTAAAATTGATCCAAAATCCAAAAGTGACCAACTTTTATCTGTTTGTTTTTTATTAGGTTTGTACAAGTTTTAATCGCTGGCTTCCACTCACCATTTACAAATAAAAGATTGATGATTTAAGAGTTATATTCGTTTTTTCCATTCTGGTTTACACACACAGGCTTCGACCTTTGACTGCCTCTAAAGGATCCAGACATATTTTAACACAGTTGCGCAACTTTTTTTCAGCTGAGTCTTTTATGTCCATCCAGGCCTTGGAAGTCACAACATTGTCTATGAAAAAAAAATGGATGGGAACTGTAACTTCCACAACCCTGGATGCCTGAAAAAACAAAAAACAAAAAAATAAAAATTGTCCTTGAGTCTGCTGCTGTATAACTTGCTATCTGATGTTTTTGTGACATAAAATGCTGCCAAAATCCAATGCAGAAAGAAAGTATATGAAAAAAAGTATGGTTCTCTACCACCACCAACATAATAATTGTTTCATGTATGTTTTCATCTCCATAGTTACGATGAATGCGTTGGCCCCGGTTCGACTCAGATCTACATACCTACAGATGACCCGCCCCCTTACTCCCTATTGGACCCCTGCGAGAGAGGTCCGGAGCAGGAGGAGAGGCCCAGCTACACCGGGCCGGACCCCTCCCCGCACTGCGGGGAGACCTCAGCCGGCGCCGGCTGGTTCTCCCCCTCCCACTTCTCCCCGCTGGGAATGCAAGAGCAAGAGCGCCACCACATCCCATCCATCTCCTTCCCGTTGGAGGCAGCACCGCCTTACGAGTCGGTGCTGGCCGAGCAGGGACGACCTCTCCCTCTCATGCCATGTGACCTCTATAAACACCAGTCAGAGACGGGGGGTGATGGTGGCTCCCAGCAACCGGGGGCGGGCCAGATCTTGTAGGACGATGAGTTCGTGCTCGTCCACCTGCACCGTTGGTTGTCCCTGGTTGAAACTGAACAAAGCTCGTGACGTTGGGGCACAAAAATGGCTGTTGGGAGCGGCCATGACACCAAGCGATGGACGCCAATGAGATGTGTACACCCATTGCACAGTTGCCAACACCTGTCAGGGCCGAGCGTCGGCGTCTCGGTGGACCGACATGCAGCCGGGACTCCGGTTTCCAACCTGCAGTTTCATTTCTGGACAGAATAAAAAAACTCACATATGATTGTGTTGGACTTTAAAGTTTCTGTGATGACGGCTCCTCTCATAAAAAGGCTTGTCATCCCTGCGACGCCCCTTCAGACAACGACTCCATCTGGTCTGGACATTATTGTCTAGTTCAGTTTTATTCATTCTTTTCCATGTTTTGACTGTTAATCTGTATTCCTTGCATTAGAACAGATCCGAGAGTCATGTGTCCTGTCTGGAGATTAGGCTGCGATACCACAGCGTAACATTTATCCATCATACTGTAGAGGACAACTGGCTTTGTAGGGTAGGGTATCAGTGTGGTTTTGTAGTAGTGTAGTTCAAAGTACACAAAAGCACACAGAGTTCCCCCTCTCCTGTTTATTTTTTGGTATGATCCTCACCTGATAATATATTTAAATGATGTTTTGGATGAAAGTTACACTCAGCTCTGGTGTTGAATAGAGTACAACCTTGTTAAATACCAGCACACTGTCCAGAACTGCGTCCAGGCTCCATAGTGTGCAGGTAGCAGTATCATAGTGGTCGGAAAAAGGACTTTCTCACGGAATGCTTGGGAACATAAAATCCAGGCCACGTCTTTCCAGTTGTCCCGCCCCTTGAGCAAGGTACTTATGATGAGGAAGCTGTCCTCAAATGTTTTTGCAGCATCTGTCCGCCATCACCACAGAGGGGGTTTCGACCAGTCCGCTGTCGTACAAATCGTCATAATTTCTTTCTTTTTTTTTCTTCCTGCCAAGGGCTCTGGTAATAAATATAAGTGCTGTAAGTGGAACCCCAGCAGCAAAATGTAGCTCGGAGTCCGTCCGCCTCCTGACAAGGTTTGGGTTGGTGCCGCAGAGAAGTTACACATAAAACTGTAGACCTTAAGCCGCTGTTCACTGAGGGAATGGATGCTTCTGTCTTTTTCCGTCCCTTTCACCCTCATGAAAGAATCATCTTGGCCCGAGCTAGTCCAGACTTTTTTTTTCTTTCTGAAACGCTTAGCTCTTCCAAACATCTGGGCGGTGAAAACCTTCACAAGCAACAACTGGTTTGTGTTGGCTAAGTTAATCCCTCAGATGCGGAGACATGACAGGAATAAGAAGCCAGATAGTGTTCTTTTATACATCAATTGATCTTGTGAATATTTTACTGATTAATTGATTAATAGTTTGGTCTATAAAATGTCTGGAAATGGTAAAAAGAAAAAAAAAAAAAAAAAACAAAAACAGTTGCATTGTCCTCAAATTGCTGGCTTTTGCTTGACCAATGCCTAAAAACCCAAAGGTTTCAATTAAGCCTGAAAAAGTATCAGATCCTGACAACTGAGAGGCAGAGAACGTTTGGCATTTTTGCTTAAAAAATTATTGGAGCATCAACAAGGATTTGGTGGATGGAGAAATCAAGATCCTAACAGAAATTTAGTGGATGTATCACTACTAATGTGTAATTTCCCAATCAGGGAAAATAGCAGAAATTTCAAATGTCTGTATTTTTTTACAGGGGCAGCCATCTGGAGAGTTATAACACAGACTAATGCAAAGTTTTTTGAGGGAAATTAATGCCTGTTAAAAACATTTAGATTGATTGAAAATTGCAAATCATGGACAGAAAATTTTACTGTTGATACAAGGTGCAGTCGGGTTGGTACACGGGGATTTAAGTGTTTGTCTCCGACCCTCACGACCCCATTTTTTTAATCGGCTGGAACCACAATCTTTTTCTCAACTTTTACTTGAGAGGTTTCAGTTGCCCCAAACTTAACTACAGCACGAATGTGTAAGACATAAGTCCAGGCGGCATGCGCTCAACTGTTCACTGCCTTCGGAGCCCAGGGGCCGAGCACCTCCACTCTCTCCGCCAGAGACTGGCTCCATCACCTCAACAGCTCTTTGTGTTTTATCTTGTTCACCATATTCTGACAAAGACAGAAGCAGGAGAGTGATGTGTTGAGCGTGCGAAGGGAAAACCCGGGGTCATCCTGGAGACACTAAGACCTGTAGACAACACGTCACCGTTTATCACCGGTTATCGAAGCAGGAAGTCGCCTGAGGCTGAGCTTCAATAGCAATTTTAAATGTTTATGATTTTAGAATAATTTTTCCGGGTTGGTTTGTTTTGTAACTCTTTGTTGCTTAATTTTAGAAAGTGGTCGTTGTGTGAGATTGTTTTTTGTGTTACAAGATGTGCCTATTAGCCCTCAGACTGTTAGCCTGAACATTGTAGCCATAATATAATAATCTCAATGCAATTAATCCAGTGCTTTGCGCTGTTAAACGTTTGGTTATGTGATTTAGTGTCTGTTCACTGATGTGGTTTGGAAGATCTTCTCACTAACCGAACGCCCGATAGCAGGTTATGATGATGTGTTTTTGGTTTTTTTTTTGGGGGGGGGGTCATCTTGACAGTTTCAAGTCATTGTTTCCGGTGATCAGCTTTGTTTTGTCATTTGGTTCAGTGTAGTTGAGTTAACTGCACAATTTCACAACCCTTAGTTCGTTTTCCCAGCATTTCTTTTCATTTTTGACCATTCAGAGTCATGATGTAGTTAGTTATGGATTAATGTTGACAACTCTTGATTATATTGTGATGCACCGTCCATTAACTCATTAACAACTCAAAGTCTTACCTCTTTGTATTTCCTTTTTTTTTTTTTTTTTACCGTGTTGTGCTTCTTCTCCATCCATCTCTGCCTTTTTTCTTTCTTTTCTTCTCCCCTCCTCTCTCACTCTTTTATCTCCCTGCAGGACATAGGGAATTTTTTTAATATTTAATTTTATCTGATACTAATGCATTGCTGCCACTTCAATTTTTTTTTTTTATATACATTAAAGATTATTTTAAAATTGATCGGATGGAAAAGTAAATTTCAGCGAGGCCAGGGCTACTTAGTTATTTGTTGATAATTCTGTCAGTGTCAATTGACTGTAGAAACAAGTTTAAATACAATAGTATTTTATCCACAGGTAGGATTGAACTGCTGGCCAAGGAATCTATTGTCTGTAATAGGTCTTATCAAATTAAAAAGGGCATGTTTGACATGAAATTACCTCACATGTAAACAGGCTGGATGGCAGCATGCCTGATACTGTATATTCACACGCTTATATGGTGTATACATACTGCGCTATAGCACTGGCAAAGGTCCTGTAAAAATCATGTCCCCACAAGAGAAAACAGAAAATGAGCACCAGAATCAGCTTTTTGGAATTTGGAAAGTGTGATGAAGACTTTGAGAAAATAAAAAATCAAAATTCAGAGTAGCCAGGGGGTCAAATTATTTGTAAAACATCTAATACAAAACATCTAATACAAAAATAAGACAGAGTAGCAGTATCAATTGTCTTATTTAACTTTAAAACCTGCTCCTAAACATGGTTCTTTGAGGTTAAACCAAAATCTTGAAACTGAAACAATATCCATGTAATATTTCAGTTATTCTTTAACTCTGCTGATATACTCAGAGTAAGTTTTTCTAAGTACTTGGAGTACTGGAAGTTTTTTGGGGAAAAAAGAAGATGAAATTCTTCTCAGACTGCAGCCACTTTATTTTAAGTCCATCAAATTGTGCATTTTTCCAAGAGTGTTTTAGTTTTTTCTGCTTAATTCCAGATTCAAGAGATAGAGTCGTTTGTTCGTCGATATAGAAAAAGCCACTGCCAGTTAGATTTTAAAAAGAATTTTAAAACAAGACGTTTGTTTTTTTATGTGATTCTGACTTTATGAGTCAGCATCTGAAAGGTCGACTTACACAGAGGTTATGATATGAAAGATACTAATGTGATATTAATTTATTTTTCATATGTATCTACATCACAGCCTGTCACAAACGTAGGGTTCTTTTTCCTTCCTTTTTTCTTTTTACAATCATCCCCCAGAGGGTGCTGCAGATCTGAAATATGGCTACAGCCTTTTTTCACTGGCCTATTCAATAATAAGACACACACACACACACACACACACACACACACACACACACACACACACACACACACACACACACACACACACAAGAAGCAAATGATGCTGAATGAGATAATGAGATCCCCTGGCTCTACTCTGCCATGTTCGTGTAAGGTCAAGGAGTATTTTAAGGCTTTATTAGATTAGAGGAACAGTAAAATGTAAAGATCATCAGCTGCCAATATCATTTTTATTATCATTATAGCATTTGTTAACTAAAGACAGCTACTGAGAAGTAGTGTGACTCCTTTCCTAACTAGAGAGAAATATTTTCCAAATCACTGCGGTCTAGCACATTTGTTCACATATGACATTACTTTTTTTTTTTTTAAGCTTGGATAGCACTGTTTTGTAGGTGCAATCTCTGTCAGTAATTGGTATGTAATTGTCTTACATGTGTATAACTGCCCATATTTCCTCTTTATTCTGTTTTTTTCTTTGTTCTTTGTCTCTCAAGGCAACAGACTTCATATACATATATATATACATATATATTAGGAAAAGTGGTTAATAATGTTTATTTATGGTCTGAATTAGGGATTTTGTTAAATATTTTCTTCTGTAGAGAAGAGTGAATAAATTTTGAGCTCTGATATAGATCTGAGTGGCTGATATTGAACAAACTGGAGGCACAAACACAAACACACACACACACACACACACACACACACAATTCCTTAATTTTGAGTGCATATTTAAAGGATTATACAGCATACGCTGCAGCACAGCGGTCCACAAATATTTTAGTCTTATTTCTAACATCACACACTAAACTCTAAAACTGTAGTAATGTTGGAGTTATAAAAAAAAAATAAAAAAGGTTTTATTTGCTCACATCATTTCCTGGAACAAAAAGCATAAGCTAAAAATCCTGTGACGTTGTTTAGTCCAATGACTGCACAGGAATCTTAAGAAGCAGTGAATGACTATACTGCAGAGGAGAAACTAACCTTTCACTTCCATGATGGTGTCACTACATCTCTTCTCCACACAGGTATTTGTGGCAGGTGAGAAATAAAATGCAAATCAGGTAAATTTGTTCTTTTTACTTAAAGTCTGTATTTCATATATTTCACTCAGTGCACACTGTCAGTTTTTGACAAAATTTCTACTTCACAAAGTCTTTTTTTCTATGCTCTGCACAGCCTAGTGTTACATAAAGCTGGAAATATACCATGACACTTAAACAGCAGATTAAAAGGCAGTAAATATCACAGAATGAAGCAGACAGAAGCATAATACTGCTTCATCACAGACGACATTGACCTCGGCTGACTTCTGCGTATTTCTACTTCAGCCTGTCTGCTGTCTAATTTATTCATGTTTAACACCTGATGTAAACCAACATGCACCATAAGATTAACAAAAGACCCCAACCCAGTAAAAAAAAAACCCACAAACATCAAAAAAGCTCTTAGAAAATCCACACACAAACTATGAAAACCCTAAAATACTTTTACTTTACAGTATTCCAAAAACAACCATGTTCATCTTCCTTGTCTCCTATTTTTCTTCCTGGCACAATCTGATTTTCTTCATCAATTTAAAAATGAGACTCTGATGTCTCTTTAACATTTGTGCTCTGATGCACCAGAAAGCCATTTTGACACTGATGATTTAATTCAGTACAGCTGAATTTCATTTGAATCACAACAGAGGTTATCTCAGGGCACTTTCCATATACAGCAGGTGTAGACCAGACTCGTTATGGTTGTTAAGTGGTGTGTACTGACTGCGATGACACTATTTTCCTTTTTATACACAGATATAAAAAGGCTTTTGTTGAAATTAATTAACCATTGATTAATAATGATTAATACATATCATTAACTAAGATATACTGTATATAAATGTGTTAGACTTTGTGTTACATCACATTAAGGCAGGTTTGCATTGTTCACCCTGATATAAACCTGTGTTGTTCACATTCACACACACACTCATCCGATTGAATACTGTAAAGCCACATGTAACTTACCGGTCTCGTGAGGAGCTGAGCAAACGTGTTGCTGCCACTGATGATTTTGGGTCATAGCTGAGTTTGAGGTTAAACATTGGAAACATTGGACGACGAGTGAGGTCTCTCATGCAGCTTTCCAGCACCTGTGAACGCCTGCTCTGTTTGTCAATATATAGCCAATATTCACCACAGAATACATCAAAACAACAACTACAAAAAAAGCATCCAAGGAGGCGTTTGATTGGTCCCAGACTCATTCTGCAGCACGTCAAGGGCCCGGACATACAACCGGAGTCATAAAGGACTATCTTCAGACACAATAAGAACTCGGGGAGGGGGGGGTGGTCTTGCAGCAGATGGTCCGGACCCCAAAGAGCTTCGATCCAGAACAGAACCGGGGGAATCATGGAGTCAGAAGCTGCACGTTTCCATGGATTATTGTATGGTGCTACGGTGACATTGTGTTTTTTGG
The DNA here is from genome assembly GCA_016859345.1 of Istiophorus platypterus. Classification (NCBI taxonomy): domain Eukaryota; kingdom Metazoa; phylum Chordata; class Actinopteri; order Istiophoriformes; family Istiophoridae; genus Istiophorus; species Istiophorus platypterus. The sequence continues at coordinate 4,600,931 of CM029124.1, forward strand.
GAATCACTTCACTTCACGGAAGACACACCGAATATAAATGCATGAAATACATAGGAAATTTGAAATTATAATCCCAAAACAGACTCGAATTGAAACAAAATTTAAATTAAAAAAGGGGAAAGACACACACACACACACAAATGAAAGCTAAGTGTTGTCCGTATTAAAATCAACTAGAGGATGGACCCTAACTCCACGGGGGCTTTACCGCGTCGCCCTCTAGCGGCCGGTTCGCGTAAGCACAGGTCTGCCTCGTTGAAACGGACACTTTGTTGATTTCCTCCGTCTGTTGCGGGAGGTTTCATCTAAAATGTGACAGTTTGGCGGGAATCGAGAGTTGGAAACGCGTTTTTTGGGGTATTTTTCCGTGTCAATGTTGCGCCGGATCCAGCGGCGGGTCCCCGCTCAGCCCGGCGGGAGCCGCCGGTGTCCGGCCGCCATGTGATCCGTCCGCCGAACCCAGGCCAGAATGTCAACCGTCACTGGCCCGCTCCGGGGTAAGCGACCCTCCGACCCCCACCCCTCACCCCCACCACCACCACCCACCACAACCCCCTTCCTCTCCTCGGTCCCGTCCAAACTGAACCACAACACTTGGACTCGTATTTCCCCGGCGACGGCGGCGGTTTCCTTCTACTTCTCCTTCTTCTCCTTCTCCTCCTCCTCCTCTTAAATCCGGCCCGAGAGTCGTCCCCGGAGTTCCGCCGGCGAACCATGCGCTCCCTGGCGGGTCTGGCCGCCATCGTGGCGGCGGCGAGCGTCTACCTCTACCTGCTGTCCACTCATCTTCCCCCGGGACACGAGCAGCTCCAGGCGGGCTCCGAGGGCGAGGGGGTCCGGGAGTTCAGGTGAGGGGACCGAGAGAGACCCGAAGAAACTCAAACTACTGCTGTTACTTCCTCACTTGTTGACTTGTGTTTGTTTGTTTGTTTGTTTGTTGTAAGGTTACTTGGTTACATGCAGACATTTATATCCAGTTTGGGGGGAAAAACCCAACAATTTTTAAAATATTGCTTCAGTTTTACTTTTACACGTACAGGCAACCTTCATCTCACTTAAGAGCCACAGTAAATAGATTAACGTGCTCTTTATTTTACTTATTACAGGCCATTATACATTCATGTTAGATTTTTTCCCCCCATGTTTTTTGTCAATACATCTTCAACATTTAGTTGATTAATCAGTTGGTTGACCCCCCCCCCCAAAAAAAAAGGAATTGTCAGCAGTTTTAATACTTGATTTGTTTTATTTCAGACATTTCATCTAATGGCTCCAGCTCTGATTGTGAAACTTATTTTTCCCCCTGTGGTGTGATTTTGTTCTAGAAAAATAATTAATAACCGATTGAACCTCTGATTGTTTTCTCGCTAAGCTGTTTGATGTATGAAATGTCAAACACTGATGAAATTGCTCATCAGAATCTCCCAGAGCCCAAGAGGTTTTCTCCCCAGATGTCTCATTTCATTCACCATCATAAATGACGAGGACAATAGTCCCATGACACTTGATTCATCAGAAGCAGGAGATAAAACAAGTTTGGCAGTTTTTAACTTGAAAAATGCTCAATCATTATTTTTATTTAAAAAGATTAATCAGTTGCAACCAGTTGTTGCACCTTTGCTTGTGACCTCCTATAATGAATCAGTGTCTCCTTAAGACCTGTCAACCCCCCCCCCCATATAACCTCCAGCCCCATTTAATAGTTTCATTCAAGGCACTTTAAACCCTGGAGGACGTGAAATAAAACCGTAAATACGCTTTTATGTAGCAGAACTCAATGCTTTTGCTGTTTACCCTGTGAATCATTCTGTCACCCCCCCTCATCTATTTTGAGATCCCTTGGGGGCTCCCTGATGTCCAGATTGGAAATTGCAGGACTGGTGACCCATCGACTGTGTTTACCTTTTTCCTTCCCAGTGCATGCTGGGATAGGCCCCTGTGAGGCTGAATGAAGGAGATTATTTCTTTGTGCCGCTTTTGTGCCGTTTATTTTAACTAAATTTAGGAACCTCTCCAATTACCGGTTGTGTCTGTGGTGCTTAAATTTAATCCGTTAAAGGATATTTTTGAGACCCTAAATTTGTTTAGGCATTTCAACATGAGTAGCCTGTAGGTCCCTCATAGTAATATCATACATTTAAATTAAATAAAAAGACAACACTTTTTCTCCCAGCATTTTTGTATTCATAGTGGTTATCGGATCAGAGTCAAAGAAGGGAATAATAATGATAATAGCGATAATGATAATAATACTAATTATAATAATAGAGGTCAGATATTAAATGTGTTAGAAATTCAGTTCTCTTGTGTCTGTCTCTGCTCTCAGTACACTCTGGTCTGATCACATTACTCCTCAGAATATGTGTGTGTGTGTGTGTGTGTGTGTGTGTGTGTGTGTGTGTGTGTGTGTGTGTGTGTGTGTGTGTGTGTGTGTGTGTGTGAGTGTGAGTGTGAGAGAGAGAGAGAGAGAGAGAGAGAGAGAGAGAGAGTGAGTGAGTGAGTGAGTGTTGGAGTCTTATATGCAGTGTTTTGCCACGTGCCAGTCAGTCAAGAGATGATAGAATAACGCCAACCAAGACACTCTGAAGCCAAGAGCAGGATCTGTGTCTGTGTGTGTGTGTGTGTGTGTGTGTGTGTGTGTGTGTGTGTGTGTGTGTGTGTGTGTGTGTGTGTGTGTGTGTGTGTGTCAGAGACAGTTGTGGCCCTGTCACTAGCTTCAAACAATTGACCTCGGACAAAAAACAAAGCAGCAAACAAAGTTATAATGTAAACTTCCATTTAAAAAGTAGGAAGCATCAGAAATGACGCAGCACGCTTCAATGGGCTATTCATGTTTTGCCTTTTTTGCACAGAGTTCTTAGAAGTGCACAAAAGAAACTTAAGTAATCCTGCTAACTTTAAAACAAAACTATACTTATACACTACACTTAAAATACATGCAGAGGAAAGCTGCTGATGCAGAAATACAACAGCACTGGTCAACCCCGTCACAAGCTCATCCTCCACATCTTGTGTCCTGTCTTCACTACACTGGGAAAGCAGCCTGATCTGTCCACCACAAGACACCCAGCATTCGTTGTGATGGGCTGAGGGACGGTGAAAGTAACGCAAGGGGAAAAATGACGACATCCTGGGATGGGCTGTAAAAACGAGAATGCGGGAAAAGTCGCATCGTTCAACATGATTACGAAACGTTCTTGTCCTCCTTTGTCACCGGAAAAAAGTCTTTCATAGAGGTGATCAGGTCACGAGTTAAAGCTACTTTATATATTTATTTTTTTTTATTTTTAGATGACGAGTTAATGAATGAAAGGATAAAGATCTAATTTACAGTAATGTATTATTTTTCACATTTTGAAAATAAACCATAAACAGTAGTATATAAACACACGTAATGGAGGGTAAATCAATACCTTGTTTTCTCACTCCGTCTCAGCCACCACCCACTGTACGGGTTTTTGTTTTTTTTTTTTTTAGAGATAAGGTCTTTGAATGGCTTTGTGTGCCAAAGCAGCAAGAGGTGATTCACACTTTAGTAGGCACTGACTGTGTGGGGAGGTTTGGAAAAGCAAACCATGTGTAGAGAAGTGCAAGTTGGCAGGTAGCTGTAAACAGTGGTTATAAACCTAACCCTACTCCTGCAAAACGATAGCTGGTGGGCAATCAGGGGCATGTTCCAGGTCAATAGTTATTTCATTTGACAGAGTTCACAGTACAGAAAAGTTATTTGATGTCACTAAATGGTGTGAATCTTTTAATGCATTTTGCAGCTGCCGTAACCGAATGCACCCGGAGTTGATTAAAGGCTCTGTAGGTCATTTCACGTTTCTTTTAGGGCAGAAACGATACGATCCGTTGAGCATCTGGTCAATTAGTGCAATAAAATTGAAGATAAAAAGCCAACAAGTTTGAGAAATGATTCATCTTTTAAGTCATTAATTGATAAACATTTTGTGGTGTGGTCTCTCAAGTGCTTTCCTTTGGGTTTTGGACTGTTTTGCAGACATCCAGTTGGACTCTTGGAAACGATTCTGAGCTATTTTTGAAGGTTTTCTGACATTTTATTGTCTTAACGGTTAATAGAGAAATCAACAAATGAATCAATAATAAGTTGCTTCTAGCTGCTTTTAAAACTCCAGATAGCAACAAACTGAATCCCAGAACTGTTATAAAGGCAACAAATGCTGCTGATGACTTTAAACCTCCATCTTCATACCAGTGGTTAAATGTGATAAAGTGACCACAAGATGGCCACATTACCTAGTCTGCCCTCGTATATAAATACGTGTGTGTGTGTGTGTGTGTTTTTTTTAACTGTACGAGGTGTGAGTAAGTGTGTACGCATGCGTAAGCGTAATTGAAAGTGCTCACGATGACAGATTTCCCTCCTTTAATACTGTACATTCATTCGTGCAGTGTCACGTATCCGAGCGCTGAACGCATCATCAGCCCGCTGACCAGTGACAGAACAGAATATTTGTCCGCTGTCCTATAAGAGCAGGGAATGCTGAGTGGCAGAGCAGCTGGTGGAGGAGGCCGGCATCTTGAGTTTCAAGGAGGGCTGGGTGTGTGTGTGTGTGTGTGTGTGTGTGTGTGTGTGTGTGTGTGTGTGTGTGTGTGTGTGTGTGTGTGTGTGTGTGTGTGTGTTTGTTTTTGTGTGTTTGTTTGTGGTTGTTTTTCGAGGAGGGCCCTCAGCCTAAGTCTACAGGCAAGGCGCTATTTCTGTCCCACAATGAAATGTACCCTATTACCCTCCCACTCTATTTCAAACACACACACAAATACAGAGAAAACTGTCCTCAGTTATTATCATTATTATTATTGTTGTTGTTATTATTATTATTAATTCATAGAATACCTAATAGACATTTTGCATCACTTATGAAAACATTAGGGTTTTGAAAGGATTTGCTATTTCAGATTTAGTTGAAGAGTCAGTAAAATAAAAAACCCTGTCTGTGTTCTGTCGCTGGTTTTGCATCCAGGCTGAAGTTCCCGTCGGACCTGGACGAGCTGCGGGAGCTGGCAGAGATGCTAAGGTTTTATAAAGGGGAACACCATGGCTACGTCCTGCTGCTGTTCTGCAGTGCCTACCTGTACAAACAGTCTTTCGCCATACCTGGCTCCTCTTTTCTGGTGAGACCGCTTAACACAGGCAAGCGCACTCGCACAGGTAGATGATTCTAACTAAACCCGAAGTGGTGGTAAAAACACCACACGGTTTGGTTTGGCGGATGCAGCCAGAGGCACCTCTGTCTTAATAAGTCATTTTGCTGGATTTATGAAGAAAATATTTATCAAAAACACAAAAGTTTTCATCATTTGACTTCAGGCACTGCATTCAAAGACTTTTCCAGAATCCAGTGCCACTGTCTTCATTCTAGCGCACAAATCTACCTTTTTGTGTACTGTTTTCAGATACTGACACTCTTTTCCCATAGAGGGATAATGCTCTGTGGCACAGTGTGTTTACACAAATGACTTGAAGCGATCTGTTTCTCCCTGCCTCCTTCAGAACATGCTCGCTGGGGCCATATTCGGGCCCTGGGAGGGTCTGGTCCTGGCCTGCCTGCTCACCACCACGGGCTCCACATTCTGCTTCCTGCTCTCCTCTGCATTTGGGAAGCAGCATGTGGTTCAGTTCTTCCCTGAGAAGGTGGCCCTGCTGCAGAGGAAGGTAAACCTGCCCGCTTGGCGCTTGTAGCCCTCAGCCGTCGGCCATTATGAAGGAAGAAGAAGCGACTGCAATCAAAAACCATATGTAGTTTTGATAATGTGAGATGTATTTTATGAACATGTCTTTGAAACTCTTGCCTCTTAACCTCTGCGAGTTCACCACCATGCAGAATTTGGAAGAATTTAGAAACGAGCAAACGAGCAACGCACACACACACACACACACACACACACACACACACACCTATATCTCTCTATTAAAAGGGAAAAATCTCTGGACTTATTAAATCAGTTCAAAAGTTCAAACAAGCAATTTTTTTGCTCTTTGCTAGAAGTTTGAACATTAAATATTTTTTGAGGAGAAAAAAGTGAGCAGTCTTGTTTAGTCTTGTTTTATTAAGCTATTTAGGTATGTTACTTATTTAGTCTGTATGGAATTTACCTAGACAAAGAACCTGGAGACTTCGAGTTACCTGCCTACCCCCCCCACATTTTCCTGGTTTCCCCTTTTTTTTCCATTTTCTCTCACCAGCTCTTTGTTCTTTTCTCTCACCCTCTTCCTTTTCCCCCATCTTTCCTTCCTCTGTCAGGTGGAGGAGAATCGTAGCAGTTTATTCTTCTTCCTCCTTTTCCTTCGTTTCTTCCCCATGACTCCTAACTGGTTCCTTAACATCACCTGTCCCGTCCTCAACATCCCTGTTCCTATTTTCTTCTTCTCGGTGTTCATAGGTGAGATACAAATGCATTTGAGAAAAAAAAAAAAAAAAACGAAAGACAAAAAACCACACAGGGCAAAGATCTGAAAATATGTATCACTCAGCCGCTGCTCTCGCCTCCAGGTTTGATTCCCTACAACTTCATCTGTGTTCGCACGGGCTCCATACTCTCTGAGATCTCCTCCCTGGACGACATCTTCTCCTGGGGCACACTGGCCCAGCTCCTGGCCATCGCCCTCATGGCGCTGGTCCCCGGGGCGCTGATCAAACGCTACGGCAAAGGCCACCTCAAGGTGGACGGCATGGACAGCAACGGAACCAGTCCGGCTAAAATCAAGCAGGACCGGAAGAGACGGTGATTCCGGGATGAGGGAGGACTTTGATGCAGCTCCCTTTTCAGACGGATCGAGGTGGCAAAATAAACTCGCCACTGGTCAGCATGTGACCTTTTGTCCAACCCCAGCCTTGTGATTTCTCCAAGGTCACGCCAGAGGCTCATCATAATTATAGTAGTAATAGTACGATCTGATCCAAATGGTTAGAAATGTCTCCAGATCGTGTTTCACCTGACTTCAAGGTTACCGATCTCTCACCTCTTATAAACACAGGGAACCTTTCGGGGGAGTCTTCTGAAAAAAAAGTCTTGAGTTACAGAGGTTGAGCTGTTGCTCTTGAGAGGGGTCAATAGTTAACATCCTGGGAAGGGTGATGTAATAAGAGATGTGTGTTACAGTGATGAAGAAGATAAAGGAGTTAGTTTTTCTTTTGAACTTACCCAAACTAGATTTTCCATTTCAGCCTTTAGCTGAAAGATCGAAGAGATGTAACACTCGCTTGCTGCTGGACACGAAACAGCGTGTTGTCTGACTGCTGTCAGACTGTCAGTTCCCAGAAGTCACGCCAGCAGTGTTGTGCGTCATGAGGTTGCTTATGATTTTTTTGCCAAAAATTTGCCAAAATTCTGACTACTGAGAAACCGAAGGCATCGAGGTCCTGCGGCGAGGCTCGCGACTGATTTCAATGCCTATTCTGGCACGCGGGTAGGTGGTCTTGGAGAGTGATAAGGAAACGATACCCCCAGCCTCTCATCTTCCACCTGACGGCCACTCGGTGACCCGGCCTTTCCCTTGTGGCTTGGCATTCACTGAGCAGTGCTCAAAGCGAGGCGTTCTTGCTTCCCTCTCGTTGCATCCTCTTCTAATCGGACAGTTTTGCACGTTTAGCTGTTACTGAGCTCCCCATTTCCCTAATGATTTGTACCAGCAGTTACTCCTGAGCCTTTACCAAGTGTGGATTTTGCAGAGCCTGCACCACGTCCCATTTATATTTATGCGCATATCACCTTGTTGCTGCCAAGACCAGTGAGGATCTTTCACTATAGGCCTCTGCACGTATCCACTACCAGATGAGGCAAAGTGCCTCGGTCGACAGCACCTTAACGTCACCCATGGGAAAGGTTAACTACCGCGCTTCCTCACTAAACTCAATCAGTGCTGATTTTTACATTGTGGGGTCAAATAATTCACAATTACAATTCATATATGGATGTGTGTGTTAGGCTTGTGGAAATTGTGATTAGATTAAAAGGAAAGTTGGGAAAAAAAGGAAATGTAGTTGTTCTTTAATAGCGTTTATATTTGCAGACTTTCATGAGAAGATCTCATCTTTCACTCAGGTGAATGAGGCTTTTGAATGAGGCCAATGTTGCACTTTTTTGTCTTTTGCTGTCAGTGTGTAACTAATTCACTGTTAAGTTTAATGGAGTGAAGCTATTTATTTTTCAGTCAGTATGTTTCAGAGCAGAGTTGGTAGAAAATAGTCTTAAATTGCAGCTTCTTAATGAAAACACAAGCAATAAGGGGCAACTTGCAAGTCTGCTATAAATTTAGATGCAAATCTAACGCAGAGGGGGAAAGTCTGAAAATTTTTTTTCTAAATGTAAAAATAAAATAACTGAGGTGCCACATAAATGTTTTTTATGTGCTGTTCATTGACAGGTGATTCAAATTCAAGGTTTTTCATGAGCACACTGCATTGGCAGGCTTATTAAGTTGCAACTTAAAAAGGAAAAAAAAAAAGTTTTTGTTGTTGTTGACAGTGTTGTTTTTCGGTTTTAAAAGCAATGTGTGGGTCTCAGGATGAAGATTTTATTCTTCTCTTCTTTGACCAAGAACAATTAAAAGAAAAAAAACAAACTAGTCCAATCTGCTCAGGGGAGACAAAATCTGTAAAAATGTTTTGGTTTTTATTTTTTAAATCCAACGTGCATAATGCAGGTTTACTGTGGATTATGTAAAACATAATAAAATCTGATGTCCACTTACTGTTTTTTTTGTTTTGTTTTTTTTCTTTACTATGACATTTTTCAGTTTTTAATTAACAATCAAATACTAATTCCTTGTGAAGGGACAAAGTGAAACGTGGGATTTTGGATGCAAACAGTAGTTTATTTGTGCCTTTCTTATCGTCAGTCATTGACCCTGATCGACGGCAACACACTTGGAACAAAACATCCACAGTTACAACACGCTGTCACGCCTCATGATAAAAAAAAATCTCCCCTCTTCTCTCTCACTTCGTTCCTACACACACACATCACACTGAAGCTCAGACACTTTTGTTCATGCACACGAACACACAAACAGACACAAATACATGCACCTTCACGGTGGCTGAGGCAGGCACTCAGTAAACACAAGGACCTGACGTGAATTTGCATGAGACAGCATCAGTCGGCAGAAGACGCAAAAATAGAAATATAATATGCACATGTACAAATTTTTGGCAAGTTTGTGATGCAGAACAAGAATCCGGTAGATCTGAATGATATTGTCTCTTTGGGCAGTATGCTCTAGATGAAAGGTCAGAGGTCACCGAATGATTGGGAATTCACAGAACAATGAATGCTAAAGTTTCATGGAAATCCCAGTAGATATCTTGCTCCGGCTCGACCTCGCCGTCCTCTGGTCTCGATACCATCAGCGCAACACACAGGTCTTCACCCAGAAAGCATCGGACTGACAATATTGTGGTCTTGGCTTCTGCTGATATGCACATATATCACGACCCATCCATCTTCTATGACCCTGAAAAAACACTGAACTTCACAGAATTAATATCACAAATCAAAAGCGACTCAACGGGCAAATAATGGCTGTTGTGTATTTGATGCTGCCAGTCGCTCTGTGGGAAACAACATAGTTTATAAACAGCTTAGTAGTGGTTCTGTGTACATTTAACCAAGACTTTTATGCCAAAGAATGAGAACTCTAAGTGTGGCTATGTCAGTTTAAGGATTTGTCATTGTCTAACACAAGCGAGTCAGGCTCAAAGCGAAATTGTAGATGGAGGGGTGGTCCTTTTAAAGGTTTAGGAAACTTAATCTCACATCATGTAGGTTCAACTTAGGGGCACAGAAATAACTTGAGTTCAAGTTTGGCCTTGACTGAATCCTCATATCAAACTTGTGCCAGATTTGGCTGGAAATGTGTCTGTGCTAATTTTCCGCCCCGGTTGAATGAATCGATTTAATACATGACCACAATCGGCTCCAGACGAAGGATTCACATTGACAGCGGAGACATAATTATATAATGCAAAGACAAAAATAAACAAATATCCGGTGAGTTGCATAATTTAAAAATATGAATGGTAATCAGTCAGTGCAAGAGTTTCAATGCTGAGCAAACGTCTGTTGTGCTCTCAGTCATGCAAGTAGTAAAGGTAGAGCGGAGTGGTTAAAGGACATGGCGTGCTAAATATCACATACTGAAATAACAGGCAGATTCAGGATAAATTTGTGTGATCTGAAAGAAAAACATGATGTAAAACGACATAAAAACAAGAAGAGCAGGTAAGAACACCACTGGCTTTCAGAGAGCAGCCTGGCAGCTCACTGACTAAGACCTAACATATAGAATCATCAGTTTACTGGTCTGCTCTTGTTGTCTTCTCACCACTGGCAACTCCAATATCACATAAATTAAATGATATTTGAAGAGGAATGGCACCTTGTCCTTAAAAAAAAAAAAAAAAGATTATTTTTTCTTTACACAGTGAAAATATTCATTGGTTGATGGAAATCCAAACAAAAATAAAACAAAAAAGATGAAAAATGACTTTTCTGTCACTTCTTGGACAGTTATTCGATTCTGTTTACATCTCAGGGCAACTAAAATCAAACGCTATAATAAAAGCCAGCTCGGGTCAGAGCAGTGAAAAAATATGAAACAAAAATGTTTTAAAAAAAACAAACAAACAAAAAAGTAAATGAGGCTTGGTCTGGAGCCAAGCTGGATGAAGAGCCAGCAGGGAGCCCTCATTTCACCTCTTTCACTGCCTCCACAACCCCAGCTATTACTTTCCCTGTCTAATGTCCTTGCTCTTTTTGTGTGTATTATGTCTCAAATAACCTGTAAAATAATGATGGGACTTCAAAAAGGGTCCCTCAGCTAGAATTTTTCACATTCGAGCAACAGGGTGAAGCCTGAGTGGACAAGCAAGCAGCAGCCACCGCAAATAGCCTGAGAAAACTGTCAACCGAGGCAGACATGCTATGAAATGTAGCACTACTATCATCATTATGGAGGAGATGCATCAGAATTGCCACAGTCACATACATTAGCTAGATTGTCGTGGAGGTAAGAGGACATTCCTGCAGAGAAGATTTGGGTCCATCTCGTTTCCAGAGCCAGAGTTGAGAACACATAGGAAAAACTGCACCATAAGGGAATATTTTCTTTGTCAGTCATCCATGGCTGTTGCTGCTTGGTGCCTCCAGGCCTGTTTTTCCTCCACCCTCTTCTTCTTCTTCTTCTTCTTCTTCTTCTTCTTCTTCTCCTCCTCCTTCTCCATCTCCTCCTCCTTTCAACTCAAACGTTCTGGGACTGCCCCCCCCCCATGTGCGAAGCAGTACAGCAGCGCAACTTCGTCCCTGAAGCTCTGCTGACCTGTGAAGTGATCCAGCACTCCTCCCTGCTGAAGCCGAACGCCGTACAGCTGGGCCTCGGCTCGCCCGGCACACAGGCCCCGCTCGACCAGCCAGTCCACCAGGTCGCTACCCCGAAACAGGCTCTCGAGGTTGGACTGTGGCTGTTGATGGAGATGGGACAGGCTCGAAGCAAGACCACGCTGCCGCAGGCATTTAGGATGAGCTGGGTCATGGGCTTGGTTGGACTGGAGCTGGGAAATCTGCGGCTCTGGGATATCACAGTTTGAAACATTAGCTTGGTGTTGAGTATCAGTGTTGAGATTTTGTTGAATCTGCTGCAGATTCCGTGTCTCCTGGTTTGACTGCTCCTGAAGATCCTGATTTGTGTGTAGATTCTCGGGTTGACGGGATCGGGAATGTCTCCAAAGCCCATTCTCCTCCCCCAGTCCTCCTCCTCCTCCTCCTCCTCCTCCTCCTTCTTCTCCTTCTCCTCCTCCTCCTCCTCCTCCTCCTCCTCCTCCTCCTCCAACAAACCTGTCATTATCAGAGGAAGGATTCACCTGTCGAGGCGCTCACACTCTCCCCTGAGCCACTGGGGGGTGGTGGAGAAGAAAGGAAAGGGGGCAAAGGGGCAGGCAAGAGGAAGCAGGGAGGTAATAAAAGAAATGTGAGGATGAGAAAGGAAAAGGATTAAGAAAAGGGAGAAAGGAGGAGGAAAAATAATGGTGGGAAGAATTTTATGTGTTAGAAGAAAAGTAAAGAAAAGCATCCAAAACGTATAAAAATCCAGCACAAGTGTTTTAGTCAGTCATTTTTGTAGAGTTTTGTAGTAAAGTTGCTAAATTTCATATTCTACCTCTAAAAAACATTTTAAGATTTCACATTGAATACTGCTCAGTATTAAACAAGGAAAACAGTCTCAGTATTTTTGCTAATTTTGCTCTTATTCTATCCTCATGAATGAGACCATTACTAAAGCCTGCATAACACTGAAAGGGTTAAAACATGAATGAAACATGGATAATGCAGTAACAGAAATTTCCAATGGCTGCATGGTGACGGCAGCAGTCACAGACTGCTTAAATTAAAAACAATCTCAGACATAAATGTCAACTGTCTTAACTCGAATTTGTTTTGCTTGGTGAGTAGAGAAAAACAGATCAACAGATACAGTAGATAACATGCAGAGAGGATGCAGGGAAAAAAAAATCAAAGGCAAACAAAACAACACAGCAGTAATAATGTGAAAATTAACAGGGTCAGAAATTCAAAACGAACAGTTCAGATCCAAAACAGAACAGAAATAAGGCTAGAATTATTTTTCACAGTACTTAACATAGTTGTTTTCCTGTTAAACAGAAACAGAAAAAAAGAGTAACAGAAGATATCCAAGTAATTTGAAATCGAATCAGTTCAAAAAGAGAAGACACAACGTACTCTATGACATACAAATGCCAAGACAATCTACTACTCATACCTGCGTGTGTGTACTATGTCTTGCACACACTGGTCTTTGTGGTAGCGGACAAACTGGGTACAGGTGAGCCTGACCTCCTCTGGTACACCTGCTGGACTCAGATCCTCACTGTCCCTGCCCTGCCAAAGGCCTAGCAACCTGACACACACACAAAAACACACACTGCTCTAGTTCTGTTTTTCTGATTTGATTATTTCTCAGAGGAATCTAGAAACTGTGATGAGTGAGCTGCTGGAGACTCTGCTCACCTCTTCTTGAAAGGCAAGATGATGAGGTGTCTGTCCAGGCCAAAGATCCCGAAAGACAGGAAACCCTGAGAAGGAGAGAAAGACAATGCTAAAAATGAATAACAGCTTATTCAATGACCACACACACACACACACACACACACACACACACACACACACACACACACACACACACACACTCTACACCCAGCGGTACCTGTCCATAGTTTGCCACGGCGCAGAAGAACTGTAGTTCGAGGTAAAGTCGTCCCGGATCTTTGTTAAACAGCCACCAGAGACAGCTGGACAGGTTCTACATAGAGATAGGGACATTCCCGAGTCGGACAATGGAGCAATGGATCTATACTGTAAAAAGTATTTGGGCCATGTGTCGTCTTCATGTGATTGCTCTTCCTGCTAATTTGTATTTAGCCCTCACCGCTAGCAGGCTGACGATGAGGAGCAGACAGAGCAGAACATGTCTGACTGTCTGTTTATCGTCGGTGGGTTGAAGCCCGGGCGGCGGCAGGTTCAGCGGTTGCTCTGAGGTGGAGGAACTCTGCTGCTGCCCGTCACACAGTGCCCCACTGAGGCCTGGAAAGGAAAAGACACTTTATCACTACAAGATTCTAGGGAAATTGGAGGATTTGCGATCTTCTTGAAATTTTCTTAAAATTTCACAGAAACAAATTGCTTTTATCAAATTTATTTTGACTACAAATAAATTTCGGAAATTCCAGTAGTTACAGTGAAGATCAAGGTGCAAATTTGAACTTATGAATGTGTAAAAAATATCTTACTTCTCTCTTTTACTGTATACTGTATACATTGCTGGAATCACACTTTAGTTTTCTATGTTACCTGTGTTGTTTGTGTTCTCCATTTGCGTACTGGCGATCATGTCAGGTATGGTCTGGACGGGAGTGAAGCTGTGGAGGTCTGACAACACAAAAGGAACATTAGAAATATTTACTGCAGATCATCTGGTGAGTACCTATTGGTTAAAGTTACGGACTAATTTCAAATTCGCTTGTATTTTCCTTTAAAACTCTGTAAATCATTGTAACAGATTCAGATGATATCTAGATTTTGTTTTGCGCAGGCAACTGTTGACCAACAGGCAGAGCACCCAGAAAACCCATTTACCTGAGTTGATGCTGCAGGCAGGTGAATCTGCTATCTGAGTCTGCCGTTGTGGTTGTTGTACATCCTCCAAGCCACCAGGGGTCCTCAGCCCGTCGTTGATGCCCGTGAGAGTGGCGCTGCCCAGGGCCTGGTAGCCTGTCTGCTCCCTGTCTCCCTGGCTGAGACCCATCAGAGATATTGCACCAAGCAGCAGGCTGACTGCAAGCACCACTGCTGTGCTGATGATCTGGAATAGAAGAGAGCGGAATAAAATGTCCTGGACAACATTAGTTTGAGTCCTGGCATTTATAAGATGATCTTCATTAATAGTAAAAGTAGAGGTCAGTACAGAGCTGAAAAAGCATGTACTGTGGAGTTACAGCAGGTGTTTTTCTGACCTGAGCTCTGCCATAGAAGAAGGCAGAGTCTATGGTTTCGGTCCTCTCCCCTAATATCAGCAGACCTCCGACCATGAGGAAGGGCACTCTAGACACACACACACACACACACACACACACACACACACACACACACACACACACACACACACACACACACACACACACACACACACACACCATTTAAACCAAGCAAATTCCAAGCATTCTTTAATGTCTGTGGTCTCAATAAATCATTTCCTTATTGTGTATGTGTTGTAAGGACTGTTCCTGTCCTGTACCCCCCCCAATGAAAGCCTTTGGGCAATACCTGCTCATTTATTTATCCTGCATGAGAAAAACATGTTGAAGGGCCTGGATGACAGCGCTGTTTATATTTGAGACCCCAATCTAGTAGTTTAACTGTGACAAAGTACATTTTAGTTTTTCATTAATTTGTGATGTTGTTATCAACAATGCAAATATCCTGCATTGAAATATCATTAAAAGATTAATTTTTTTTTTTGGAACACAAATATTTCAAAGGCTTCACAGAATGTGCTGTGGCACTAAGTTGTGCTGACTCACCCCCAACCCAAAGTCATGAATATTCCTGGTCGGAGTCTAAGCAGATCATCTCTGTTAGTCAGAGCCAGACAGAGCGGGATTAAGCCTGAAATACAGAATGAACCACATCCATGCAGGCACCAGTCTTTGAACACTAAACGATCTCATTTCAGTATTGTATCAAATGTAGCAAAGACGATGAAAATGGATGTTTCCTTAACTCCTCACAAATATGCAGACCTACCTGTCCAAATATAGGTGCTGTACAGAGACCCGTAGAGGAGCGTGAAGGTGAGTATTTTGCCAAGCAGATTATCTTCCTGTTTCACCAAGAAGTTCCACAGGATCATGCTGACACACACCAAAAACTAAAGCAGAGAACAGTGCAGTAGGTTGGGAAGTGAATGTGAACAGCTGATATTTCTCCTGATATATTAACAGAGACAGAAAAACAAAATAACCTCAAAACATCATTATAACAAAACATGACTGCTGACATAAATGCAGTTAACTGGTGACTTTAAATTGCCCCAAGGTGTGAGTGTGAACGGTTGTCTGTCTATATGTGTCTGTGTCACAGACTCACAATTGCAACCCTCAAGGATAAGTGGTTATAGCAAATGCATGGACAGATGGATGGATAGATAAATACTGAAGCTCATTGTTTAGAAAAACTTCAACAAAAACAGCTTTTCTTAACCTTAAAAATCCCTTGAGCTGTGACTGGAGACTGACCTGAGCCAGGAAAAGATTTAAGGCAAAGAGGTGAGGAAGTCTGTTAAACTTCCTGCTGAGCAACATCACCGCTATGGTCCAAACCTGAGAGAAGACACAGACACATTATCACAAATCTTTATTAATCTGTAAACTATATAAATCACTGATTTCATATTTTCAGGAGGACTGAAAACATTTGCCTTACTCCAATATACCATGGGCCTATAAACACACTTACCAGTGCAACGAGGCTGACGATGCTGATGTTGAAGCTAACGTTCTCAAGCTCAGTCACCAGGGGGGTCGGGTCCATTAGAGGGATAGTTAACAACCAGGCCGACACGTACATGATCGGTGCAGACAGAAACGTGCTGATTACCATCCCTGATGTCACCTTGACAGAAAGATGGAGAGAGTTTATGGGCTATCTTGGCATGTGAACTGAGCAGGTCACACACATGAGACTTAAAAAGAGTAAAACATCATATTATAGGCAGTAAAAATAAGATAAAATAGATTAAAACAGATTAAACAGTAGAATGAGAAATTACAGTGGTGCTAAACTGCAGTGCAAGAAATGATCAAAATATTCACAAGTTTAACAAAATAAACTGGCAAGAAAGGTTTTTTGTCCTGATCTGAAAGAACTGACAACTCAGTGATGTAGAAGATTTCAAGTTTTCTGTAAATTTGCTCCAGATATATTGTGTTTTGACTTCTGGGGCAGTAAGAAGAACAGTCGCAGGTAATGTGAGAGTTCTGGACGGTTCATAATGTTGCAGCAGATCAGAAATGTGTTCTGGCTCTAAACTATGTATAGACCAAGTGCTTTATAAACCAAGAGTGGTATTTTTTTGTATAAAACCAAGTTCTTCCAAACTACTGTTTAAAGTAGGGTCTCTACGTCAACCTTACTTACCACCTCTAACTCCATGTTGTAGTGTCCAGCATAGATGGCCACACTAGGCGCGGTGGGGAAGACTCCATACAGGAAGGCAAAGTTGGACAAACTGGTGTGGTTGGCACTCGTGCTGTTCACTCCTGCATCCAGAATATCAACCATGTCTTTACAGACCAGTGGCATCACCAGGCTGGAGAAAGGAGGTAAAGTGAGGAAATCTAGAAAAAAACTTAATTACTGAGCAGCGGTTTAAGCTGTTCTAGTTAAAGATCAGGCTCGGAAACATACTGATTCATTTGTCTAAAAACCCAGACTGATTCTATAATTAGAACATTTTCTACCATGGTTTTGGATACACCAGCCACTTTGGCTAGTTGACAATGAATTACCACATTATTCTATTTATTTTGTTTCAAATCTGTGGTCATTTTTAGTTAGTAGTGGCATTGCACTGGGCTGCATCATATTGGAGGTTTATAATAATCTGTCTCTTCATGTGTATACTATACCTAAAAGTGAGGAAAGACCTCTCCTAAAACTCAAAAATCACATAAACCCAGTCCCACTTACAGCTTGGCTGTGATGAGGAGTATCAAGGCAACTCCAGTGTCTCTGGTTAGTTTTCTAAGTTGGCCAACCTACCAAAGAAACAGAGAGATTATTTCACTCTAGTAACATCCTTCATGTTTACATAGGCTAGGAAAACTAACTTAACAGGAACGAATTCAAATTCAATAAAAATCTAAATGATCATACGTTAGGCTTTGGCAAGACTTAACTATACTAACCAGAATTCAAACTATTGAACAAAAGACCGAACTAAATGAATCTCACCATAGTGAGGCCAAGGTAAAACAAGGCTGCCCCTCCAAAAGAGTTGGCCAGACCGTCTATGAACTCCGACAACACAGCAGGGATACGCTGGCCCAGGGCAAAATGGGAGGCGATTCCCACTATCACCATGAACACTATCGGGTTCTTCAACACCTGGACATGTGACAAAGAGTGTTAAAAACTTTAAAGTTTCAATGGGAAGGTTTCTAACATTTCTCACTTTGGGAATTCCTAGAGGTGGTATCAAAAAGACACTGTGGTAGAAAGCTAAAAATGCACAGATTAGGCCTCTTCCTTACACCCTTTGGGAGATGAATAGAATTACTATACTTGCTGGTCTGGTTTGCATCTGATTTGCAATTCACCTTCAAAACCTATAACTTGCACACACGGTACCTGTAAGACTACAACTCCCAGGATGCCAAGGGTGCTGTGCTGTGGATGGCTGGCCTGCCTCCACCTCTGCACCTCGCAAAGAGAAAAGCCGATGGGATTGAGGAGCATGAGGGACACCGGGGCGACCAGATAGATATACTGGAGGTACTCCGGGTATGTGCTCCGATACAGAGCATCAACTAGAAAATTAGAGACGGAGATAGAGATGCACACTCTTTGTGTTTTCAACTGTGTTTTTCTTCACTGACAAAGTGTGTGAGTAGAATATGCCATTGTTAACGTTTTGTATCTGCCTCACCTATGGGGTATCCCAAAGCGAAGTCGTTGCTCTGAGTAGCAAAGATGGCATACAGACCAGCCTTGCTGTACCTGCTGTCTGGACTGGCCACCATCAGCGTCAGCACACATACCAGCACAAACACAGTCACCTGCACAAAGGATGGGAGCAGCGATGTCAGGTGGAGTTTATTCATTAGGTTCTCTATCACAGTACCAGTTAACATAACTTCTTGAGGACAAAGAATTTACCAAATCAGACTGTCTTTTGTCTGGAGTCATCTCAAACCACTGTGATTTAAAATTGCAGGTGGACACATATTGTAAAAGCAAAAACACCGGGATACAAGGAAAGACTCCAACCTTGGCGACCAGGACGCTCCAGAGAAACGCCCAGATGACGTCTCCAAAGTCCAGCAGCACCATGTTCTTAAAGAGCAGCGCTGGAAGGGCAAACTTAGACACGAAGTTCCCCAAGCCCTTAGCCTGGCTCTCTGTGATGATATCTGCCCTGTATGTGGTGAAAGGAAGAAGCAGCCATGAAAGCACACAAGAAAACAAGCCCAGCCAAGGATTTTCTTTATAAGCAGGAAACTATCTTATCCCACACATACCTGCCGGCTATGTAGCCACATAGGATGATGCCGAAGCACTCAAGGAGAGCTGGGAACAGTTTGTCGATGGACATGTGGAGCCCAGCAGTGGAGCCGGCGAGGGCATTATGGGATATGTTCTTCCCATGGATCAGCACGTAGTTGCTGTTTGTCTCCATGGTGATGAGGAGCTGGGGAATATCTGCACTGTTGATGAAGGCGGGATGGGAAAATCGTACAATTAGCGGCAGGAGTGGGTTAATATAAAAAAACAAAAAACAGACAAGGTAGAAATAGAAATATACAGTCAAATGATACAGAGAAGAGGACGAGAGTGGGTAGCTGAACCCAGGAAAACGAAGAGGTGTTATTTATAATGGGGGGCGGGGGGGCTTTTGTCAGGGTGCCCAGAAACCTTAGTTACGCCTCTGTAAGCTTGAACGTACCGTTAGCTGAGTTACGGCGCTGAAGCAAACCCGCTCCATTCAATGACAGGACATTTCTACAAACTAACGACACTCTAACAAAGTCAAACTACCGCCACATCACGTCAAATAGCCCGAGATGCTGAGCCTGCTCTCCGCCGCAGCTAACCGCTAGCGCTAGCCAGGTACATGCTAAAAACATCCGCGTCGGGTTAAGCCGCAAGGGCGCGATAAACCGCGCCTGCCACATCTGGCACGAAGAGATTATTCAGAGCGACTCGACTGGGAACGACACCGCTCACCTCGCTCGCCTAGAAGATCATGTCTCCTCGGAAACACCTCCTCTCCTCGGATTCATCCGTCTTCGTAGGGGAGCGAGTCCGTGTTTTCGCCGTTTGGGCTCAGAAGCTCCTGAATCTGACAGCTGCCCACAGCGGCGACGCCCCTGAAATATGACGGACAAGGCGATCCAGCCAATCACCGCCGAGATAAACTTCCAAGCGCAGCCGGGATTGGATGGAAAAGCTGCTGTGTGATGCTGCACTGGTGTGATGGGGGAGGATGGTGGAGTCTTTGCAAATAAGTGTTGCACAGCAAAAAAAAAAACAAAAAACAAAAAAAGGCAGAGGTTTTCTCATTCAGTGGTGAAAACTAGATCTGTCCACCAGGCCTCAAACGGAGTTTTGTTTTCTTAAACGCCTGATTATTTCACATCAACTTTGCAGTTTCCCTCCATCGGTAAGGAGCAGATGAGAGACAGGAGCAGTAGATCAAGGATTATTTTTTTGTTGTTCATGTAGATGACAGGAGAAGAGGGAAGAGGAGATGACGCTGTGAGCAGGATTTGAACCTGCGAGGGGGAATCCCCATTGGATTTCGAGTCCAACGCCTTAACCACTCGGCCATCACAGCCCCTCTGGCCTGCCAAAGGCAAATATGTCTGAGTCTGAGTCCTGCCCATCAGTGACGGATGTGGACGTTACAGCCAGGGGGAAATGCAAAAAGCTCCACTGCAAATAATTGAGATTCTGCTCTGGGGCTGGAAGGGAGGTTCCACAGGAACCTGGGTGCAGCAAGATCAATGCTAAGCCAATCAGAACTGACAGAAAAAGATCCACAGATGTTTCCAATGTTTCAGTTCCACCTTACACGACTACACATCCAACAGATTCTTTTGTCATTTCCTTAACAGCACAGCTGTCTATTCATGATAAAGAAAGCCTTTGTGGAAGAAATTGGTCCACAGGTGCACGCTGGATGTTGAGAGAGACTTGAGACTCCAAGGGTGTCACATTTTTTTGATTTTCTTCAGTTTGTGGGTTAATGATGTCAAAATTAAACTGCAGATCCTTGTGCAGTCTATTGGAAACCTACAGGAGCCGATGAAGGACGGCTCTCTCTAACTCTAACTTACCTAATAGACACAATCACAGACAATGTCTTATATATCACAACAGACCTTTGTATCAATTTATTGCCCAATTTTATTGCACAGACATGTAAATGATGCATATTATTTTTCTGATGAACCGAAACCAGTCCCCTCATCCAGACGCTGTCCTTGCAATTCAATGTCCCTCTTTGCAGTGAAACGATCGTCTTTTGTGCAGGAATATCAAATTACTTACAGCTTACACTCCATTAAAAGCCCATTTCACCCCTAGTAGATCACATCAAGCATCTTAAAGCATTTTATTTATTGATGTAAATAGATTTGCTTCTGTATGATTGTCTTAAAGAAAATGTTTCTTTGACCAACCCATGATAACAATACATCACTCATACAAAAGACCACTCAAAGCAGTGCTGGGTGATGCAAACACATAATACTGCACAGTTCTGAAACATAACTTATATAAAAAAAAAAAAATACAGTCCTTCAATTCCACTTGATTAAATCAAACAGGTGGATAACTCAGATTCTTCATGTTTGGTCAAGGCAGCTTTTAACAAAACAGCAAAAACTGATAATCGGTTCTATTGTAAACCAATGCTGCCATATACCTATACAATGTCCTTTAGAACATCTCATCATAAACATCAAAGTATGGCCACATTGCATGTAACAATCAAATAAAAAGTACCGTTCAGTGGTTCCAACAGAAAAGCACGGATGTAAATGCACACACAGTGTAGACACATGTGGCTTCGGCGAATTAAAACAGCCGCGTTTTCCCCTGATCTTTTTATGCAGCGGTGGCAGGAGGTGAGGTGGTGGCCATTTTTAGCTTGGTTTCCATGTCTATCTGTGCATGGATACTTTGATCACACCACTTCTGCTATGCTAAATATTCTATGGTATGTGGCTATTGAGCTGCTGTATTGCTTTTGTTGTTTTTTGTTTTTTTTTTACATTTCAGCAGAGGTCATACAACCCGGCTGAACAAACATACACATATACATAATTTAAGGCACAAAAGGCTAATTCCCTTAACTTTTTTTTTTAAGCAGCCTGGAAGTATAATCCTGAATAGAAAAAAGGCACAAGGGAAACTGGTACAAAAAAAAAAGAGAGAGGGACAGCTTATTAACATACATGAGGAAGGCAGCTATTTGCATTATAAGCCCTGCAATGTGGCTGCATAATAACCCTGGGACTCCAATGTTGACAAGAACATTGCCATAAGATGCAGATTTAGTTTTCTGTAATGTTGTCTGGGCTGTGTAAACAGGCTAGGAAATATCACATGTGCTACCTGTCACATGCTACTTCACTTTCCAAGAAAGAGTCTGTATCAATTTCTTGAAGTGTGGCTGGTTGATAAAAACATAATATATCAAGCAAGAATGAATGGAACCTGTAAACCACTGTGAGCAAATGATGGAAAGCTAGATAACAGAATAAAGTCAGTGTTGATCAAGGTCCATTGAAATATTATTGTTTATATGTGATTTGTAATTCACAGCAACCAGATCAAGAAAGCCTGCCAAAAAGAAACACATCTTCCAGCCAACAGCATGCTTGTAAACCTTAAAAAAAAAAAAAAAAAAAAAAGATTTCTTTTCTCGTACCTAAAGAGGCACAAGTCTATTTTCCTTTTTTATCTGAACACAGTGTACCGGAGTAGAAACAGGCTTTGGTGTTTGGATATCGCCACTCTGCTGCAGAGGCACGCGATGTAAACTCCACATCGTGAGTCTGTCCTTTTTACTTGGTCAACCGTACTTCAGGTCCATTGGGGTTCTTTTGTTGTTGTTGTTATTGTTGTTTTTTTTTTTTTGTTTTTTTTACATGTCGCAGTCCATATACAAACCGAATGCTGCAGTTCGAAGCATGAGGAGCGCAAGGGGGGGGGGGGGTAGTTCAAGGCGTCGTGATGGATGCCACCTCTTCTTCACCTGGGTATCGGTGGAAGTGGAGGAGCTCCTCTCTCCTTTTTACCGGAACCTGGGAATGAAGAACGAATTGGTGTGTTTTCATCAGTTTTCCACGGCAGATCTGATGCTCTTCCACTGGGTGGCACTGTGCTAAATGGCACCTCTGGTTACCTCTAAAGTCAGGAATCTTTATTAAAAGACTGGTTATGATTAAAGTAAAAACTGATTGAAATTTGATGAAAACCAAATGCTGTGTTTTGTGGTCTCATGTGTACCCTCTAGTTTTTGGAATAAATTTTCTTTTATTTGTCTACTTTTAGACAAACAGGCATTTATGTGTTTTAGTTTATAGCAACTACTGTGCATTTTCCATTTATAAAAAATATTTCTGAACAATACAATTTCTCTTCAGGTTTAAAACAGGTTGAGAAAAGTCAGAGAATGTACGTTTCTATGAAAACTTCAGAAAGACCACTGGACAAACTTAAAACTGTCAAGCCAAAAACAGGTTTTTTTTTCCCCCTAGGTCCTGACAAACCAACATTTTGGAGATATGTTATCTTTACCCTACAGTGACATGAGCATTTTTACATTTACAATATGCATGTGCTTTTCTGTCACTGACCTCTGCCGTCGCTCTTAGCAATCTTGCTGGGGTAGGTCTTCTGAAAGGGCACATAGGGCTCAGGGGGAGGAAGGTCTAACACAGGATGGAAAGTGAAACGACACTCCCACTCATCTGTTAACGACAAAAAAAAAAAAAAAATTAAAGGAAGCTCAGAGGTTATCTTGATACACAAACACAATCACATCCTAAGTACTCATAAGAGGGGGGGTCATCTAGTTTGAGAGAAAATTAATTAGTTTTTTTGTGATTAAAAACTGTAAGACACTTCCGGGGCAGGACACTTAGGACGCCCCCTGTCCCCACCTCTCCAAATCAAACTTACTTCCTTGGTCAAGTGGAATAGAAACAACATGAATGGAGGTCAGTGGGTTTCTCTGCCATAGCTGAGCAAAGTGGAACTCGTGGTAAAAACAACACTGAGGGCAATGGGTTTCTCCTGGATAGACTAAAGTCTTTGAAAAACACAGCAAATCCTCTGCAAGTCATATAATCTGAATCATCTGCCTGCAAAGTTATCATTGGCCTACATGGATTTATATATCAGACTCCTGTTTTGCTAAATTGCATGGTTTTTAATGTACTTAAACCTACATTATATGTACTGTACTTTTGCGCCATTCTCCTTAATTTTCAACACAAATTCTTTCATCAATATTCAAAGTGCAAACTAAGACCCTCAAGGATCTACTCACCCTGGTTGTGGTGAGAGTTTTGGAAGCCGTTACCCATGGGTGGTGGAGGAGGAGGGGCTCCCCCTGCCCCCGGCCTGTCAGGGGGCAGGGGAGGCCGTCCGCCAGGTCCACCACGAGGGGGATCCGGGCCTGGCCGACCAACGGGAGAGGGAGCTGGTGCTGACCTCACACTGCCCCCGCCTACGCTTCGACCCAAGGGAGGAGGGGGAGGAAGAGGTCCTTTGGGGGTAGGAATAAAAATCAGCAAGTTAGCTGGTTGTCAGAGGTGAGTGGCCACGCACTGTCTCCTAAACATCTTTGTTTACGTGGTTTGTACGCAGCACTGATCCCCCGCTCAGTCGGCTGATCAAAGCTGCTCACCTGTGCGTGCCGTGGACTGGTTCCTCCCAAGAGAAGGCGGCCTCTCGTTCGGTGGGGGAGGGAGAGGTCCTGTCCGGCCGTGCGGCGGAGACGGACCGTGGCTGGCAACGAGAGGCAGAATTTTAACCCATCAGCCAGTTTAAGAAATTTTGTAAATGCAAGAATCATCTTAAAAAGGAGAAACAAGAGGTCAAGTAGATCTATCTTTAGCAAATGTAACAGTTTGCATATGAAATGTCTTAAAACTTTGAAGAACACACTCATTGTATATTTGGAACCTAATTTACAGAATTAAATGGGCGGTTGGTCACACATCATCTGCCTCAACAGCTGCAGGTGACCAACCCCACCAGCAAGGCACCGAAACTCCTACATGCTACTGTGAATGCGCTCGGCAGCATCAGTATCAGATGGAGCTTAAAAAAAAATTTAAAAATAAATAAACAGTATTTTACATATCACATGTCAAAACAATAATAGTTTTTAAAAAGCGACTGATCTTTTTTTTTCCTTCTCTTCTTTTTTTTTAGAGGGAAGCGACATGAAGAAGTTTGCATGATGTGTGAGCTGCAGCAGAATAGTGCAGCTATTAGATTTGAATTCATGCAAACTTTGACACAGCCACCAAATGAGATTTAACTATCAGGGACATTATCTCGGTGTCAGATGCCTGATAGGAAACGCTGTGTACACACCAGGCTTCAATGCTACCGAATCATTAAGGCTTCACCAAAATAGATTCCAGGCTTTTCCAAGTACCTGTTGAGTGAGCTGTTTCTCTGGGGTAGGCGGGGTGTGTTGTGGTCATCCCCTCCGGCTGCGGTGGGTGGGAGAGGGGGAGGGCCCGGTCGCCCCGGCGGGAGAGGAGGACAGCCCCCACCGGGTGAGGGGCGAGGGGATGAGGCAGAAGAGACAGAGGGAGTAGGTTTGGCGTTGACAGATGGGGGAGGAGGGGGCATGTCGCGGGGCATAGACGGCCGATGGCCTCCCACAGGAGCCGGTGGTGGCGGGGGTCGCTCGTCAGGAAGCGGGGGTCTCGCTCCGGGGGCCGGCGGCAGGGGAGGTCGGCTGCTGTTTGGGGGCGGGGGAGGGGGTGCGGAGAGACCCGTTCTCGGCCCAGGTGAGGAGCCTCCCGGCGGTGGAGGGAGAGGCCCATGTCTCCCTGGGGAAACACTGGGAGGCGGGGTCGCGCAGGCCGGGCTGGGTCGGGGTCCCATGGGGAGCGACGGCGGAGGCAGGCCCCCACGAGACGGGAAGGCCTGGGATGGCCGGGGGGTGTTGGGTACGGGAGGAGGGGGCCCTCCTGGAGTGTCTTGTCTAGCTAAGAAACTCGAGCGGCCTTTGGGAGGATCGGGGACGCTGCCACGGACACCACTGGAGGTTCCTGGGAATTTTGGCGGACCGGCGGAGCCGCTGCCGAAGGGGGTGGGGCCAGAAAAGCGGCCTCCTGGGGGGAGCACAGGTCCTCGGCTGGGTCCTGAGTCTGGAGGGGTGAAAAGGAACAAGCTGTTGTTGACAGAACCCAAGTGCGTTCTTTGTTGTTCATTTTCATTATCATCATTATTAAAATCATTATTCATTCTTTACCAGTGCTGTCCCTGTTTGCAGCAGACCTCAGTTTTGGCATCCCCCCTGCAAACAGGCCTCCTAAACCAGAACCACCCCCTCCACCGAAACCTCCTCCGCCTCCGCCGCCGCCTCCGCCGCCTCCTCCTCCTCCTCCTCCTCCTCCTCCTCCTCCTCCCCCGCCTCCTTTGGGTTCTATAAAGATGAACAAAAAAAAAAAAATTAAATTATGCATTTACAGGATACATTTTCTACATTTACTAAAATCTATTTGCTGCACACTTTTATAAAGATGTGATGTGGGTGTTCAGGCCGGTGGGGGCCCACTAGTCCTTTAACCATCTCTCCATAACTTTCTTTTTTTTTCTTGTGTAAATTATTACTTTATTGACAGTCTTGTGTTGTGTTTGTCTTGAACGGAGATTTAACAATCAGGAACATTATCTCAGTGACTGATGCCTGATAGGAAATGCACCAGGCTTCAACCCTACTAAATCATTAATGCCACTAAATAATGCCTTGAATTGTACCCTAATGTTGTGACTCAGCGTTGTTTTATCTACCTCCTGTTTCAAACTTGTGACTAAGTTAGTGTGACTAAACTGGCTGCAGACTAACTGGTGCTATTAAAAGAGGTCTGGACTTACTGTCCAGAATGGGTCCGCTGCGGTCATTGGTGACGGTTTTCTTTAATCTGGTGCCTTTCGAGATGTCAGACAACAGAGCGCCCCTTCCCTGCTGCTCTGAACGACTTAGAGACGGCTTCTCTGTGTTAGCCTGAAACACACAAAACACACACACACACACACACACACACACACACACACAGACACACACACACACACACACAGGGCTATAGAGTCACTGAGGCAGGGTAAAGCTGCAGAAAATGCCCGGAAAGAGGGAAAACACCCACTGATTTCATCGATCCTCGTGTTTTATACCAATTTAAATCATATTAGAGGGGATGACAGAGTGTAAAGATAAAAAAAAAACAACCAAAAAAAAAAACAACCCTGTACAAAAATCTTGATCACCAGACCAAACAGGAGAATATATGTCGTGATGTGATTTTAATCCAGGAGACGTCTCGACGGGTCTGCAGAGCTCACCAGACGGATGGACAGACAAGACAGGCGGATGGATGGACGGACTTACAAGAGCGAAGGTGGGAGGTGGGGGAGGCCCGGGGGGTGGTGGAGGAGGCGGGGCTGGCATCTTCCTCTCTTCACTTTACTCTATCTGCACCGGTCTCAGCACCCTGGGGGACAGACGACACAGACCGTTCATAAAATACAGCAAAGGAAAAGGACTGCAAGTGGTTGCAGCATTCACAAAATTGGAAGAAAAATAAAACAGGTCCCTGTGAAACAAAGTGAATGTAATTTCAGCTTCGACTTGGCCAGAATGTATGGTGAGGGCTCTTTCATTTGTTCACTGCTGCTTTTCCATCCACAGTCCAGATACACAGATACACAACAAGAAAATTGCTCAGGGTCCAAACATTTTGTCCACACGAAACAGTGGTGATAATATTTAATTTCACCTTAAATGTATCTCGGTGACAAGTTTAAAAATTTGAATGCTAAGGCTGCTATTTTTGCGGAGTTAAGCACCCTGCTCAACAAATTACGACTTTCTAGCCCCTGTAACAGCCTAAATGGCAGCAAGTGGAAGAACCCAACCTCAGGGTTCAATACGTTCACCCTGAAAACCTTTAGGGGATTGTTAGAGATGGCATTTCAGAAGAAAATGAAAATAATAAAAGTTCTCTTTCTATTCATGGAGACTGTGGCATTATTGTGAGGTTCTGAGAAAGATTATGTGTCACACAGTTGTTGTCGATAAAAAAAAAAAAAGCAACGCATTCTTTCTATTGGATCAATTTATGTGGAATTTTTTTTTTCTTTTTCAAAGAATTTGCAATTTTGCAGGAAGTGTTCAAAACCCAGTGAATTCCGGGAGGGACGGACATTCCAGATACGCTTCACACACAGTAGCCGGAGCAGAAAAGATTTAGACGCTTAAAATATGTCTCCCAACAGCTTATAGCGCAGTTACAGGCGATGACAGACCCACAATAAATGCTTCATCTAGCAGGAACCTAAGTGTCATATTCCCTAAAATATGACTATTAAAACACGTTTTAGGGAACTTAACAAAACATACCAGTACACAAGGCATGGGAAAGAACCTTGATTTTTCTGTTTTGTGTCAAATCGAAGTGGGCGTTTAATGGTGCATTATATACCAAACAAACAAACCAGAGCCAGGGGTGCATTTCTGACGAGCTCCGCGTGTGTAGCCGAACTCAGCCAATTTAAAAACGGCTGCCGACGGGTCACTGGCCCAATGTGCGACGTGCACGATGGTGTCATCTCACAGGGACAAGGAGGTTTTCTGGTTTATTTTGAATCCGTGCCAGATCCCTCTTTAAACCACTACACCTCATCAATATCTTAATGTTGTGCATTTGTTATTTGTTGCAATGAATGTTTTTTTCTCTACAAATACTGGGAAAAAAAACCCAACCAAATATATTAATTTTGAATACAAACTTAGATTTCACAGCCCTGAAAGTCATTTATATTAGTTATACAGCCTGCCAAATCAAATAACTGCCATGATAAGAGTCACTTCCCCATCTAAGCTGTACGGTCTGGTACACACACCAACCCAAGGCTAAACTTCTATCACCTCCTGCTACACCCCTTTTACATACAAGTTTAAAGTGAAAGCTATGCAGGAATTAAGGAAACACGCAAACCTGACTGAATTTGCGACTGGCAAAGACGCACATATCACATCAGTGATGCCTTGATTACAAAAGCCATCGTAAGAATCTTACCTGTAAGTGAGAAACTAGCAGGCACTTAAGTCACATAGTATTAGTTCTATATAGCATAAGTTTTAGCCGTCTCTTCTCTGATGATAAGAGCTCTGACTGCACCAAGAGCATAGAGTTAAGTCAGGTAAAATGCCAGGAACTTGAAAGCCACTTAGACAAGAGGCAGGAGGAGGAACAAGTATACAGTTTACCCCCTCGCATTCATGCATGCACATTCAAATTGGCAGCAAAATCCCGTTTCCCCTCACATGAACGTTCGCTCAGCTCGTTGCCTTTCACTTCATTTTAAGTCCCACACGCGCACACGAATATACAAACACACACACAGTCAGACGACCCTCTAGGGGCCTCTGACTTCCTCTATGGTGCTGACAAACAGGAAGTCACCACACGGCTCCTGCACCGCAGCCATCCGATGATGCCTCCAATATCTCAGCTATGTATCGCTCTGACATCTTCCTCCTCCTTCCTCCTCCTCCCTCCTCCTCCAACTCACCGAGTCTCGACCGTGCATTGAGCTGCCATAAGGCATGGTTCTTTCTCTCCCCTCCTCCTTATGCTTCCTTCATCTGTTTGCATTTTCTCGATGCCCCGTTTCTGTGACACCCCCCCCGTCCCAGACTGTAAAGACTTGGCTGATCCAGACTTTACTACCAGAGCCACCAGGGTTGACATTTGAGCTTCAGAGAGAAAAATGTCTTAACGACGACTGAATGGGTTTCCATGAAAATCCATTGGAGAAATTCATGTCCGTGGTCAGAATGAATTTTTATAACTTAAGTGATTCCTACTGACTTTATTTGGTACCATCATCAGGTCAAATTTTCTGTCAAATTTCGAACACTTTAGTTTCATCCCACCTACCTGGAAAATTAATGACATCCCCGTCGTCCTCAGCTGTATAATGTGTTTAATGCTAATTAGCAAATGTTAGCAGGCTAACACTAAGGTGGAGAACATGCTCAGCATTGTCCCTGCTCAACATCAGCATGTTAGCTTCCCTATTGTATGTTCCCATGCGAGCATTAGCTTTTAGCTCAAAGTACAAAGCACAGTTCCAAAGGGCAGTTGTGTCAGTGTCTAGCATGTCTGACTCTTGGTTTTAAAAGTGCTAGTTTTAAAGCTGAAATTCTGTATATGTATATATACTTTTATACATAAAGATATATACATACATAGAGATAAATAGATCAATAGATAAAAACGTGAAATTTTGGCCAAAAACCGGAAAAAACAAACAAAAGCAAGCATTCATTGTCTCCCTCTGAAACATTATTCTGTATTTAGATGATCATGGTGGAGTTAAACTCTCCAGTCAGACCCAGACTGATGGCAATCCAACGAGAGTTCGCAATGAGCACATTTCACACATGAGGTTTCAAAACTGTGTCTGTGAAGCTGTTGAGTATAAACAACCTTATCTTGGTTATTTAACAGGCAAATAGACCACGATTTTGGGGGGGGGGTGTAAATGTACATTCATTCCCATACATTACCACATGAAGACATCTTTTTAAAGTTTATTTATTTTTTTACGTTCTAGCAATGTTTGTCAAGCATTGGAGGTGAGCCCTTTTACCTGTCAGGTAAATAGGTTCAGAAACAGCAACCAGGGCGAACTGTCGATACTTTTTCTTTTGAGTATCTGTGAATGACTTCCTGTTACACGTCAAATATGAGAGGAATCCTCATCACAAGTCAGCAATCTTGTATTTGCTTATTTGGTGTGACCAACAGTCCGAGAGCCCACAAAAAGCATCTCTATATAAAAAGGAAAACCACAAATCCAGCAACCAACCAGCAAATATTTGATATTTCATCTCAGCAACAAGCAGTTAGAAAGATACAATTCACCAAATTTATTTCTCAAATTTATATTGTTTTCCTGTTATCATTCAACTATATAATGAATTAAAAAATTGTTTCAGAACAATCTTGGTTGGGGTAAGGTTTTGGGCTTGGACAAAATTTATGAACTGAATGGGCCCATTTCACACTTTTAATCACGATATGGAGACTTGCACGTCAAACTCACTTCCTGCAGCGGTGATGAAATGACACTGACACAACTGCAGACGTGATACTAACAGATAAAACGAGGCCGGAAGACGGGAGTCAGCAAGACAGAGCTTCTTATTATGCATCGAAAAGGGAAGGAGCCTGGGATGGAAACCCCCCCCCCCCATCCCGCCCCCCTCTCCCCGCTCCTCGTGTTATCATGGCTGACAGTTTGTCTTTGGAAGTGCAATTTGTACGATTACCTTCAAAATACACCGACGTGTAACGACTTGAGGCAAGCAAAGAATCGATCCGCTCATAAGCCGACCGTCAGTTAGCGAAAGATACTTAGGCAGCTCGGAGCGAGGGCACAAACACAGCAACTTCCGTAGGAAACAGGGCTGGGTGTTGAAACTTAAAAATGCACTGCACAACTTCTTTCTTTCTTTCTATGGATAAATTAGGAGGCTGACTCACACACACACACACACACACACACACACACACACACACACACACACACACACACAAACGCGCGCGCGCACGCACACACACACACACACACACACACAAACACACACTCAGCCTAATACTAGCTGTGCATTCACAATGGCTGCCTTGACAGAGACAGAGAGCGAGAGAGACAGAGGGGAGATATGAGGGATTCCAGGGTGTGGATCCTTTGAAGAGACACTGTTAAGATACACACACACACACACACACACACACACACACACACTGAAGTTGGCTCACATATGTTTCAGTTTACAAACGGCAATAAAAAAAGGCTTCTTTATCCTGCCACTGAACCTCCTGTGCTCCATGACCTCATTAGAGTTTCTGCAAAGACACACACACACACACACACACACACACACATACAAACACACACACACACAAAAGCTTACTCACATTAAATTATTTTAAGCAATTACCCAAGGTTTTTTTTTGTTTGTTTTTTTTTAAGATTGACTAAAAAAAGACTGTGGCTCAATGAAAAAACGTGGTTTTTACAAGGGGAGGATAGTAGGTGGAAGTGCGTCTACCATTAAGTGCCCCCCCCAACCCAACTCGACCCCTCCCCTCCCCATCACTTTTCACACAACCCCATCCAAGCTCTCCAACAGCTCAGCAGCCAATGTTAAGGTTCCAGAAAAAATAAGACAATCAAACACACCTTTTGTTATTCAACTCTTTACAAAATTAGAATCATGTATATTTACAAACCTGTCTCCAGTGGATATCAAAGAGAAGAACGTAAAGTACAGTCCGCCATTAAAAAAGATCAAAAACCCGAGTGGATTTTCGACATGACCTCGGGGGAAAATAGGGCAACCTCACACATTTTGAATGCGGCCGAGGGAGGCAGTAAAGGTGTCGGCTGTGTAGGAAGAGTGCTGAGTGGCTAAGCTAACATCCTCTGGTGTGTTCACATTCATCTGCTGACATACACCAGCTGTATCTGGCAACAGATGTGGTTCTTTGGCTGCTGATTTAGACTTTGGCTCAGCGGGGTAATTTTCCCCCTTGAACACTCTTCAAATAAAAGAATTACATGCTGAATGCGCCTCATGATGGAAACAATCACAGACGAATGTCTTCTCCAGAAAAAGGACCTCGGGTATTTGTTTTATTGACTGAGGGATTTCTGCATTTCTGTATTCCCTCTTTAGATTAATAAGCTGTGTAACCAGATGTGGCTTAAGGACATTTAAATATGGACTCCAGTGAGCTCTTTAAATATGGACAAAGTCTTAGCAGGCTGAAAGAGGTTCCTGCAAACATGTATTATACATATGCTTCTAAAAGTTATTAAAAACTACAGCCCTGGAGGTTCACCTCACTGAGAAACACCCAGTAGAACCACCTTTATTGTTTTTTATTTTCTAGTTTTCTTCACTGGCATAAACCACCTCCTACAAACACAACAGCAACATCATCCCCATAATTCTTTGTTACTCTGCAAATAAGCTGAATATCTTAAGTCTTATGTGATTTTTTTCTGGGGATCTTAAAGCGGGAAAGGTTTGACTGTCACCTTCAGTAATTCTGGATAGTTAAATTACAATTAGCAAGTATACTGGTGGCAACTGATGCTCATCGGGTGCTGTAGATTTTCACTGTTTGAGTGGTATTGAAATCCCTGTTCCTCATGAAACCAAATTACTGTCAAACATGGCAAAGAAAACGCTGCACGTACAGTCCTGGTTGGAATTATTGGCATTCCTGAATTTTAAGGGTGGAATATAGAACGTCTTCAGAAATAAATAAGAAATTAATCAATTTTACTGCATAAAAAAGGGGCTGATTGTGGAGGGGAAACTGCGAACAAGGGCGGTGACAAGAGAGCTGTGAGAGCATCAGAAAAAGCTATAATCAAAAAACACAACACTGCTACAAGGCAGTCGCCAAAGGTCTTGGAATCCCCGTTTCCACAGTTTGTAATATCATCAGGTTTCACAGTCGTAAAACTGCTGAGACGCTTCCAGGAAGTGGTGCTAAGAGAAGAAACTCAATGAGAGAAGTATATGAGGTTTGATGCCTTATGGGAAAAAAAAAACATCAAGCAAGACATTTAAAGAGCTTCAGGCTGATTTGGAGCAAACTGCAGTGGCAATTTTAGCCCCGCATCATACACTGCACACTACACCAGGTAGGGCTCCCTGGGCAAAGGTCAAGGAGGAAACCGCTGTTGAAAGAAAGGCACAAAAAGGCAGGACTGAGGTTCGCAAAAACCTTCACAGATAAGCCAAAGCCTTTCTGGGATAGCGTTCTATGGACAGACAGAGCCAAAGTGGAGCTCTTTTGGAATTCACCACATCGGTTTGTTTATAGGCAACACAAACAAAGCCCATGAGGAAGGGATCTTTCTACTTACAGTAAAACATGGTGGAGGTTCTTTCAGGCTGCTTTGCTGCCTCTTATACTGGAGACAATGAGCGTATCAAAAGGAGATGATGAAATCGGAAGATTACCGAGGTATTTTAGAGAGAAATGTCTGACTAAATCCCATTGAAAACCCCTTGCAGAGAGCTCAAATCTGCTTTTGCAAAATGTTCTCCTGCAAACTTAAGAGAGCTTGAGGACACAGCAGGGTAAGAGTGGCAGAAACTACTAGCAGATGGGTGCAAAAGCTTCTTGATGGCTACAAGGAACGTTTCAAGGTGGGTATAGTTGCAGAAGTTATGCAAACACTTGCTAGTGAAGGCTGCTAACAATCCTGTCTGGGCTGCGATTTATGTTTGTATTACATCACTATTATGTGAGGGTTTGGGTTTTCTTTTTGGTTATTTTCTTTTGTTCCGTAACCCTGGCCATTTTATCAAAAATAATTTAATCATAAGAAGTTAGTTCATTTGCATTTATTTCTGAACCTATTGTAACATCTGTACTTAAAATTCAGGAGTGACAATTAATTTCAACATGGACTGTGGGTATCCGCACTATACTAATTGGCTTGAATAAGTCTGACGCATTGAAACTCTGTGTAACAAAATATCTTCAATGTGAAAGGCGTTTTTACTTTTATGTCTGAATGGTGTTAGTTTGACTAGAGCTGCGACTCTGTTGTTTATTACTGTAAATTGAATATCTTTGGGTCTTGGGACATGTGAAGGCTTGACCTTAGACCTTTAGATCAGATTCACAGGTTCATTGATAATGAAAATAATCGTTAGTTGCTGCCCCTTAATTACCACATCGCATCCTGGAACCTGCTGAAGACAAAATGAAAGCCCGACTTTAACATGGGACAAAAATCGGCGATATACATTTTGTCCCAAAAGGTTCAGAAAGCTGACCTCAGCCTCTGACCCTCCTGTGGAGCTTAGCTTCCTAAAAAAACATCCACAAGACGTTTACAGGCGAGGAGACCAGGCTCTGTGAAGAAAAGCAGACACCCTGAAGAGGCAAGGCATGTTCCCACTACTCACCGTACGCTTTGAGTCTGACCTCAGAAGCCAGAGTCAGGCGTCTTCCCTCGGTAAAAATAAGTCGCCGGCTCCGTGCACATAAACTTGACTCCTGTGTGAGTCTGCGCTTTAAAAACTACTGGCTGCTTTTATCAATGGAAACTTGAACGATTAATTGATTAACCAGGACAGTTGCAGGTTCATTTTCTGTTTGGCGGCTCTCACAGGAAACCAACTCACGCGGCCTCGAACCTTCTTTCTCACTTCTACAACATGGTGAAAAAAATAAAAAGGTATCAGTACTTACTCAATCTGTGTCCATAGAAGAACCAGCAGTATGTTGAGAAGGCAATAGAAGAAGCACCTTAGTTCATTCCTCATAAAAAGGCAAAGTGTGAACAGCAGCCACATACAGCTGAAAACAGAGAAAAGCGGAAGATTAGCAGCATCTAGGCCTGTTTAATAATAATAAAAAAAAGACATTCTGCACCGTGTTGAACTTCTTGATTCCTCTTCCTCTAAACTCACGTTGCACATTCAGAGAAGTCCCACGCGAGCCTTATATACAGTACACGCCACTTCCTCCTTTAAAAGTTCCCCACCTAGGGGGAGGGATTCCCTCCAGGGTCTGAGGAGTAAAGCGAAGTATCTATCCACCATACTTCCGACACCTGAGGAGATCATGTCAGACAAAATATAAATCTAGAGTGTTTTCATCTACAGAGGCTGCACAGGCGTCCTAATGTAATTTAAAAAAAGAAAATGCTGAGGCCTTTACATCTCTTTTATGTCGGGTTTTGTTTTGTTTTTTTTTCAAAACTGTGTTAGAGATACATGACACATTTCTGAAAGAAATCGGCCTGATTAGTGGCAAATGCATATAATCAAACAAGACAAGGTGCTGCAAACATTTTGTTTTGAAAATGCGTTGAGGATGCATTAGGTTTCAAATATTACAATTCATTTTTAAAACTTAAACACAGTAATGCACCAGTATGGCAAAGCTGTACAGCCACTGCATGGTTTTATGTTGGATTTATATTAATTATCTTCACAAGTAAATGAATCGTCTTCCAGAGGCACAGGAGCCCCACAGGGTCAAAACGCAACGGGATCCATTGGCGTCTTCTTCATCATTTCATTTAAATTGCATCAAAAAACAGACCAGTTGGTGTTTTTTTGGGGGGGGAGTCATATATGATTATGATTTGTTCACACCTGATCAGTAGTGACAAACAGTGACAAGCCCGATGGTAAAAAAAAGGGGGGTTAATGTTCCCCCATAACAGCCACTGCAATATGCAAATGCTTCAAGAACAAAAACGCTCACACTGTTAAAGCAGCTCCAGGCCTTTAACGCGAAGCAAATGTGCAACAGGAACTTAAAGCCTCCACATGTGAAGCCACAAGAGGAATTTTCATCACCGCGCACACCGGAACTGATACCAGTTAAGTGACTGAGAATGAAACGGACATCCAAGAACCAAAATGCACCTCAACGTCCGCCATTGAAAAAAAAAAAAAATCTGGCGTTGACAACATACAGTACCCCATTTCTGAAAAAGAGAACAAGACTTGGGTTATTCTTGTAACCATGTTTAAGTTTGTTGCTCTGACAGAGTACAACTCCTTAACATTGACTTTTTATTTTTCCTTTCTGCCGAAGTGGCGTTTTCTTTTTTTTTTCTGGGGGGGTGAGTAGTTATCATAATGTCTGATGTGTTTTTCCCCTTCACAACATTACATCATGCAATATCAGCACTTTAAGGCTGCAACTACAGAAAATCCCAAAAACAACTTAAGCAACACTTGTGGTGATATTTAGATATATATCAGTGAATGATTAAGCTGTAAAGGTATATTGCGACTTTTTGGGAACTAAGCTTTCAAGATGAGAGACTGATAAACTTCTCATATCTGGCCCATTACACAGCTAATTGTCTATTTAACACTTGAGGGAAAACAAACACAATTTGTTAATCTGTGAGCTTTATAGCTGAGGATAGGCAGATTTAGTTTCCTTCTGACAGAGACAGTTTAGCTGCTCCGTGCTAAGCCGAGCCAACAAGCAGCTGGCTACAGCTTCAGATATGATAATGGTATCCATCCTCTCATCTAACAAGGTATTGGATGCTTTTATTTTGATCGATACAGATGTAAACACAGGTGCATGTAAACGCAACCCGAAGTGTAAGTCCATTTTCCTGTGTTTCGTGCACGTAACCAAAGCAAACGCGCATCGAGCTCTGAGCGCCTCCAGGACGTGGGCACTCATCTCAATATTTTCAAAAATGTCAAGCTGCGGCTTAAATAAGAATCTGACGTCACACAAACATAATATTTTTTAAGAGCAATGGATGTAAAAAATTTGTAGGATTACAGAGAGGCCTGGCCAAGGTTGCTGCCAGAAATACTGAGACATCAGTTGCAAAAACAGTGAATAACTATACACTGTGGCAAGGGGGGAAAATTCCAAAAGTCATCAAAACATGCACTAAATGCACTGAAAAGAAACTGCTTCAACAAATTGGGCTGCTGTACTGTAGTGTGTTTGTACTGTTGCGTACACACACCCTGTTAATTCCTCAGAAACATAATATTATCACTGCATCCCAGG
Organism: Istiophorus platypterus; assembly: GCA_016859345.1. Taxonomy (NCBI): domain Eukaryota; kingdom Metazoa; phylum Chordata; class Actinopteri; order Istiophoriformes; family Istiophoridae; genus Istiophorus; species Istiophorus platypterus. The sequence continues at coordinate 4,638,106 of CM029124.1, forward strand.
CCCTGTTTTAGCCCTATCAAGCCTGCAGCCTGCTACGATCAACAGGAGCTGGGGCTGTGTCTCCGTTTTTCAGTATTTCCTCTTTGTTACTCTCTGTCATAGGCCCCAAAGAAAGTGTCCCAGTCTTTTGGGGGGGGGGGCGTGATAGTCCAGTTCCAAGCGCGTCCTCGTTGTTTTCACCCCGCCACTGAACCTGGAACGTGGCAGCTTGCACCCGGCGGGCGAACACAGTTGTTAAATTCATTAGCAAGTGAGGAAGGTGGGTGGGTGAGTGGGGGGGGGGGGATCCTGTATGTCATAATCACATGAACGTTAGTTAGCTCGGTTTTCATGGAGGCCACTCAGCCACTTTAGATGCTTCATGATCACACATCACACCACAAATGACTCATATATGCGGGAGGACAACGAGAGAAGCCACAGGATGTCAGTCAAACGCTATAAGTAAATTCTGACATATACCACTAAGTTTAATTTGACTGTCAGCGTTTACTCACGGGGTTTGGGTGATCATATTTTTGTCAAATTGGGAAGCCAATATAATGCGTTTTTTTTTCTTTATAATTATCTATTTTGCATTATTTATTTATTTTTACTCTAGTAGGTTTGTGACTTGCAGGATGCGTTGGTCAAAATGGACAGTGTCCCCTGAGCAGGCTTCCATCACAGGGCTAACGCACACAGACACACAACTAGGACTGCAGGACACTGGACCCTGAGCCAATGTGCTGCCTCAATAATATATTACATGGTTTATCACAATGCAGTGGTGGCGGAGTGATAAATAACTTTTGTTTAAAGTCTGACTGCAGCTGCTGATGATTTTGACCTGTTGCATCAACAAACACACGAGGCGCATGGTCATGAGATTTCTGCGATGGATGGACACCTAGGTTCAAGGATCACATGCTTGACATAGGGAAACAGAGCTGAGCACAAAGAAGGCACAGTGATGCACTGGGTTTCCACTACTAACCCACAAATGCTAAACAACTGCGCACGCTATCACCCGGCTGCAGGAAAAAACGAGCAATGGGGCAAAGTGCCGCCGCCAATCGGTCTCTGCTCACCTCCGAATGTACGGTAGCAAAGCGGCGAGAGGTGCTTCAGGGCCTCCGAGTTCGTTTCGAGAGGCATCCCAGGATAAACGTGTGCAAACAGGACAGGTGTGGTGGGGGGGCTAACACAGCCCATCGCTCCCCAACCGACGCTTGGGCTCGTCCCCACCGTGCTCCTGAGGAATGCCAGGAACTCAGGACTGCAATGAGCCGAGACGGGTTCGGTGACAGAGCACACGAACGAGGACACAACCGGAGGCAACGCGAGGACATAATGATATGATCAGGCCAGAGCTGCGCATAGCAAGCCGTTAATCTGTGTGGGTGTGTGTGTGGGTGAATGTGAGGCATTGGAAAACCGCTCGCAGATAAAAGGCGCTGGTGTAAGTGCCGTCCTGTTCTGATTTAAGAACAGATGACTCCAAGAGTATTTAGTCACCAGCAATTAAAAAACAAAGAAAAAAAAAACAACAACAACTGCATCTTGCTGTGGATGCTGCTCGTACAAAGCTCTGGGAGACCTTCAGACAGATGACGGTGAGTTAAGTTTTGACAAACAACAACTTGTTTTTTTTTGGGGGGGGGGTTGTTTCAAATGGATGTGTCTTTTAATGGAAGAACCAGACCTGACAACTGACTGTGTCTTAGGGGAACAGTCTGTACAAGAGTTGAAACGAGAACACACCCTTGTGGGCCATAATTCCACATCAGTACCTAGCACTGCTAAAATGCATGGGGGGATTAACCCGTGATGTGTAAATGTATAAATTACGGGAGCCATCATGATCCCAGTCACTGCGGCTACTTTACGTTTGTCTCTCTCGGCACAAACCCACGGTTCCATGGCCAAACTGCATGGCAGCTTCCTTCAAAAGGCAAAAATGGACTCGAACAAATGAGACGTCTGGAGAAATTGGTGGACTTGATCTGATTTAGACAATTTGGGATCATGTGCATTGAGCCTGACCTTCAACTGTTGGTAAGAGGATTCCAACTACGTACTGCAACATACATATCCAACCTTGCACATGCAGCATTCAGTACAATCCAGTAAGCAGTGTGATGCAGAGAATACCTCAGTGCTGTGCTTCGTTGGGAGAAATCTGGTTTCAAAATGCCCCCCCCCAAAACACTTAACATAAAGTGGTGCTTAGTGGAGTCTGGGTGTGTAAATAAGCTCAAAAAGATCATATTAAACTATAAATCACTGCTTCCAGTGGAAGTGTATCAACTTCCACTCTAATCATATTGTGGTGATACGATCACACCACAAATGAAAGCAAACTGTGATCAAAACACACAAGGTCGTTTCAGTAGTGCGCGAGATGGCTTCCATCTGCCATAACGCAGGAACAATCCAAAACGTTAGATCCGTGTCATATCGACAGGCGTTGTTTACTTTGGGCTCCTCCATTCAAAGCAAAACAGTCCCTATGAACCAAATGTTTACAGAAGCAGCCTGGGCCCTGGAGTTAAGTGCCTGTGTGTGTGTTTGTGTGTGTGTCTAACTGGTCAAATGGCATTCTGACAAACAGGTTGTGTACAAAATAATCACACACACAAATTCCTCTGCCCCGGCCTCCTGACTTCATGCCAGCTAATGAAGCTGAGGATGATGTGTCCCTCTGAAGTCCAGAGCTCGTGTCTCTGGTGTGTTTGTGTGCGTGCGTCCACCGGTGTGCCCCCCCCCCACATCCCTTGGAGGTTACATGTGGGGAAACACAGCCAGTCTTCCCCTCCTCACCCTCGCAACCCTCTGGACAGTTACACAACTGGAAAGAACATGGCCCCGCGTTGGGCTACATCCACACTGCAGCCCAGAGTAAGAAAAAAACAATAAAACACTGGGAGAGTTCTACGAAGGGAAGCAGTTCCATAAAAAACGAAGGAGAAGGAAAAAGAGGACATACACACAGAGACGGACACACGCAACACACGCACAGACCATCACTTGTGGGAGAAAGAAAGGACAAACCCTGGCAAGTCGCCAGAGCCCTTTCCTGAGCCCTTCACCCCCCCCCCCCCCCCCCCAGACGCTTGTGACCGAGGAAAACGCTCCTTCGGACGCCGGGACAAACAACTCGCCTCGATCCGCCCGCCATCGCCGCTGAGACTGGTCCGGGTTCTCTGTTACTTCGTAGCCGACCGAACTCTGGTCCCACGGTTTCCGCTTCACTTCAGCCCCCCTCTCTCTCTCTCTCTCTCTCTCTCTCTCTCCCTCTCACACACACACACACACACACTCTCTCACAAAAACTCCGGACCGAGAGTCGCTCGACGTACCTCCGCGGGGGCGAGACGCTGTGCGCGGCTGTCGTCCGTGCATCGGCCGTGGATCGCGCGGCGGGCTGGTGCCGGGGACCGCGCTGTGCAGCCGAGCCTGACGCCCTGCAGAGGGAGAGGGGCTGGCGGGCAGGACTGGCCTCGACCAGAGCCGTGATGCTCCGGGGTTGAGTCAAGTCTCAACGTAACGTCCCGCGGATAACGTGTCATGTGAGAACGCCATCTGCGGGAGGTGGAGGAGGAGGAGAAGGAGAAGGAGGAGGCGGGCGCTTCATGCGTAAGTGCGCTAAATGACACCATTTATTTTTTAAAAGTTCATCAGTGCCAAGATTGTTGGAGATAATGGTGTTAGTCTAGTTTTAATATACGTAGCCATGTTTGTTTTTGTTTTTTTTTAATAAAGTTTTCCAAACCTACCAAAGCTGGAGGTCAACAAACAGTTAATCTGTGTTTTGTTTTGTTTTGTTTTTTTATACAAAATCTGCATCTTTGACCCACTTTAATAGATGATGGTTATGCTACACTTCATTATCTATAAAAAAAATATCCCAACCTAAACACATAACTGGTAATTTAACACGTTTTAAAAAAAAATGTCATTCATCACTGCAAAGCTGAGATATCAGGACTTGAGAGAAACTGGCCCTATGAAGACCCCTCAACTGGGGGCCCCTGAACTAACAGTTACCTATAAACTGTGGCCATGGTCGGGTCCATCTCCTAAGGGGGCTCCCAGAAAAAAAAAAAAATCTGTTGTTAACACCCCCCCCCACACACACACACACACAGTACATGGCAGTTTCATTATTTCCTCAGGCGCCCAGAAACCGACCAGTACCCTTGAGCTGAGGTGATTAGACGACCCTATCGATTAGTCGATTGATGGAAAATTAAAGGCAGCTATTTTGATAACTGATTAACCGTTTAAGTCATTATTAGAGCAAAAGTTGAATTAGATAATTAAATTAAGTCAGATATATAGATAACGAAAAATTGTTGGTTGGCGGACTTGCATTTTCACAGTGTGAGTCACACATGAAAGAATTTTGCTGACGCACAAACGATCGCAATCTGGACCTAATCAATAAAGATTCTAGAAGTGGATTTTGGGTCCGGGCTGTTCCTCAGGATCAGGCCCAAAGGATGGAGGATGGAGGACTCTTCACTGTTGATACTGCACTTAAGTTATGCAGATTACTGAAAAAATTTCCATTAATCAAATCATAGAAATAGAAATAGAAACATCTACTTGAATTTTTTTGAGGCCCCTGAGGGTCAGGGGTCCCTGGGCAGTTGCCTGCTCTGCCTGGTTGGTATTCCCCCTGTCCAGCCCTGAATCATGGCCATCTCCCATTCTAGAGAGCTGAGTATCCTATATATAGCCAAATATCTAGATACACTGCTTTTATAACCAGCTGGTTATTAATAGGCATGTACACATAGGTGGCCTGTATTTTGTTTTTATTTGCCAGCGGGCTCTGTAGCATTCCAAAAAGCGGCCCCCTTTCCTTGTCCGTAAACCAGCTTCTCCTTCCTCCTCTCCGATTGCAGGCCTGGTTGACTTAACTCCTCGTATGCACGGCTCTGGCTCTGGCTCGGGCTAATGCAGCTGTGCCTCATCGAGTCCCTTATCCGGGGTTTTAGCAGTGATGCAATGTTTCCAGATGTGGAACAAGAGGGGGGAAAAAATCTGCGAAGTCTCCACTAATGTAGAGACTCAGTGTTGTTATTTTGTTATTCTAATGTATGTTGAATATGAATATTGAATATATGAGTCAAGATTGTAAACAGTGGGATTGCATAATCCAATTTCCTGCCTTTTGTGTATTTTTTTTAATCATGGGTTACCTAATAGTGTTTCTGTGAGACCTTCTAAATGACATTAGGTTACATTATTTTGACGGATACTTTTGTCCAAGGACACTTACTGTAGTTTCTCTATCATTCGTATCATGTCCTTCAGCTTCTGTAAATCAACCATCTGAGTAAATATCATGAAAAAAAGTGACATTTTAGATAGAGAATGACATCATTTATAATCTCTCCTTATATCCATATAACTTTCATCTCTTTGTCGCAACCTGCCATGTTTTCCCAGTGCTGAAAGATTTGTGGCAGTATTAGTTTCCGTGTTGGGATGAGACCTTGGCACAGTCCCGACGGGTGGAATGAGGCTTAATGGAAAGTGTGGCTATTCCAGTGAGCTCGTTGAGGCGGGAGTGGGTGGACAAACATGTTGGACGACTCCGTGGCTCCTCTGATCTGACGGCCACAGACTCCACACTGTCTTCCTCCACACAGCTGGAGACAGCCGAGCTGGCCAGGGGTGGGACAAGGGCGTCTCCTGATGGATTATAGTGGGCATAACATAAACAGCCTTTCACCCTGTAGATGGTTCATGACACACCATCTCACCTATTTCCATGTCTTATTGATTACAATCTTCGACACAGGTGTTAAATGGCTGCATTGACTCGATGGAGAAATCAGATTTTTGACAGACATGGATTATCATTTTACTTGAAGTAGGTAAAATCATTTAAACCTGTTGATAAACTTCACATATTGACATGTAATGTTGTCCAGCCTTGACATTTGTTGCTGAACATTATAAGCTTCACAGTTGTAGGATTCATCGCAGTGCTGCTGTATTGACCTGCATTAGACTGTACAAGTGTCCACGAATGCAGAGAAATGCTGAGACTAGAATTGCTGCCTTGAAATTATTAAAATTCAAAACCATCTAATGATTTGTATAAATAATTTTCTTTACAGAGATCTGATCTGTGATTCACTTAATTACCCCAGAGAAAAACTCAGTTTCCCTCAAACATTCCTGGGCCTGTGCGTAGATAAAATCATAGATTTCATTTTTAAATATTAGATTTGGACTGTCGGCATTTCAGGTTTCCAATTTATACTTTTCCAGTAGACAAGTGTATAATTAATATATATATATATATATATACACATAAATATATAACAAGGTACAGTCAAGAGCAGTAACTTTTAGTGTCTAATGATTATTTTTTCTCTCTTAAATAAAATATAGCTCTGAGTAAAAAAACAAAAAACAAATAAAGAAAACACAAATATGATCATTATTTCATTTTCATGACTGATAAGATTTTTAATAAAATTTCAAAAGCATTAATTTCTTATACAGATGACCTTTTTTTCTTTGAGCATATGGTGCAATTAATATTCTAGCAACTATTCAGTGCATATTTTAGATACAAATATCTTAAAATAAAAAATGAACCTTTATGAAGAACCCTAACCGGTAGAATTTCTCCACTTACTGGACACACCTACAGTTCACATATGGAATAGTTTCTCTGCTTAGTTCAGTCTATTCCGCGTGATGATAAATAGATTATGTTATTCTCTTTAGGTGGACACAGCCTAGAACAGGCTTTCACTCTACTTGTATATCCAGAAACCCATGGAACTATATGGATCTGTGTGATTCTGACTCTGCAGCTTCTGGTTCCAGCCATTCACACCAGAGCTGGTGACGGTTAGGCAGACAGAAATTTTTTTGGCAGATGCATCTCAGCTGTCAAAGAAAAAGCCAGATGTGTCTTGGCTGTTTCAGAGACTTCTGATGCTGCTGCTGCTGCAAAAAAGAGAAAACTGCGGCTGGAAGAAGAAGAAGAAGAAGACAAGAAAATTAAGCTGACTGGCTCCTCAGATGCTCCTGGTCGACAGACATTGGTTGACCACCTCCAGCAGCGAGGAGTTCTCCAGAGCTGCAGCAACTCTCTCTTTGTCTGCCAGCTGTTTGTTCACTGCAAACACAAAAACAAAAGCCAGACAGGTGAGAAGACACATAACATATAAACTCTGTTGCACACTAGAGTGCAGCTCTCAGTTATGTAAACAGGAAATCAAACAAGAAATATCTACCCTAAATATTACAGTGAATTGAAAGTATTATCTAAATGTCCTATCATGCCTGCTTTTTTTTTTACCTGCTTCCTCTGAGGCATGAGTCCCAGGAGTGATGTGGACATCAATCTGAGAGGACAAAGAAAAAAGACACAGCATTTGAACGAGAAATTTATTTTAGAAAACAGTGATTTACTGAAATGCAAAATTTTGCTCGTCAACGAAAGAATCAAATCAAAGAAGGTTATTTTTTTAATATGCCTCTCCATTACCAACACAGAAGAGCGTACCTTGAACCTGTCTGGCAGGGAGCGCAGCAGCTTGACTTTGATTGACAGGCCGATGAGTGTCGCCATGCTGCAGTGGGGGATGGTGGGGGTGAACTCGACGCCCACCATGCTCTCTGCATCATTAACCTGAGAAGAAGACACGGACAGGTGGCAAACAACTTAATGAACCGTGTACTGAAGGCAATTTACTGCTGCAATTAAGATTTCCAATAGAATTTCCTTGACTTGTTACAGATGAAAGATGTTCTTTAGCGGTGAGGGAAATGTTTTCATGGTCCAAGTGTTCATTAGAGGCGACAAGGTCGAATAAATGCCGACTTTGCTGAAAAAAAATTTTTTTTTTTGAAGTTCAGTAAAAACTCTAGAAAGTCAGGTTCGTGAGGTGCAGACTGATGGAGAGAAGGTGTGAATAGATGAAAAGTTCAACCCTCTTTTAAACTACTTCTTCACTAAATCTGAATATTGATAAAGTATCTTATCATCCCCCGCTCCAACCGAACCCCACCCCCACCCCGTAGTAAACCCAAACACAGGGACATACCTTGACTCTGACCTGCTCCACCACATTGAGTTCTTCCAGAGACAGAGGATGCTCTGGGTCGTTGATGGATCTGATCAGATGTAACTTTAGTTAAAGAATTCAAGACAGCACCATTAAAAAGAAAATTGTTGTCATTTTACGATTCAAAAGTAATGAAATCTGTCACTTATTTTAACTGTAGCTGTGTGTCTTGTTTTACAACTGATCCCAAGACTGTCTCCTGTCCACCTGTGATCAAAAACCATGTTGCCGTGTCCTTGGAATCTGATTGAAGTTGATTTCCAGTTAAATTAAAAGTTGCGTTAGTGCTGCAGGTAAAAATAATGTTCAATGTTTATTTATCTGGAGATCATCTTCCCGATTCACTGATTAATCATTCAGTGGATGAAAAGTCATGAGAAATAATTCGGAAAAAAATGCCCTTCACAACTTAATTTTTGTCCAAGCAACAAAAAATAAACTTCAAAGTTGCTCGGATTGCAAAGGAAGTGAAATAGAGAAAAAAAGGCAGAAAAAGCCCTGATATTCAGATAAATGAAAAATGGGCGATGTTTGCGATTTTTAATCCAGTAACAATAAACCATTAACCATGTTCAGAACTGTTGATTAAAATTAAAATGGTTGACTAATCAAGTCATATTGAAGCAGCCCGATGCGCTTGTGTGGCGTTTACACGGTAACTGAAACCTTAGGTAATATCAATCGTGACGCATTTTTCCACTTCAACAAAAGCCCCGTTTCTCTGCCCCTGTTTCGTAACCGCCTACATCGGCTCGGACGCGACGCAGCAGCCGACGAAGCGACATGTGGCGTGTTTCACAGAATCAGCCACGAACGGGCCGACGGGGACAAAGCGAACCCAGCTACGGGTAGAGAACGGGCGGTCGGCAGGGGCGGAACAGGCTGAAGCCGACGCCTGGATATCGAATATTTCTCTATCGTCGATGGGGTCGTGGACGTCTTCATCCGCCTCGGAGGCCGTCAGCAGACGCTCGCCAGACCGCTGGAAGATCACGGGGTTGGCGTTCTCCAGGCGGGTTCCCCCAGACATGGCTGAAAACTGTTGTGGTCCGAGTCAGGCAGAGGCAGGTAGCGGGACACCCGAAGTGAGCACACGCAGAGAAAACAAAACGCAAACGTCCGCACGGGAAGCGAGACGGATCAAAAAGGACGGCAGCGCGCGGGGGCGGTAGAGACGGAGACATAGAGACAGACAGACAGACAGACAGACAGACAGACAGAGACGTCTTGAAGGGACAGGGAACCCGAAAAGCTCATGCTCCTTACAAATTAATTCAATGTGTGAAAAACAGAGAACGAATCACTCGTCTGATCCTTTCGAGCTGTAGCTTGAAACCGTGGCTGAAATGTGAAAAAATACATTTACACATTCAGAGTATAGTAATTTAAACTCCTACCACAGTACAAATATGAGGTACTTGTTCTTTATTTGAGTATTTTAACTTTATGGACCTAATAGTTTTACTCTAATACACATAGACTCTAAATGTGTTTGCAGATGAAGAGTAAACAAAACAAAACAGAAAACAACTCAGATTCAGTTGGCTGTCTTATCAGGTACATCTTTCTAAAACCAACGCAGGCCATACAGTAAAATAAACCACCCACCGGAGTACAGAACGAGAACAAGTATCCCTGCCACAGCTGGCCACAGTATGAAAGAGCCATGTACATGTCGATGCATCTAGACTCTGTTTTGACCTTGAACTCAGCACTTCCACTGTGTATTGCTTATCCTCCGTTGCTACTTTCACACACTTCACAGCTGAAAACTCCTTTCAACACTGCTCGAAGCCGCTTGTGACTGGCTTTGTGTCCCCTGCCTTTAAAATGCACTTTTACCCTTTTTTACCTTTTATTTCCATTGCCTCACCATTTTAACTCCGTGGTTTATCTTTTTTCAAATTTATTTCACTTTACTTTTAGTAAAAAAAAAATAAGGGGGTTAAGTATAATCTTTTTTTATGTTATACGGGGTGAAACACTCTTTCACTGGCTGGTTGTGACTAAGTTTGTCCAGGAGATGGCAGAAACTGCCTATTTTATCCCTAAACTGTGGGTGACTGCTCAGGGATAAGTGCTTCATGATGAAATTAGGGTCACTGGATGTAAACTATGTTGGTGGATTATCTAAACAGTCCCTCCCTTTCACTCCTCTAGCTTTTGATTCCCAGTGTAAAAAAAAAAAAAAAAAAAAATTCAAACTCTTACACAATCTTCACTGCTTTAGTAATGAGCTCATCGCCAGCTGCGCCCATGGCCACATCCCAGATGTGAGATTTCCTCAAGACAGGGTCTTAATGAGCCGCTGAAGTACAGTGGAAATGCAAAGGACCTTGGCCGATATATCCCAGTTAAATTAAAAGTTGCGTTAGTGCTGCAGGTAAAAATAATGTTCAATGTTTATTTATCTGGAGATCATCTTCCCGATTAACTGATTAATCATTCAGTGGATGAAAAGTCATGAGAAATTGTTCGGAAAAAAATGCCCTTCACAACTTAATTTTTGTCCAAGCAACAAAAAATAAACTTCAAAGTTGCTCGGATTGCAAAGGAAGTGAAATAGAGAAAAAAAAGGCAGAAAAAGCCCTGATATTCCGATAAATGAATGAGCTTGTGTGGCTTGTGTGGCACAGCATTTTCTCCCCCCTGCCTCTACTTATACACAGCTAAACCACAGAAGCGCATCCACCTTGCAGGGAAACACAATCGCGACCGGATTGTGTTTTCTGTTAACTCCAACCTCAACTTGTCATTCATGTTGCCAGGGATTAGGTTTCTATGAAATGCAGCTTTATGTGACGCATTTTTCCACTTCAACAAAAGCCCCGTTTCTCTGCCCCTGTTCTGTAACCGCCTACATCGGCTCAGACGCGATGCAGCAGCCGGCGAAGCGACATGTGGCGTGTTTCACAGAATCAGCCACGAACGGGCCGACGGGGACAAAGCGAACCCAGCTACGGGTATAGAACAGGCGGTCGGCAGGGGCGGAACAGGCTGAAGCCGACGCCTGGATATCGAATATTTCTCTATCGTCGATGGGGTCATGGACGTCTTCATCCGCCTCGGAGGCCGTCAGCAGACGCTCGCCAGACTGCTGGAAGATCACGGGTGCTCACATTGCTTCACATTGCCTCACATTGCCTCGTCAGTCTTTCGGGAGGGGTTTTCATTTCAAGCCTTTTCGTAGACTTGAGCTCAAGGGGAAAGGGGACGAGGACGGGAAGAACTAGGCTGGCAAACAAACTCCTGCATGTATCTGCATAGGTACGTAGCCCCGAGGCCACAATATGGAAATGAGCGACTCGATTTCAGCATGACAGCAACTTCGCCGTTATTCCGGCGCCCTGGAAAGTGACAATCCTGAGAGATGACAGCTGACCAATTATTCATGGAGTCAGATGTTTCAATCTGACAGCTTCAGATTGTTCCAGATTTGTTACTGGGCATATAATTGAGACCATGGGGACCACAGACTTTTGTACTGTTTAGCTTTTGGCCAGTGGAGAAGTAGATGGGATGTATTATACATGTTGTGATATGTTAGAGGATTGTGGTTCCTCAGAAAGTGAGAGCCCCCCCCACACACCCGCAGACACTTTCATTTGTGAATTGCTGAATTATAAATATACAGTGATGAGGTCAAAGTTAAACAGATGGCAGAGAAATATTGACCAGAGAAACAGAACCTTTCTGTCAGAGCTACGTTCAGGGACACCAGGGACAGAATACGTCGTGGTCAGTGTTGGTTCACACGAGGAGCCGCCGTCCATCATTTGTGAATTACAAAAAGCACATAACTGAATATTTTCTTTGCACTCCATCCCCGTAGGGAACTTCGTTGCACGTCACGCTCCTCCTGTCCACGCTCTGCCCCATGCACAGTCAGGTAACCACGAGGCAAAAAAAAAGAATTGCCCAAAATAAATCTCATTAAAAAGCACCGCGAAAATGTCAAGTCGTGTTTCCCACCTGATGAGGAATATGTGGAGAAAAATTGACTGCAGCAGAAATTCCAGATGACTCATTATTGTCTATAACCTTTAATTGGCTAATTGCTCCCAGTTTACCACCGTAGCCACAGTGTCCCCCCCCCCCGCCTCTATTTATACACAGCTAAACCGCGGAAGCGCATCCACCTTGCAGGGAAACACAATCGCGACCGGATTGTGTTTTCTGTTAACTCCAACCTCAACTTGTCATTCATGTTGCCAGGGATTAGGTTTCTACGAAATGCAGCTTTATATTAAGAGATGCTCCATGAGCAGACCCCCCCCGCCCATTCCTATCTGTTGTTTTCTGACTGTTTGTTGGCTTCTGGTCTGACGCTGAGGGGAAATGGGCCTGAACAAAGGGGGATGAGCAACATGACAGCTCCCTGGTAGCAACATGTAATAATTTATTGCCACGGATCTCTGCACTCCAGCACTGGCAACACCGTCCATCAATCCCGCACAAAGATAAAGCGCATTCAGCCCAACAGCAGCAGTATGTGATGCTCTCTGTTGTTGCCTGTTGGGAGAAGGAGAAGTGGTGTGTGTGTGTGTGTGTGTGTGTGTGTCCGTGTGTGTGTGTATGTGAATGATCTCCGATACTGTCATGCTGCTGTCTGACATTTTCATGTGAGCATATCGAAGGCGTCTTCATCTTCATCCCTGTCCCATATTTATATGCTTCAATGAAAACACTTTATTAAAAGTCTTCTAAAATGAACTTAACATTGCTTTGGTTTAAAATATGCTGTAAATGTATGTAGAGTGATTTAATCTAGAGCTGAAACAATTAGTTGGTTACTTGATTTACTGATTATTTGCAGTAATCCACAACAATTTCAACTCAAAAAAATGCCATATAATCTCTTCTCCAACTTCTCAAAGGGGAAGTTTTAAGATGTTAACTTGACTGAAACTATAAACGACTTTTCACCTGTTTTTTGTATATATAATATATATATATATATATATATATATATATATATATATATATATATATATATATATATATATATATATGTATATATATAGAAAGAAATTCTGACAGTTTGATAAAACCTTGTCTTATTACAAGATTTACATATTCTCTTGTCCTGTCCAGGCTTTAAATATTTTGGGGCCCAGCTGCTCCAAAACTTTAATGTTTGAATTTAAAATCATGTTAAAATGAGGAATTTTAAAAATTGCAAACTGCAAAAGGGAAAAAGGGCAACCTCCTTTTGTAAACTGCAATTTGATCCAAAGGAAATTTTGAAGATGCTGGAAAAACAAACAAACAAACAAACAAACAAACAAAAAACCTTACCAATATCCTGCACACGAAATAACCAGAATTAAAATAAAGAGCCAGAGAGAGGAGGGAAAAAATTAAGAAAAAATTTCAAACCATCCTGTGCTGTCTGCCCAACATAATCCAGCTCCCAGCTCATTAGATTCCGAACGTGATCCGCAGAGCTTTGTTCGATCATAGTCTTGAAGTTTGGTGTTGGCTGAGCCCCTGCAGGTCGTGCATTTCCAGACATAGCTGTATCAATCAATGCCCAAATTCGTGCTGGCGAGAACACAGGATGAGCCTGTTTTATTTTATTTTATTTTATTTATTTATTTTTGTGGAAATATTTCAGATGTTGGGAAGATGGGTCGATGCTTCGGCTTTCCCCCCCATTGCCCTGATCCCTCGTGCTTTTATTTTCTGTTTTCACAGAACAGAAAATATTTGCTTGGGGAAGACTACAAAATGGGCACTTTCTGATGTCTCGTATTCTCCACGCCGTAAAATCTCAGAGACTTTTCGCTTTGGCTGGTCTTTATATTACTCCCAGTTGGGCAGTTTGGTTAGTTTTATATTGTAAAGCCTCTTAAAAAAGACCTCGTAAAGAAACAGCCATGGCTCTGAGAAATTATCTTTTAAAAAGCCCTGGCTTTAGAGCCTTTGAACAGTCACCCTCTGTCAGATCTTCAAGTACGATTATGTGTGAAAAACAGACGGAAGAGACTCAAATGTGAGGATCTTGGCTCAAAGCGCCAATTCTAACAAACATTCAGACTTAAAAAACCACTATGTGTGGAAAGTTTATGTGATTATAGCACTTTTCAGATGTCACCTCGCATGTTTTTGTCCATGGCAAAGCCAGAAATTTTTGTGGAAAAAGAGCGAAAACCATGTTCTGACTGGGAAAACAGCTACAGGAAGCCTGTCTGTTCTCTAAAAGCAGAGGAACGGCAAATTTCGGGCCTGAAATGACTTCATAAACGTCGCCGGCTGCAGTGACCCAGATCTTTGGGTCACCGATGACTCGGGCCCTTCCTCTGCCCCCC